>CALNHX010000006.1:600000-970193 GCA_940337035.1 Agriotes lineatus
ACGTATAAAATTATTATATTTTGATCGACGCCAGGTGTTATAGTAGTACAATAAAATTTTCTGTAGTTAACGTATACTGAAAACGTGCTTTTCAGACGTTCTAACGCACCTTAATACTAAACTATTAAACTTGAATTTTTTGGATGCAAAATAATTTAATATGGCAATTTTATATGGCTAAATAAGCTCTAAATGCACTCCTACATTGTTTACAACCTTTCCAATCATTATTATATTTTGATCGATGCCAGGTGTTATAGTAGTACAATAAAATTTTCTGTAGTTAACGTATATTGAAAAACGTGCTCTTCAGACGTTCTAACGCACCTTAATACTAAACTATTAAACTTGAATTTTTTGGATGCAAAATAATTTAATATAGCAAATTTATATGGCTAAATAAGCTCTAAATGCACTCCTACTTTGTTTACAACCTTTCCAATCAATTCTAAACCAATTGTTGAGTACGTGTTAGTGTTGGCACGATGACCACGTATAAAATTATTATATTTTGATCGACGCCAGGTGTTATAGTAGTACAATAAAGTTTTCTGTAGTTAACGTATATTGAAAAACGTGCTTTTCAGACGTTCTAACGCACCTTAATACTAAACTACTAAACTTGAATTTTTTGGATGCAAAATTATTTAATATAGCAATTTTATATGGCTAAATAAGCTCTAAATGCACTCCTACTTTGTTTACAACCTTTCCAATCAATTCTAAACCAATTGTTGAGTACGTGTTAGTGTTGGCACGATGACCACGTATAAAATTATTATATTTTGATCGACGCCAGGTGTTATAGTAGTACAATAAAATTTTCTGTAGTTAACGTATATTGAAAATCGTGCTTTTCAGACGTTCTAACGCACCTTAATACTAAACTATTAAACTTGAATTTTTTGGATGCAAAATAATTTAATATGGCAATTTTATATGGCTAAATAAGCTCTAAATGCACTCCTACATTGTTTACAACCTTTCCAATCATTATTATATTTTGATCGATGCCAGGTGTTATAGTAGTACAATAAAATTTTCCGTAGTTAACGTATATTGAAAAACGTGCTTTTCAGACGTTCTAACGCACCTTAATACTAAACTATTAAACTTGAATTTTTTGGATGCAAAATAATTTAATATAGCAATTTTATATGGCTAAATAAGCTCTAAATGCACTCCTACTTTGTTTACAACCTTTCCAATCAATTCTAAACCAATTGTTGAGTACGTGTTAGTGTTGGCACGATGACCACGTATAAAATTATTATATTTTGATCGACGCCAGGTGTTATAGTAGTACAATAAAATTTTCTGTAGTTAACGTATACTGAAAAACGTGCTTTTCAGACGTTCTAACGCACCTTAATACTAAACTATTAAACTTGAATTTTTTGGATGCAAAATAATTTATTATAGCAATTTTATACGGCTAAATAAGCTCTAAATGCACCCCTACATTGTTTACAACCTTTCCAATCAATTCTAAACCAATTGTTGAGCACTTGTTAGTGTTGGCACGATGACCACGTATAAAATTATTATATTTTGATCGACGCCAGGTGTTATATTAAATAAAATTTTCTGTAGTTATCGTATATTGAAAAACGTGCTTTTCAGACGTTCTAACGCACCTTAATACTAAACTATTAAACATAAATTTTTTAGATACAAATAATTTAATATAGCAATTTTATATGGCTAAACAAGCTCTAAATGCACTCCTACATTGTTTACAACTCTTCCAATCAATTCTAAACCAATTGTTGAGTACATGTTAGCGTTGGCACGATGACCACGTATAAAATTATTATATTTTGATCGACGCCAGGTGTTATATTAAATAAAATTTTCTGTAGTTATCGTATATTGAAAAACGTGCTTTTCAGACGTTCTAACGCACCTTAATACTAAACTATTAAACATAAATTTTTTAGATACAAATAATTTAATATAGCAATTTTATATGGCTAAATAAGCTCTAAATGCACTCCTACTTTGTTTACAACCTTTCCAATCAATTCTAAACCAATTGTTGAGTACGTGTTAGTGTTGGCACGATGACCACGTATAAAATTATTATATTTTGATCGACGCCAGGTGTTATAGTAGTACAATAAAATTTTCTGTAGTTATCGTATATTGAAAGACGTGCTTTTCAGACGTTCTAACGCACCTTAATACTAAACTATTAAACATGAATTTTTTATATACAAATAATTTAATATAGCAATTTTATATGGCTAAATAAGCTCTAAATGCACTCCTACTTTGTTTACAACCTTTCCAATCAATTCTAAACCAATTGTTGAGTACGTGTTAGTGTTGGCACGATGACCACGTATAAAATTATTATATTTTGATCGACGCCAGGTGTTATAGTAGTACAATAAAATTTTCTGTAGTTAACGTATATTGAAAATCGTGCTTTTCAGACGTTCTAACGCACCTTAATACTAAACTATTAAACTTGAATTTTTTGGATGCAATATAATTTATTATAGCAATTTTATACGGCTAAATAAGCTCTAAATGCACTCCTACATTGTTTACAACCTTTCCAATCAATTCTAAACCAATTGTTGAATACGTGTTAGTGTTGGCACGATGACCACGTATAAAATTATTATATTTTGATCGACGCCAGGTGTTATAGTAGTACAATAAAATTTTCTGTAGTTAACGTATACTGAAAACGTGCTTTTCAGACGTTCTAACGCACCTTAATACTAAACTATTAAACTTGAATTTTTTGGATGCAAAATAATTTAATATGGCAATTTTATATGGCTAAATAAGCTCTAAATGCACTCCTACATTGTTTACAACCTTTCCAATCATTATTATATTTTGATCGATGCCAGGTGTTATAGTAGTACAATAAAATTTTCTGTAGTTAACGTATATTGAAAAACGTGCTCTTCAGACGTTCTAACGCACCTTAATACTAAACTATTAAACTTGAATTTTTTGGATGCAAAATAATTTAATATAGCAAATTTATATGGCTAAATAAGCTCTAAATGCACTCCTACTTTGTTTACAACCTTTCCAATCAATTCTAAACCAATTGTTGAGTACGTGTTAGTGTTGGCACGATGACCACGTATAAAATTATTATATTTTGATCGACGCCAGGTGTTATAGTAGTACAATAAAGTTTTCTGTAGTTAACGTATATTGAAAAACGTGCTTTTCAGACGTTCTAACGCACCTTAATACTAAACTACTAAACTTGAATTTTTTGGATGCAAAATTATTTAATATAGCAATTTTATATGGCTAAATAAGCTCTAAATGCACTCCTACTTTGTTTACAACCTTTCCAATCAATTCTAAACCAATTGTTGAGTACGTGTTAGTGTTGGCACGATGACCACGTATAAAATTATTATATTTTGATCGACGCCAGGTGTTATAGTAGTACAATAAAATTTTCTGTAGTTAACGTATATTGAAAATCGTGCTTTTCAGACGTTCTAACGCACCTTAATACTAAACTATTAAACTTGAATTTTTTGGATGCAAAATAATTTAATATGGCAATTTTATATGGCTAAATAAGCTCTAAATGCACTCCTACATTGTTTACAACCTTTCCAATCATTATTATATTTTGATCGATGCCAGGTGTTATAGTAGTACAATAAAATTTTCCGTAGTTAACGTATATTGAAAAACGTGCTTTTCAGACGTTCTAACGCACCTTAATACTAAACTATTAAACTTGAATTTTTTGGATGCAAAATAATTTAATATAGCAATTTTATATGGCTAAATAAGCTCTAAATGCACTCCTACTTTGTTTACAACCTTTCCAATCAATTCTAAACCAATTGTTGAGTACGTGTTAGTGTTGGCACGATGACCACGTATAAAATTATTATATTTTGATCGACGCCAGGTGTTATAGTAGTACAATAAAATTTTCTGTAGTTAACGTATACTGAAAAACGTGCTTTTCAGACGTTCTAACGCACCTTAATACTAAACTATTAAACTTGAATTTTTTGGATGCAAAATAATTTATTATAGCAATTTTATACGGCTAAATAAGCTCTAAATGCACCCCTACATTGTTTACAACCTTTCCAATCAATTCTAAACCAATTGTTGAGCACTTGTTAGTGTTGGCACGATGACCACGTATAAAATTATTATATTTTGATCGACGCCAGGTGTTATATTAAATAAAATTTTCTGTAGTTATCGTATATTGAAAAACGTGCTTTTCAGACGTTCTAACGCACCTTAATACTAAACTATTAAACATAAATTTTTTAGATACAAATAATTTAATATAGCAATTTTATATGGCTAAACAAGCTCTAAATGCACTCCTACATTGTTTACAACCCTTCCAATCAATTCTAAACCAATTGTTGAGTACATGTTAGCGTTGGCACGATGACCACGTATAAAATTATTATATTTTGATCGACGCCAGGTGTTATATTAAATAAAATTTTCTGTAGTTATCGTATATTGAAAAACGTGCTTTTCAGACGTTCTAACGCACCTTAATACTAAACTATTAAACATAAATTTTTTAGATACAAATAATTTAATATAGCAATTTTATATGGCTAAATAAGCTCTAAATGCACTCCTACTTTGTTTACAACCTTTCCAATCAATTCTAAACCAATTGTTGAGTACGTGTTAGTGTTGGCACGATGACCACGTATAAAATTATTATATTTTGATCGACGCCAGGTGTTATAGTAGTACAATAAAATTTTCTGTAGTTAACGTATACTGAAAAACGTGCTTTTCAGACGTTCTAACGCACCTTAATACTAAACTATTAAACTTGAATTTTTTGGATGCAAAATTATTTAATATAGCAATTTTATATGGCTAAATAAGCTCTAAATGCACTCCTACATTGTTTACAACCTTTTCAATCAATTCTAAACCAATTGTTGAGTACGTGTTAGCGTTGGCACGATGACCACGTATAAAATTATTATATTTTGATCGACGCCAGGTGTTATAGTAGTACAATAAAATTGTCTGGAGTTAACGTATATTGAAAAATGTGCTTTTCAGACGTTCTAACGCACCTTAATACTAAACTATTAAACTTGAATTTTTTGGATGCAAAATAATTTAATATATCAATTTTATATGGCCAAATAAGCTCTAAATGCACTCCTACATTGTTTACAACTTTTCCAATCAATTCTAAACCAATTGTTGAGTACGTGTTAGTGTTGGCACGATGACCACGTATAAAATTATTATATTTTGATCGACGCCAGGTGTTATAGTAGTACAATAAAATTTTCTGTAGTTAACGTATATTGAAAAAAGTGCTTTTCAGACGTTCTAACGCACCTTAATACTAAACTATTAAACTTGAATTTTTTGATGCAAAATAAATTAATATGGCAATTTTATATGGCTAAATAAGCTCTAAATGCACTCCTACATTGTTTACAACCATTTCAATCAATTCTAAACCAATTGTTGAGTACGTGTTAGCGTTGGCACGATGACCACGTATAAAATTATTATACTTTGATCGACGCTATGTGTTATAGTAGTACGATAAAATTTTCTGTAGTTAACGTATATTGAAAAAAGTGCTTTTCAGACGTTCTAACGCACCTTAATGCTAAACTATTAAACTTGAATTTTTTGGATGCAAAATAATTTAATATAGCAATTTTATATGGCTAAATAAGCTCTAAATGCACTCCTACATTGTTTACAACCTTTCCAATCAATTCTAAACCAATTGTTGAGTACGTGTTAGTGTTGGCACGATGACCACGTATAAAATTATTATATTTTGATCGACGCCAGGTGTTATAGTAGTACAATAAAATTTTCTGTAGTTAACGTATATAGAAAAACGTGCTTTTCAGACGTTATAACGCACCTTAATACTAAACTGTTAAACTTGAATTTTTTAGATACATATAATTTAATATAGCAATTTTATATGGCTAAACAAGCTCTAAATGCACTCCTACATTGTTTACAACCCTTCCAATCAATTCTAAACCAATTGTTGAGTACGTGTTAGCGTTGGCACGATGACCACGTATAAAATTATTATATTTTGATCGACGCCAGGTGTTATATTAAATAAAATTTTCTGTAGTTAACGTATATTGAAAAACGTGCTTTTCAGACGTTCTAACGCACCTTAATACTAAACTACTAATCTTGAATTTTTTGGATGCAAAATTATTTAATATAGCAATTTTATATGGCTAAATAAGCTCTAAATGCACTCCTACATTGTTTACAACCTTTCCAATCAATTCTAAACCAATTGTTGAGTACGTGTTAGTGTTGGCACGATGACCACGTATAAAATTATTATATTTTGATCGACGCCGGGTGTTATAGTAGTACAATAAAATTTTCTGTAATTATCGTATATTGAAAAACGTGCTTTTCAGACGTTCTAACGCACCTTAATACTAAACTATTAAACATGAATTTTTTAGATACAAATAATTTAATATAGCAATTTTATATGGCTAAACAATCTCTAAATAGACTCCTACATTGTTTACAACCCTTCCAATCAATTCTAAACCAATTGTTGAGTACGTGTTAGCGTTGGCACGATGACCACGTATAAAATTATTATATTTTGATCGACGCCATGTGTTATAGTAGTACGATAAAATTTTCTGTAGTTAACGTATATTGAAAAAAGTGCTTTTCAGACGTTCTAACGCACCTTAATGCTAAACTATTAAACTTGAATTTTTTGGATGCAAAATAATTTAATATAGCAATTTTATATGGCTAAATAAGCTCTAAATGCACTCCTACATTGTTTACAACCTTTCCAATCAATTCTAAACCAATTGTTGAGTACGTGTTAGCGTTGGCACGATGACCACGTATAAAATTATTATATTTTGATCGACGCCAGGTGTTATATTAAATAAAATTTTCTGTAGTTAACGTATATTGAAAAACGTGCTTTTCAGACGTTCTAACGCACCTTAATACTAAACTACTAAACTTGAATTTTTTGGATGCAAAATTATTTAATATAGCAATTTTATATGGCTAAATAAGCTCTAAATGCACTCCTACATTGTTTACAACCTTTTCAATCAATTCTAAACCAATTGTTGAGTACGTGTTAGCGTTGGCACGATGACCACGTATAAAATTATTATATTTTGATCGACGCCAGGTGTTATAGTAGTACAATAAAATTGTCTGGAGTTAACGTATATTGAAAAATGTGCTTTTCAGACGTTCTAACGCACCTTAATACTAAACTATTAAACTTGAATTTTTTGGATGCAAAATAATTTAATATATCAATTTTATATGGCCAAATAAGCTCTAAAAGCACTCCTACATTGTTTACAACCTTTCCAATCAATTCTAAACCAATTGTTGAGTACGTGTTAGTGTTGGCACGATGACCACGTATAAAATTATTATATTTTGATCGACACCAGGTGTTATAGTAGTACAATAAAATTTTCTGTAGTTAACGTATATTGAAAAAAGTGCTTTTCAGACGTTCTAACGCACCTTAATGCTAAACTATTAAACTTGAATTTTTTGGATGCAAAATAATTTAATATAGCAATTTTATATGGCTAAATAAGCTCTAAATGCACTCCTACATTGTTTACAACCTTTCCAATCAATTCTAAACCAATTGTTGAGTACGTGTTAGTGTTGGCACGATGACCACGTATAAAATTATTATATTTTGATCGACGCCAGGTGTTATAGTAGTACAATAAAATTTTCTGTAGTTAACGTATATAGAAAAACGTGCTTTTCAGACGTTATAACGCACCTTAATACTAAACTGTTAAACTTGAATTTTTTAGATTCAAATAATTTAATATAGCAATTTTATATGGCTAAACAAGCTCTAAATGCACTCCTACATTGTTTACAACCCTTCCAATCAATTCTAAACCAATTGTTGAGTACGTGTTAGCGTTGGCACGATGACCACGTATAAAATAATTATATTTTGATCGACGCCAGGTGTTATAGTAGTACAATAAAATTTTCTGTAGTTAACGTATATTGAAAAACGTGCTTTTCAGACGTTCTAACGCACCTTAATACTAAACTACTAATCTTGAATTTTTTGGATGCAAAATTATTTAATATAGCAATTTTATATGGCTAAATAAGCTCTAAATGCACTCCTACATTGTTTACAACCTTTCCAATCAATTCTAAACCAATTGTTGAGTACGTGTTAGTGTTGGCACGATGACCACGTATAAAATTATTATATTTTGATCGACGCCGGGTGTTATAGTAGTACAATAAAATTTTCTGTAATTATCGTATATTGAAAAACGTGCTTTTCAGACGTTCTAACGCACCTTAATACTAAACTATTAAACATGAATTTTTTAGATACAAATAATTTAATATAGCAATTTTATATGGCTAAACAATCTCTAAATAGACTCCTACATTGTTTACAACCCTTCCAATCAATTCTAAACCAATTGTTGAGTACGTGTTAGCGTTGGCACGATGACCACGTATAAAATTATTATATTTTGATCGACGCCATGTGTTATAGTAGTACGATAAAATTTTCTGTAGTTAACGTATATTGAAAAAAGTGCTTTTCAGACGTTCTAACGCACCTTAATGCTAAACTATTAAACTTGAATTTTTTGGATGCAAAATAATTTAATATAGCAATTTTATATGGCTAAATAAGCTCTAAATGCACTCCTACATTGTTTACAACCTTTCCAATCAATTCTAAACCAATTGTTGAGTACGTGTTAGTGTTGGCACGATGACCACGTATAAAATTATTATATTTTGATCGACGCCAGGTGTTATAGTAGTACAATAAAATTGTCTGGAGTTAACGTATATTGAAAAATGTGCTTTTCAGACGTTCTAACGCACCTTAATACTAAACTATTAAACTTGAATTTTTTGGATGCAAAATAATTTAATATATCAATTTTATATGGCCAAATAAGCTCTAAATGCACTCCTACATTGTTTACAACTTTTCCAATCAATTCTAAACCAATTGTTGAGTACGTGTTAGTGTTGGCACGATGACCACGTATAAAATTATTATATTTTGATCGACGCCAGGTGTTATAGTAGTACAATAAAATTTTCTGTAGTTAACGTATATTGAAAAAAGTGCTTTTCAGACGTTCTAACGCACCTTAATACTAAACTATTAAACTTGAATTTTTTGATGCAAAATAAATTAATATGGCAATTTTATATGGCTAAATAAGCTCTAAATGCACTCCTACATTGTTTACAACCATTTCAATCAATTCTAAACCAATTGTTGAGTACGTGTTAGCGTTGGCACGATGACCACGTATAAAATTATTATACTTTGATCGACGCTATGTGTTATAGTAGTACGATAAAATTTTCTGTAGTTAACGTATATTGAAAAAAGTGCTTTTCAGACGTTCTAACGCACCTTAATGCTAAACTATTAAACTTGAATTTTTTGGATGCAAAATAATTTAATATAGCAATTTTATATGGCTAAATAAGCTCTAAATGCACTCCTACATTGTTTACAACCTTTCCAATCAATTCTAAACCAATTGTTGAGTACGTGTTAGTGTTGGCACGATGACCACGTATAAAATTATTATATTTTGATCGACGCCAGGTGTTATAGTAGTACAATAAAATTTTCTGTAGTTAACGTATATAGAAAAACGTGCTTTTCAGACGTTATAACGCACCTTAATACTAAACTGTTAAACTTGAATTTTTTAGATACAAATAATTTAATATAGCAATTTTATATGGCTAAACAAGCTCTAAATGCACTCCTACATTGTTTACAACCCTTCCAATCAATTCTAAACCAATTGTTGAGTACGTGTTAGCGTTGGCACGATGACCACGTATAAAATTATTATATTTTGATCGACGCCAGGTGTTATATTAAATAAAATTTTCTGTAGTTAACGTATATTGAAAAACGTGCTTTTCAGACGTTCTAACGCACCTTAATTCTAAACTATTAAACTTGAATTTTTTTGATGCAAAATAATTTAATATAGCAATTTTATATGGCTAAATAAGCTCTAAATGCACTCCTACATTGTTTACAACCTTTCCAATCAATTCTAAACCAATTGTTGAGTACGTGTTAGTGTTGGCACGATGACCACGTATAAAATTATTATATTTTGATCGACGCCAGGTGTTATAGTAGTACAATAAAATTTTCTGTAGTTAACGTATATAGAAAAACGTGCTTTTCAGACGTTCTAACGCACCTTAATACTAAACTGTTAAACTTGAATTTTTTAGATACAAATAATTTAATATAGCAATTTTATATGGCCAAACAAGCTCTAAATGCACTCCTGCATTGTTTACAACCCTTCCAATCAATTCTAAACCAATTGTTGAGTACGTGTTAGCGTTGGCACGATGACCACGTATAAAATTATTATATTTTGATCGACGCCAGGTGTTATATTAAATAAAATTTTCTGTAGTTAACGTATATTGAAAAACGTGCTTTTCAGACGTTCTAACGCACCTTAATACTAAACTACTAAACTTGAATTTTTTGGATGCAAAATTATTTAATATAGCAATTTTATATGGCTAAATAAGCTCTAAATGCACTCCTACATTGTTTACAACCTTTTCAATCAATTCTAAACCAATTGTTGAGTACGTGTTAGCGTTGGCACGATGACCACGTATAAAATTTTATTATATTTTGATCGACGCCAGGTGTTATAGTAGTACAATAAAATTGTCTGGAGTTAACGTATATTGAAAAATGTGCTTTTCAGACGTTCTAACGCACCTTAATACTAAACTATTAAACTTGAATTTTTTGGATGCAAAATAATTTAATATATCAATTTTATATGGCCAAATAAGCTCTAAAAGCACTCCTACATTGTTTACAACCTTTCCAATCAATTCTAAAACAATTGTTGAGTACGTGTTAGTGTTGGCACGATGACCACGTATAAAATTATTATATTTTGATCGACACCAGGTGTTATAGTAGTACAATAAAATTTTCTGTAGTTAACGTATATTGAAAAAAGTGCTTTTCAGACGTTCTAACGCACCTTAATACTAAACTATTAAACTTGAATTTTTTGATGCAAAATAAATTAATATGGCAATTTTATATGGCTAAATAAGCTCTAAATGCACTCCTACATTGTTTACAACCTTTCCAATCAATTCTAAACCAATTGTTGAATACGTGTTAGTGTTGGCACGATGACCACGTATAAAATTATTATATTTTGATCGACGCCAGGTGTTATAGTAGTACAATAAAATTTTCTGTAGTTAACGTATATAGAAAAACGTGCTTTTCAGACGTTCTAACGCACCTTAATACTAAACTATTAAACTTGAATTTTTTGATGCAAAATAAATTAATATGGCAATTTTATATGGCTAAATAAGCTCTAAATGCACTCCTACATTGTTTACAACCATTTCAATCAATTCTAAACCAATTGTTGAGTACGTGTTAGTGTTGGCACGATGACCACGTATAAAATAATTATATTTTGATCGACGCCATGTGTTATAGTAGTACGATAAAATTTTCTGTAGTTAACGTATATTGAAAAAAGTGCTTTTCAGACGTTCTAACGCACCTTAATGCTAAACTATTAAACTTGAATTTTTTGGATGCAAAATAATTTAATATAGCAATTTTATATGGCTAAATAAGCTCTAAATGCACTCCTACATTGTTTACAACCTTTCCAATCAATTCTAAACCAATTGTTGAGTACGTGTTAGTGTTGGCACGATGACCACGTATAAAATAATTATATTTTGATCGACGCCAGGTGTTATAGTAGTACAATAAAATTTTCTGTAGTTAACGTATATAGAAAAACGTGCTTTTCAGACGTTCTAACGCACCTTAATACTAAACTGTTAAACTTGAATTTTTTAGATACAAATAATTTAATATAGCAATTTTATATGGCTAAACAAGCTCTAAATGCACTCCTACATTGTTTACAACCCTTCCAATCAATTCTAAACCAATTGTTGAGTACGTGTTAGCGTTGGCACGATGACCACGTATAAAATTATTATATTTTGATTGACGCCAGGTGTTATATTAAATAAAATTTTCTGTAGTTAACGTATATTGAAAAACGTGCTTTTCAGACGTTCTAACGCACCTTAATACTAAACTACTAAACTTGAATTTTTTGGATGCAAAATAATTTAATATGGCAATTTTATATGGCTAAATAAGCTCTAAATGCACCCCTACATTGTTTACAACCTTTCCAATCAATTCTAAACCAATTGTTGAGTACGTGTTAGTGTTGGCACGATGACCACGTATAAAATTATTATATTTTGATCGACGCCGGGTGTTATAGTAGTACAATAAAATTGTCTGTAGTTAACGTATATAGAAAAACGTGCTTTTCAGACGTTCTAACGCACCTTAATGCTAAACTATTAAACTTGAATTTTTTGGATGCAAAATAATTTAATATAGCAATTTTATATGGCTAAATAAGCTCTAAATGCACTCCTACATTGTTTACAACCCTTCCAATCAATTCTAAACCAATTGTTGAGTACGTGTTAGCGTTGGCACGATGACCACGTATAAAATTATTATATTTTGATCGACACCAGGTGTTATAGTAGTACAATAAAATTGTCTGTAGTTAACGTATATAGAAAAACGTGCTTTTCAGACGTTCTAACGCACCTTAATACTAAACTGTTAAACTTGAATTTTTTAGATACAAATAATTTAATATAGCAATTTTATATAGCTAAACAAGCTCTAAATGCACTCCTACATTGTTTACAACCCTTCCAATCAATTCTAAACCAATTGTTGAGTACGTGTTAGCGTTGGCACGATGACCACGTGTAAAATTATTATATTTTGATCGACGCCAGGTGTTATATTAAATAAAATTTTCTGTAGTTAACGTATATTGAAAAACGTGCTTTTCAGACGTTCTAACGCACCTTAATACTAAACTACTAAACTTGAATTTTTTGGATGCAAAATAATTTAATATGGCAATTTTATATGGCTAAATAAGCTCTAAATGCACCCCTACATTGTTTACAACCTTTCCAATCAATTCTAAACCAATTGTTGAGTACGTGTTAGTGTTGGCACGATGACCACGTATAAAATTATTATATTTTGATCGACGCCCGGTGTTATAGTAGTACAATAAAATTTTCTGTAGTTATCGTATATTGAAAAACGTGCTTTTCAGACGTTCTAACGCACCTTAATTCTAAACTATCAAACATGAATTTTTTAGATACAAATAATTTAATATAGCAATTTTATATGGCTAAACAAGCTCTAAATGCACTCCTACATTGTTTACAACCTTCCAATCAATTCTAAACCAATTGTTGAGTACGTGTTAGCGTTGGCACGATGACCACGTATAAAATTATTATATTTTGATCGACGCCAGGTGTTATATTAAATAAAATTTTCTGTAGTTAACGTATATTGAAAAACGTGCTTTTCAGACGTTCTAACGCACCTTAATACTAAACTACTAAACTTGAATTTTTTGGATGCAAAATTATTTAATATAGCATTTTATATGGCTAAATAAGCTCTAAATGCACTCCTACATTGTTTACAACCTTTTCAATCAATTCTAAACCAATTGTTGAGTACGTGTTAGCGTTGGCACGATGACCACGTATAAAATTATTATATTTTGATCGACGCCATGTGTTATAGTAGTACGATAAAATTTTCTGTAGATAACGTATATTGAAAAAAGTGCTTTTCAGACGTTCTAACGCACCTTAATGCTAAACTATTAAACTTGAATTTTTTGGATGCAAAATAATTTAATATAGCAATTTTATATGGCTAAATAAGCTCTAAATGCACTCCTACATTGTTTACAACCTTTCCAATCAATTCTAAACCAATTGTTGAGTACGTGTTAGTGTTGGCACGATGACCACGTATAAAATAATTATATTTTGATCGACGCCATGTGTTATAGTAGTACGATAAAATTTTCTGTAGTTAACGTATATTGAAAAAAGTGCTTTTCAGACGTTCTAACGCACCTTAATGCTAAACTATTAAACTTGAATTTTTTGGATGCAAAATAATTTAATATAGCAATTTTATATGGCTAAATAAGCTCTAAATTCACTCCTACATTGTTTACAACCTTTCCAATCAATTCTAAACCAATTGTTGAGTACGTGTTAGTGTTGGCACGATGACCACGTATAAAATAATTATATTTTGATCGACGCCAGGTGTTATAGTAGTACAATAAAATTTTCTGTAGTTAACGTATATAGAAAAACGTGCTTTTCAGACGTTCTAACGCACCTTAATACTAAACTATTAAACTTGAATCTTTTGATGCAAAATAAATTAATATGGCAATTTTATATGGCTAAATAAGCTCTAAATGCACTCCTACATTGTTTACAACCATTTCAATCAATTCTAAACCAATTGTTGAGTACGTGTTAGTGTTGGCACGATGACCACGTATAAAATTATTATATTTTGATCGACGCCAGGTGTTATAGTAGTACAATAAAATTTTCTGTAGTTAACGTATATAGAAAAACGTGCTTTTCAGACGTTCTAACGCACCTTAATACTAAACTATTAAACTTGAATTTTTTGATGCAAAATAAATTAATATGGCAATTTTATATGGCTAAATAAGCTCTAAATGCACTCCTACATTGTTTACAACCATTTCAATCAATTCTAAACCAATTGTTGAGTACGTATTAGCGTTGGCACGATGACCACGTATAAAATTATTATATTTTGATCGACGCCAGGTGTTATATTAAATAAAATTTTCTGTAGTTAACGTATATTGAAAAACGTGCTTTTCAGACGTTCTAACGCACCTTAATACTAAACTACTAAACTTGAATTTTTTGGATGCAAAATTATTTAATATAGCAATTTTATATGGCTAAACAAGCTCTAAATGCACTCCTACATTGTTTACAACCCTTCCAATCAATTCTAAACCAATTGTTGAGTACGTGTTAGCGTTGGCACGATGACCACGTATAAAATTATTATATTTTGATCGACGCCAGGTGTTATATTAAATAAAATTTTCTGTAGTTAACGTATATTGAAAAACGTGCTTTTCAGACGTTCTAACGCACCTTAATACTAAACTACTAATCTTGAATTTTTTGGATGCAAAATTATTTAATATAGCAATTTTATATGGCTAAATAAGCTCTAAATGCACTCCTACATTGTTTACAACCTTTCCAATCAATTCTAAACCAATTGTTGAGTACGTGTTAGTGTTGGCACGATGACCACGTATAAAATTATTATATTTTGATCGACGCCGGGTGTTATAGTAGTACAATAAAATTTTCTGTAATTATCGTATATTGAAAAACGTGCTTTTCAGACGTTCTAACGCACCTTAATACTAAACTATTAAACATGAATTTTTTAGATACAAATAATTTAATATAGCAATTTTATATGGCTAAACAATCTCTAAATAGACTCCTACATTGTTTACAACCCTTCCAATCAATTCTAAACCAATTGTTGAGTACGTGTTAGCGTTGGCACGATGACCACGTATAAAATTATTATATTTTGATCGACGCCATGTGTTATAGTAGTACGATAAAATTTTCTGTAGTTAACGTATATTGAAAAAAGTGCTTTTCAGACGTTCTAACGCACCTTAATGCTAAACTATTAAACTTGAATTTTTTGGATGCAAAATAATTTAATATAGCAATTTTATATGGCTAAATAAGCTCTAAATGCACTCCTACATTGTTTACAACCTTTCCAATCAATTCTAAACCAATTGTTGAGTACGTGTTAGTGTTGGCACGATGACCACGTATAGAATTATTATATTTTGATCGACGCCAGGTGTTATAGTAGTACAATAAAATTTTCTGTAGTTAACGTATATAGAAAAACGTGCTTTTCAGACGTTCTAACGCACCTTAATACTAAACTGTTAAACTTGAATTTTTTAGATACAAATAATTTAATATAGCAATTTTATATGGCTAAACAAGCTCTAAATGCACCCCTACATTGTTTACAACCCTTCCAATCAATTCTAAACCAATTGTTGAGTACGTGTTAGCGTTGGCACGATGACCACGTATAAAATTATTATATTTTGATCGACGCCAGGTGTTATATTAAATAAAATTTTCTGTAGTTAACGTATATTGAAAAACGTGCTTTTCAGACGTTCTAACGCACCTTAATACTAAACTACTAAACTTGAATTTTTTGGATGCAAAATTATTTAATATAGCAATTTTATATGGCTAAATAAGCTCTAAATGCACTCCTACATTGTTTACAACCTTTTCAATCAATTCTAAACCAATTGTTGACTACGTGTTAGCGTTGGCACGATGACCACGTATAAAATTATTATATTTTGATCGACGCCAGGTGTTATAGTAGTACAATAAAATTGTCTGGAGTTAACGTATATTGAAAAATGTGCTTTTCAGACGTTCTAACGCACCTTAATACTAAACTATTAAACTTGAATTTTTTGGATGCAAAATAATTTAATATATCAATTTTATATGGCCAAATAAGCTCTAAAAGCACTCCTACATTGTTTACAACCTTTCCAATCAATTCTAAACCAATTGTTGAGTACGTGTTAGTGTTGGCACGATGACCACGTATAAAATTATTATATTTTGATCGACACCAGGTGTTATAGTAGTACAATAAAATTTTCTGTAGTTAACGTATATTGAAAAAAGTGCTTTTCAGACGTTCTAACGCACCTTAATACTAAACTATTAAACTTGAATTTTTTGATGCAAAATAAATTAATATGGCAATTTTATATGGCTAAATAAGCTCTAAATGCACTCCTACATTGTTTACAACCTTTCCAATCAATTCTAAACCAATTGTTGAATACGTGTTAGTGTTGGCACGATGACCACGTATAAAATTATTATATTTTGATCGACGCCAGGTGTTATAGTAGTACAATAAAATTTTCTGTAGTTAATGTATATAGAAAAACGTGCTTTTCAGACGTTCTAACGCACCTTAATACTAAACTATTAAACTTGAATTTTTTGATGCAAAATAAATTAATATGGCAATTTTATATGGCTAAATAAGCTCTAAATGCACTCCTACATTGTTTACAACCATTTCAATCAATTCTAAACCAATTGTTGAGTACGTGTTAGTGTTGGCACGATGACCACGTATAAAATAATTATATTTTGGTCGACGCCATGTGTTATAGTAGTACGATAAAATTTTCTGTAGTTAACGTATATTGAAAAAAGTGCTTTTCAGACGTTCTAACGCACCTTAATGCTAAACTATTAAACTTGAATTTTTTGGATGCAAAATAATTTAATATAGCAATTTTATATGGCTAAATAAGCTCTAAATGCACTCCTACATTGTTTACAACCTTTCCAATCAATTCTAAACCAATTGTTGAGTACGTGTTAGTGTTGGCACGATGACCACGTATAAAATAATTATATTTTGATCGACGCCAGGTGTTATAGTAGTACAATAAAATTTTCTGTAGTTAACGTATATAGAAAAACGTGCTTTTCAGACGTTCTAACGCACCTTAATACTAAACTGTTAAACTTGAATTTTTTAGATACAAATAATTTAATATAGCAATTTTATATGGCTAAACAAGCTCTAAATGCACTCCTACATTGTTTACAACCATTTCAATCAATTCTAAACCAATTGTTGAGTACGTGTTAGCGTTGGCACGATGACCATGTATAAAATTATTATATTTTGATCGACGCCAGGTGTTATATTAAATAAAATTTTCTGTAGTTAACGTATATTGAAAAACGTGCTTTTCAGACGTTCTAACGCACCTTAATACTAAACTACTAAACTTGAATTTTTTGGATGCAAAATTATTTAATATAGCAATTTTATATGGCTAAACAAGCTCTAAATGCACTCCTACATTGTTTACAACCCTTCCAATCAATTCTAAACCAATTGTTGAGTACGTGTTAGCGTTGGCACGATGACCACGTATAAAATTATTATATTTTGATCGACGCCAGGTGTTATATTAAATAAAATTTTCTGTAGTTAACGTATATTGAAAAACGTGCTTTTCAGACGTTCTAACGCACCTTAATACTAAACTACTAATCTTGAATTTTTTGGATGCAAAATTATTTAATATAGCAATTTTATATGGCTAAATAAGCTCTAAATGCACTCCTACATTGTTTACAACCTTTCCAATCAATTCTAAACCAATTGTTGAGTACGTGTTAGTGTTGGCACGATGACCACGTATAAAATTATTATATTTTGATCGACGCCGGGTGTTATAGTAGTACAATAAAATTTTCTGTAATTATCGTATATTGAAAAACGTGCTTTTCAGACGTTCTAACGCACCTTAATACTAAACTATTAAACATGAATTTTTTAGATACAAATAATTTAATATAGCAATTTTATATGGCTAAACAATCTCTAAATAGACTCCTACATTGTTTACAACCCTTCCAATCAATTCTAAACCAATTGTTGAGTACGTGTTAGCGTTGGCACGATGACCACGTATAAAATTATTATATTTTGATCGACGCCATGTGTTATAGTAGTACGATAAAATTTTCTGTAGTTAACGTATATTGAAAAAAGTGCTTTTCAGACGTTCTAACGCACCTTAATGCTAAACTATTAAACTTGAATTTTTTGGATGCAAAATAATTTAATATAGCAATTTTATATGGCTAAATAAGCTCTAAATGCACTCCTACATTGTTTACAACCTTTCCAATCAATTCTAAACCAATTGTTGAGTACGTGTTAGTGTTGGCACGATGACCACGTATAAAATTATTATATTTTGATCGACGCCAGGTGTTATAGTAGTACAATAAAATTTTCTGTAGTTAACGTATATAGAAAAACGTGCTTTTCAGACGTTCTAACGCACCTTAATACTAAACTGTTAAACTTGAATTTTTTAGATACAAATAATTTAATATAGCAATTTTATATGGCTAAACAAGCTCTAAATGCACCCCTACATTGTTTACAACCCTTCCAATCAATTCTAAACCAATTGTTGAGTACGTGTTAGCGTTGGCACGATGACCACGTATAAAATTATTATATTTTGATCGACGCCAGGTGTTATATTAAATAAAATTTTCTGTAGTTAACGTATATTGAAAAACGTGCTTTTCAGACGTTCTAACGCACCTTAATACTAAACTACTAAACTTGAATTTTTTGGATGCAAAATTATTTAATATAGCAATTTTATATGGCTAAATAAGCTCTAAATGCACTCCTACATTGTTTACAACCTTTTCAATCAATTCTAAACCAATTGTTGAGTACGTGTTAGCGTTGGCACGATGACCACGTATAAAATTATTATATTTTGATCGACGCCAGGTGTTATAGTAGTACAATAAAATTGTCTGGAGTTAACGTATATTGAAAAATGTGCTTTTCAGACGTTCTAACGCACCTTAATACTAAACTATTAAACTTGAATTTTTTGGATGCAAAATAATTTAATATATCAATTTTATATGGCCAAATAAGCTCTAAAAGCACTCCTACATTGTTTACAACCTTTCCAATCAATTCTAAACCAATTGTTGAGTACGTGTTAGTGTTGGCACGATGACCACGTATAAAATTATTATATTTTGATCGACACCAGGTGTTATAGTAGTACAATAAAATTTTCTGTAGTTAACGTATATAGAAAAACGTGCTTTTCAGACGTTCTAACGCACCTTAATACTAAACTGTTAAACTTGAATTTTTTAGATACAAATAATTTAATATAGCAATTTTATATGGCTAAACAAGCTCTAAATGCACCCCTACATTGTTTACAACCCTTCCAATCAATTCTAAACCAATTGTTGAGTACGTGTTAGCGTTGGCACGATGACCACGTATAAAATTATTATATTTTGATCGACGCCAGGTGTTATATTAAATAAAATTTTCTGTAGTTAACGTATATTGAAAAACGTGCTTTTCAGACGTTCTAACGCACCTTAATACTAAACTACTAAACTTGAATTTTTTGGATGCAAAATTATTTAATATAGCAATTTTATATGGCTAAATAAGCTCTAAATGCACTCCTACATTGTTTACAACCTTTTCAATCAATTCTAAACCAATTGTTGAGTACGTGTTAGCGTTGGCACGATGACCACGTATAAAATTATTATATTTTGATCGACGCCAGGTGTTATAGTAGTACAATAAAATTGTCTGGAGTTAACGTATATTGAAAAATGTGCTTTTCAGACGTTCTAACGCACCTTAATACTAAACTATTAAACTTGAATTTTTTGGATGCAAAATAATTTAATATATCAATTTTATATGGCCAAATAAGCTCTAAAAGCACTCCTACATTGTTTACAACCTTTCCAATCAATTCTAAACCAATTGTTGAGTACGTGTTAGTGTTGGCACGATGACCACGTATAAAATTATTATATTTTGATCGACGCCAGGTGTTATAGTAGTACAATAAAATTTTCTGTAGTTAACGTATATAGAAAAACGTGCTTTTCAGACGTTCTAACGCACCTTAATACTAAACTGTTAAACTTGAATTTTTTAGATACAAATAATTTAATATAGCAATTTTATATGGCTAAACAAGCTCTAAATGCACCCCTACATTGTTTACAACCCTTCCAATCAATTCTAAACCAATTGTTGAGTACGTGTTAGCGTTGGCACGATGACCACGTATAAAATTATTATATTTTGATCGACGCCAGGTGTTATATTAAATAAAATTTTCTGTAGTTAACGTATATTGAAAAACGTGCTTTTCAGACGTTCTAACGCACCTTAATACTAAACTACTAAACTTGAATTTTTTGGATGCAAAATAATTTAATATAGCAATTTTATATGGCTAAATAAGCTCTAAATGCACTCCTACATTGTTTACAACCTTTTCAATCAATTCTAAACCAATTGTTGAGTACGTGTTAGCGTTGGCACGATGACCACGTATAAAATTATTATATTTTGATCGACGCCAGGTGTTATAGTAGTACAATAAAATTGTCTGGAGTTAACGTATATTGAAAAATGTGCTTTTCAGACGTTCTAACGCACCTTAATACTAAACTATTAAACTTGAATTTTTTGGATGCAAAATAATTTAATATATCAATTTTATATGGCCAAATAAGCTCTAAAAGCACTCCTACATTGTTTACAACCTTTCCAATCAATTCTAAACCAATTGTTGAGTACGTGTTAGTGTTGGCACGATGACCACGTATAAAATTATTATATTTTGATCGACACCAGGTGTTATAGTAGTACAATAAAATTTTCTGTAGTTAACGTATATTGAAAAAAGTGCTTTTCAGACGTTCTAACGCACCTTAATACTAAACTATTAAACTTGAATTTTTTGATGCAAAATAAATTAATATGGCAATTTTATATGGCTAAATAAGCTCTAAATGCACTCCTACATTGTTTACAACCTTTCCAATCAATTCTAAACCAATTGTTGAATACGTGTTAGGGTTGGCACGATGACCACGTATAAAATTATTATATTTTGATCGACGCCAGGTGTTATAGTAGTACAATAAAATTTTCTGTAGTTAACGTATATAGAAAAACGTGCTTTTCAGACGTTCTAACGCACCTTAATACTAAACTATTAAACTTGAATTTTTTGATGCAAAATAAATTAATATGGCAATTTTATATGGCTAAATAAGCTCTAAATGCACTCCTACATTGTTTACAACCATTTCAATCAATTCTAAACCAATTGTTGAGTACGTGTTAGTGTTGGCACGATGACCACGTATAAAATAATTATATTTTGATCGACGCCATGTGTTATAGTAGTACGATAAAATTTTCTGTAGTTAACGTATATTGAAAAAAGTGCTTTTCAGACGTTCTAACGCACCTTAATACTAAACTATTAAACTTGAATTTTTTGGATGCAAAATAATTTAATATATCAATTTTATATGGCCAAATAAGCTCTAAAAGCACTCCTACATTGTTTACAACCTTTCCAATCAATTCTAAACCAATTGTTGAGTACGTGTTAGTGTTGGCACGATGACCACGTATAAAATTATTATATTTTGATCGACACCAGGTGTTATAGTAGTACAATAAAATTTTCTGTAGTTAACGTATATTGAAAAAAGTGCTTTTCAGACGTTCTAACGCACCTTAATACTAAACTATTAAACTTGAATTTTTTGATGCAAAATAAATTAATATGGCAATTTTATATGGCTAAATAAGCTCTAAATGCACTCCTACATTGTTTACAACCTTTCCAATCAATTCTAAACCAATTGTTGAATACGTGTTAGGGTTGGCACGATGACCACGTATAAAATTATTATATTTTGATCGACGCCAGGTGTTATAGTAGTACAATAAAATTTTCTGTAGTTAACGTATATAGAAAAACGTGCTTTTCAGACGTTCTAACGCACCTTAATACTAAACTATTAAACTTGAATTTTTTGATGCAAAATAAATTAATATGGCAATTTTATATGGCTAAATAAGCTCTAAATGCACTCCTACATTGTTTACAACCATTTCAATCAATTCTAAACCAATTGTTGAGTACGTGTTAGCGTTGGCACGATGACCACGTATAAAATTATTATATTTTGATTGACGCCAGGTGTTATATTAAATAAAATTTTCTGTAGTTAACGTATATTGAAAAACGTGCTTTTCAGACGTTCTAACGCACCTTAATACTAAACTACTAAACTTGAATTTTTTGGATGCAAAATAATTTAATATGGCAATTTTATATGGCTAAATAAGCTCTAAATGCACTCCTACATTGTTTACAACCTTTCCAATCAATTCTAAACCAATTGTTGAGTACGTGTTAGTGTTGGCACGATGACCACGTATAAAATTATTATATTTTGATCGACGCCGGGTGTTATAGTAGTACAATAAAATTGTCTATAGTTAACGTATATAGAAAAACGTGCTTTTCAGACGTTCTAACGCACCTTAATGCTAAACTATTAAACTTGAATTTTTTGGATGCAAAATAATTTAATATAGCAATTTTATATGGCTAAATAAGCTCTAAATGCACTCCTACATTGTTTACAACCCTTCCAATCAATTCTAAACCAATTGTTGAGTACGTGTTAGCGTTGGCACGATGACCACGTATAAAATTATTATATTTTGATCGACGCCAGGTGTTATAGTAGTACAATAAAATTTTCTGTAGTTAACGTATATAGAAAAACGTGCTTTTCAGACGTTCTAACGCACCTTAATACTAAACTGTTAAACTTGAATTTTTTAGATACAAATAATTTAATATAGCAATTTTATATAGCTAAATAAGCTCTAAATGCACCCCTACATTGTTTACAACCTTTCCAATCAATTCTAAACCAATTGTTGAGTACGTGTTAGTGTTGGCACGATGACCACGTATAAAATTATTATATTTTGATCGACGCCCGGTGTTATAGTAGTACAATAAAATTTTCTGTAGTTATCGTATATTGAAAAACGTGCTTTTCAGACGTTCTAACGCACCTTAATACTAAACTATCAAACATGAATTTTTTAGATACAAATAATTTAATATAGCAATTTTATATGGCTAAACAAGCTCTAAATGCACTCCTACATTGTTTACAACCTTCCAATCAATTCTAAACCAATTGTTGAGTACGTGTTAGCGTTGGCACGATGACCACGTATAAAATTATTATATTTTGATCGACGCCAGGTGTTATATTAAATAAAATTTTCTGTAGTTAACGTATATTGAAAAACGTGCTTTTCAGACGTTCTAACGCACCTTAATACTAAACTACTAAACTTGAATTTTTTGGATGCAAAATTATTTAATATAGCATTTTATATGGCTAAATAAGCTCTAAATGCACTCCTACATTGTTTACAACCTTTTCAATCAATTCTAAACCAATTGTTGAGTACGTGTTAGCGTTGGCACGATGACCACGTATAAAATTATTATATTTTGATCGACGCCATGTGTTATAGTAGTACGATAAAATTTTCTGTAGATAACGTATATTGAAAAAAGTGCTTTTCAGACGTTCTAACGCACCTTATTGCTAAACTATTAAACTTGAATTTTTTGGATGCAAAATAATTTAATATAGCAATTTTATATGGCTAAATAAGCTCTAAATGCACTCCTACATTGTTTACAACCTTTCCAATCAATTCTAAACCAATTGTTGAGTACGTGTTAGTGTTGGCACGATGACCACGTATAAAATAATTATATTTTGATCGACGCCATGTGTTATAGTAGTACGATAAAATTTTCTGTAGTTAACGTATATTGAAAAAAGTGCTTTTCAGACGTTCTAACGCACCTTAATGCTAAACTATTAAACTTGAATTTTTTGGATGCAAAATAATTTAATATAGCAATTTTATATGGCTAAATAAGCTCTAAATGCACTCCTACATTGTTTACAACCTTTCCAATCAATTCTAAACCAATTGTTGAGTACGTGTTAGTGTTGGCACGATGACCACGTATAAAATAATTATATTTTGATCGACGCCAGGTGTTATAGTAGTACAATAAATATTTCTGTAGTTAATGTATATAGAAAAACGTGCTTTTCAGACGTTCTAACGCACCTTAATACTAAACTGTTAAACTTGATTTTTTGATGCAAAATAAATTAATATGGCAATTTTATATGGCTAAATAAGCTCTAAATGCACTCCTACATTGTTTACAACCTTTCCAATCAATTCTAAACCAATTGTTGAATACGTGTTAGTGTTGGCACGATGACCACGTATAAAATTATTATATTTTGATCGACGCCAGGTGTTATAGTAGTACAATAAAATTTTCTGTAGTTAACGTATATAGAAAAACGTGCTTTTCAGACGTTCTAACGCACCTTAATACTAAACTATTAAACTTGAATTTTTTGATGCAAAATAAATTAATATGGCAATTTTATATGGCTAAATAAGCTCTAAATGCACTCCTACATTGTTTACAACCATTTCAATCAATTCTAAACCAATTGTTGAGTACGTGTTAGTGTTGGCACGATGACCACGTATAAAATAATTATATTTTGATCGACGCCATGTGTTATAGTAGTACGATAAAATTTTCTGTAGTTAACGTATATTGAAAAAAGTGCTTTTCAGACGTTCTAACGCACCTTAATGCTAAACTATTAAATTTGAATTTTTTGGATGCAAAATAATTTAATATAGCAATTTTATATGGCTAAATAAGCTCTAAATGCACTCCTACATTGTTTACAACCTTTCCAATCAATTCTAAACCAATTGTTGAGTACGTGTTAGTGTTGGCCCGATGACCACGTATAAAATAATTATATTTTGATCGACGCCAGGTGTTATAGTAGTACAATAAAATTTTCTGTAGTTAACGTATATAGAAAAACGTGCTTTTCAGACGTTCTAACGCACCTTAATACTAAACTGTTAAACTTGAATTTTTTAGATACAAATAATTTAATATAGCAATTTTATATGGCTAAACAAGCTCTAAATGCACTCCTACATTGTTTACAACCCTTCCAATCAATTCTAAACCAATTGTTGAGTACGTGTTAGCGTTGGCACGATGACCACGTATAAAATTATTATATTTTGATCGACGCCAGGTGTTATATTAAATAAAATTTTCTGTAGTTAACGTATATTGAAAAACGTGCTTTTCAGACGTTCTAACGCACCTTAATACTAAACTACTAAACTTGAATTTTTTGGATGCAAAATAATTTAATATGGCAATTTTATATGGCTAAATAAGCTCTAAATGCACCCCTACATTGTTTACAACCTTTCCAATCAATTCTAAACCAATTGTTGAGTACGTGTTAGTGTTGGCACGATGACCACGTATAAAATTATTATATTTTGATCGACGCCGGGTGTTATAGTAGTACAATAAAATTGTCTGTAGTTAACGTATATAGAAAAACGTGCTTTTCAGACGTTCTAACGCACCTTAATGCTAAACTATTAAACTTGAATTTTTTGGATGCAAAATAATTTAATATAGCAATTTTATATGGCTAAATAAGCTCTAAATGCACCCCTACATTGTTTACAACCCTTCCAATCAATTCTAAACCAATTGTTGAGTACGTGTTAGCGTTGGCACGATGACCACGTATAAAATTATTATATTTTGATCGACGCCAGGTGTTATAGTAGTACAATAAAATTTTCTGTAGTTAACGTATATAGAAAAACGTGCTTTTCAGACGTTCTAACGCACCTTAATACTAAACTGTTAAACTTGAATTTTTTAGATACAAATAATTTAATATAGCAATTTTATATGGCTAAACAAGCTCTAAATGCACTCCTACATTGTTTACAACCCTTCCAATCAATTCTAAACCAATTGTTGAGTACGTGTTAGCGTTGGCACGATGACCACGTATAAAATTATTATATTTTGATCGACGCCAGGTGTTATATTAAATAAAATTTTCTGTAGTTAACGTATATTGAAAAACGTGCTTTTCAGACGTTCTAACGCACCCTAATACTAAACTACTAAACTTGAATTTTTTGGATGCAAAATAATTTAATATGGCAATTTTATATGGCTAAATAAGCTCTAAATGCACCCCTACATTGTTTACAACCTTTCCAATCAATTCTAAACCAATTGTTGAGTACGTGTTAGCGTTGGCACGATGACCACGTATAAAATTATTATATTTTGATCGACGCCATGTGTTATAGTAGTACGATAAAATTTTCTGTAGTTAACGTATATTGAAAAAAGTGCTTTTCAGACGTTCTAACGCACCTTAATGCTAAACTATTAAACTTGAATTTTTTGGATGCAAAATAATTTAATATAGCAATTTTATATGGCTAAATAAGCTCTAAATGCACTCCTACATTGTTTACAACCTTTCCAATCAATTCTAAACCAATTGTTGAGTACGTGTTAGTGTTGGCACGATGACCACGTATAAAATTATTATATTTTGATCGACGCCAGGTGTTATAGTAGTACAATAAAATTTTCTGTAGTTAACGTATATTGAAAAAAGTGCTTTTCAGACGTTCTAACGCACCTTAATACTAAACTATTAAACTTGAATTTTTTGATGCAAAATAAATTAATATGGCAATTTTATATGGCTAAATAAGCTCTAAATGCACTCCTACATTGTTTACAACCATTTCAATCAATTCTAAACCAATTGTTGAGTACGTGTTAGCGTTGGCACGATGACCACGTATAAAATTATTATATTTTGATCGACGCCATGTGTTATAGTAGTACGATAAAATTTTCTGAAGCTAACGTATATTGAAAAAAGTGCTTTTCAGACGTTCTAACGCACCTTAATGCTAAACTATTAAACTTGAATTTTTTGAATGCAAAATAATTTAATATAGCAATTTTATATGGCTAAATAAGCTCTAAATGCACCCCTACATTGTTTACAACCTTTTCAATCAATTCTAAACCAATTGTTGAGTACGTGTTAGTGTTGGCACGATGACCACGTATAAAATTATTATATTTTGATCGACGCCAGGTGTTATAGTAGTACAATAAAATTTTCTGTAGTTAACGTATATAGAAAAACGTGCTTTTCAGACGTTCTAACGCACCTTAATACTAAACTGTTAAACTTGAATTTTTTAGATACAAATAATTTAATATAGCAATTTTATATGGCTAAACAAGCTCTAAATGCACTCCTACATTGTTTACAACCCTTCCAATCAATTCTAAACCAATTGTTGAGTAGGTGTTAGCGTTGGCACGATGACCACGTATAAAATTATTATATTTTGATCGACGCCAGGTGTTATAGTAGTACAATAAAATTTTCTGTAGTTAACGTATATAGAAAAACGTGCTTTTCAGACGTTCTAACGCACCTTAATACTAAACTATTAAACTTGAATTTTTTGGATGCAAAATTATTTAATATAGCAATTTTATATGGCTAAATAAGCTCTAAATGCACTCCTACATTGTTTACAACCTTTCCAATCAATTCTAAACCAATTGTTGAGTACGTGTTAGTGTTGGCACGATGACCACGTATAAAATTATTATATTTTGATCGACGCCGGGTGTTATAGTAGTACAATAAAATTTTCTGTAGTTATCGTATATTGAAAAACGTGCTTTTCAGACGTTCTAACGCACCTTAATACTAAACTATTAAACATGAAGTTTTTAGATACAAATAATTTAATATAGCAATTTTATATGGCTAAACAAGCTCTAAATGCACTCCTACATTGTTTACAACCCTTCCAATCAATTCTAAACCAATTGTTGAGTACGTGTTAGCGTTGGCACGATGACCACGTATAAAGTTATTATATTTTGATCGACGCCAGGTGTTATATTAAATAAAATTTTCTGTAGTTATCGTATATTGAAAAACGTGCTTTTCAGACGTTCTAACGCACCTTAATACTAAACTATTAAACATGAATTTTTTAGATACAAATAATTTAATATAGCAATTTTATATGGCTAAACAAGCTCTAAATGCACTCCTACATTGTTTACAACCCTTCCAATCAATTCTAAACCAATTGTTGAGTACGTGTTAGCGTTGGCACGATGACCACGTATAAAATTATTATATTTTGATCGACGCCAGGTGTTATATTAAATAAATATTTCTGTAGTTAACGTATATTGAAAAACGTGCTTTTCAGACGTTCTAACGCACCTTAATACTAAACTACTAAACTTGAATTTTTTGGATGCAAAATAATTTAATATGGCAATTTTATATGGCTAAATAAGCTCTAAATGCAACCCTACATTGTTTACAACCTTTCCAATCAATTCTAAACCAATTGTTGAGTACGTGTTAGTGTTGGCACGATGACCACGTATAAAATTATTATATTTTGATCGACGCCGGGTGTTATATTAAATAAAATTTTCTGTAGTTATCGTATATTGAAAAACGTGCTTTTCAGACGTTCTAACGCACCTTAATACTAAAATATTAAACTTGAATTTTTTGGATGCAAAATAATGTAATATAGCAATTTTATATGGCTAAATAAGCTCTAAATGCACTCCTACATTGTTTACAACCTTTTCAATCAATTCTAAACCAATTGTTGAGTACGTGTTAGCGTTGGCACGATGACCACGTATAAAATTATTATATTTTGATCGACGCCAGGTGTTATATTAAATAAAATTTTCTGTAGTTAACGTATATTGTAAAACGTGCTTTTCAGACGTTCTAACGCACCTTAATACTAAACTACTAAACTTGAATTTTTTGGATGCAAAATTATTTAATATAGCAATTTTATATGGCTAAATAAGCTCTAAATGCACTCCTACATTGTTTACAACCTTTTCAATCAATTCTAAACCAATTGTTGAGTACGTGTTAGCGTTGGCACGATGACCACGTATAAAATTATTATATTTTGATCGACGCCATGTGTTATAGTAGTACGATAAAATTTTCTGTAGTTAACGTATATTGAAAAAAGTGCTTTTCAGACGTTCTAACGCACCTTAATGCTAAACTATTAAACTTGAATTTTTTGGATGCAAAATAATTTAATATAGCAATTTTATATGGCTAAATAAGCTCTAAATGCACTCCTACATTGTTTACAACCTTTCCAATCAATTCTAAACCAATTGTTGAGTACGTGTTAGTGTTGGCACGATGACCACGTATAAAATTATTATATTTTGATCGACGCCAGGTGTTATAGTAGTACAATAAAATTTTCTGTAGTTAACGTATATTGAAAAAAGTGCTTTTCAGACGTTCTAACGCACCTTAATACTAAACTATTAAACTTGAATTTTTTGATGCAAAATAAATTAATATGGCAATTTTATATGGCTAAATAAGCTCTAAATGCACTCCTACATTGTTTACAACCATTTCAATCAATTCTAAACCAATTGTTGAGTACGTGTTAGCGTTGGCACGATGACCACGTATAAAATTATTATATTTTGATCGACGCCATGTGTTATAGTAGTACAATAAAATTTTCTGTAGTTAACGTATATTGAAAAAAGTGCTTTTCAGACGTTCTAACGCACCTTAATGCTAAACTATTAAACTTGAATTTTTTGAATGCAAAATAATTTAATATAGCAATTTTATATGGCTAAATAAGCTCTAAATGCACCCCTACATTGTTTACAACCTTTTCAATCAATTCTAAACCAATTGTTGAGTACGTGTTAGTGTTGGCACGATGACCACGTATAAAATTATTATATTTTGATCGACGCCAGGTGTTATAGTAGTACAATAAAATTTTCTGTAGTTAACGTATATAGAAAAACGTGCTTTTCAGACGTTCTAACGCACCTTAATACTGAACTGTTAAACTTGAATTTTTTAGATACAAATAATTTAATATAGCAATTTTATATGGCTAAACAAGCTCTAAATGCACTCCTACATTGTTTACAACCCTTCCAATCAATTCTAAACCAATTGTTGAGTAGGTGTTAGCGTTGGCACGATGACCACGTATAAAATTATTATATTTTGATCGACGCCAGGTGTTATATTAAATAAAATTTTCTGTAGTTAACGTATATTGAAAAACGTGCTTTTCAGACGTTCTAACGCACCTTAATACTAAACTACTAATCTTGAATTTTTTGGATGCAAAATAATTTAATATAGCAATTTTATATGGCTAAATAAGCTCTAAATGCACTCCTACATTGTTTACAACCTTTCCAATCAATTCTAAACCAATTGTTGAGTACGTGTTAGTGTTGGCACGATGACCACGTATAAAATTATTATATTTTGATCGACGCCGGGTGTTATAGTAGTACAATAAAATTTTCTGTAGTTATCGTATATTGAAAAACGTGCTTTTCAGACGTTCTAACGCACCTTAATACTAAACTATTAAACATGAATTTTTTAGATACAAATAATTTAATATAATAATAATAATAATAATAATGGACTTTATTGTCACACAAGCAACTTCAAATATTTACATTATAACACAAACAAAAATTAAGGAACAAAAAAAAATGTGTGACAAAGGCGGAGTTCAGGTGTTATGAAACACCTGTTCTTCCACTCAACCTTGTTAAATAATTGTTACTGCAACCATATTTAATTAGGCGGTCGGTAGACATTACCACTGTTAGATTTGTACTTAAGTCATTTGTGGTTGACAAAATTAAATTCAGAACTAACAGATAATTTCTATACATTATTTTAAGTAAAAAGATACTCCTAGGCACTGCGTTGACGTTCAAAGAGATACTTTGACAAACGTCGTTTAAAACAAGAAATTGGAAGGTTTCTTATGCGAGATGGCAAGGAGTTATAAATATTTGTCGCGGTATATGTAAAAGAGCGTTCAAAAAGTGCAGATTTGTGAATTGGTATACTTAAGAGCCCTTTGTTCCTAATGTTGATGTTATGAACATCTGTTCTAAATCTCAGCCTATCAAAAAGATAAGTTGGCGTTTTAGACAAAAGTATTTTATGAACAAAGCATGCGAAGTGCAAAAAACGACGATTTCTCATGTTCAACCATTTAGCGTCTCGGAATTTGTGAGAAATATGATCAAATTTGCGCAAGCCATAAATTAATCTTAGACATGAATTCTGAATACGTTGTAATATTTTGGTATTTGTACTATCCAAACAAGGACCATAAACAATATCTGCAAAATTAAAGTGAGACAAAACAAAGGAGTCGCATAGAACTTTTTTAGTATCAATAGTGAGAAGGTGTCTGTGTATGTAAAGAATTTTTAAGTTGTTAAAAGCTTTTTGTATACATTTACTAACATGGCCGTTAAATCTTAAATTGGGGTCCATTATTAGTCCCAAATTTCGACAAGAACTCTGTAGAGGTACAGCTGCACCCTCGACGTTGATAGTAATTAAAGGTAATATTCTCTCTCTATCTTTTGATTTACAAAATAGCAGAACTGAAGATTTTAATGGGTTAATAAGAAGAGAATGTTTTTTTGACGTAGCAATAAGATTAGAAAGATCTGTATTTATTATATCATTTGCTTCTTGAATATCCGACAAATTAAAAGGCATGTAGAGTTGGGTGTCATCCGCATAAAAATGACATTTGCAGTTTTTAATAATATCAACAAAGTCTGCAGTATAAATTATATATAGTAACGGTCCTAAGATAGATCCCTGAGGAACTCCGAACTCAACAATCTTTCCATTTGAAATTGAATTATTTATCTTAACCATCTGAATTCTGGTCGACAGGAAACTTCTTATAAATTTGATCGCATCTTTATTAAAACCAAAGTAGTGTAATTTAGACAATAGCAATTCATGGTCGATCATATCAAACGCCTTAGAGTAGTCTAAAAGAACCAAAATAGTGATGAAGTCATTATCCAAAGCGTTAAATATATCGTCCATTATGCAAGCGAGCGCCGTTGTGCAGCTATACCCCCTACGAAAACCTGACTGCTCCGTGGGAAGAATGTTGTATAAAGAAAGAAATCTCCGAATTTGTTTTTCCATAATTTTCTCCAGCAGTTTGGATAAAGTAGGTAATATACTAATAGGACGTAGGTCCTTTAAAGTAGATGGAGATTTTGTTTTCGGAAGAGGAGTGACGTATGCTATTTTCCAGCTATCGGGAAAGTAGCAATTTTCCAAGCAACAGTTGATTATGTGAAGCAAATATTTGATTATAAAGGGAGAGCACATTTTAATCATATTAATGCTAATGCCGTCGAGACCAGCAGAATTTGAAGTAATAGAATTTAAAGATTCAACTACATCGTTTATCGTCGCAAGAGAAAAACCAAATGGATTAGTGATATTATTATTTGAATTATTTTGATAAAAATACTTTAAATTGGCATCAGGTTCACGTTTGTATTTACTGACTTCATCCACAAAAAAGTTATTAATTGCATCGGCATTAGAAAGGTGTGGTGGAATAATGTAATTTTTGCATTTTAATTGAATGTCCAATTTTTTGAATGCTGTCCACATGTTATTTTTATTTTTACTCAGGACCGACTGAAAATATGCACGTTTTTCACGCTTGATAGCACTGGTTGTAAAATTGCGTAAAGTTTTATAATACGTCCAATCATCACAATTTTTCGTTCTTTTAAATTTTCGTAGCGCCTTGTTGCGTAGTGCAATAAGTAGTTTTACATTATCTGTCAACCAGGGGGCTTTAGGTTTGGTAATCCGCACAGTGCGAATAGGTGCATATATATTAAATATTAATAAAATGTTGTCGCTAAGAAATTTAACTTTAGAATCAATATCAGAAAGTCTGAGCATTCTATCCCACGGCACAGATTCCAAGGCAAGCGCAAACGATTCCTGGTCGAAATTTTTGAAGTCTCTGTAGGTTTTAAAGTTAGTTTGGTTGTATGAATCTTTAATAATTACATGACAGAAAGTTAAAGAGTGATCTGATATATTATGCATACTTCTCACACCACACTCACTAATAATATCAGTATTGGATGTTATAATAAGATCAATAAGAGTGGATGAAAATTCAGTAACCCTAGTCGGTTCTGTGATAATTTGCCTTAAGCCGTACGTTTCTAGTAGATCTAAGAATTTTAAACAGTTGCTATTATTTGTGTTGAAATCAATATTAAAGTCACCTACGCATAAAACATTATCACAGCGAGGAATAACAGATGCTAAAGTGTCTTCTAGGGCGTTAAAAAATTCGTCAAATTCTCTTCTTCGAGCTCGATAAATGATGCCAAGAGAATATCGCTGCTTATTTATCGTAAAAGATAACCATAATTGTTCATAGTGTATACTATTTTCACAATTCAGTACTGTAAACGCTATATCGTTTTTAATATAACACGCCAATCCTCCACCGTGCAACAAGCGATCCTTCCTTATAATTTTATAACCGAATATTTTGAAAGTGTCATTAGAAATGTTAGAATTTAACCAGGTTTCAGAAATAGCAATAATATCGTAATCGAATTGATATACGTGATCCTTGAATTCATCAAAACCAGTGCCCAGTGATCTTATATTAAAATGAGCAATTTTAAGCAACATGAGTATTTACAAATTCAGTTCAACAGATAACAAAACAATACATTTAAACATGTGTACGGAAATATGGCATAAATCTAAATATACAGACCTCTATTATCTACCACAAATAAATACAGCAAAAATGTAAATAAAAGCAAAAACCCTTTATGCGGAATAAAGCAAAATGGAAATATTTTCAGTTACTGTAAACAATTACAAGTAACAGTTGGTAAAAAATATATATAAATTTTGCAAGGTAACAAAATGAAAATTAAAATTTAAACAATTATGGAAAAACTGACACAAGTGCAAAAAACGTAATCGTGCAACTGCCAACTGAGGTGGTTGGTGCCCGAAAAAGACATTCATTAATCGCATAATTTTTCAAGTTCTATCATATTCCGGTAAGTATGTTTTTCCCCTGCTTATTGATAAAAATCACACCATCTTTTGACCAGACATTCTTAAAACCAAATTGTTCCACCGCACAATTCAGAACTTCAAGTCTGTTTCGCGTAAGATCTTCTTTAACGGTTAACTTGGTGCCTTTTAGTTTTTTTTTATTTTGGAAAACGAGATTACGGTACCTGTAACTAGCGAACTTGACAATAATTCCACGGGTTTTTTTGGCCACAGTGTTGTAAGAGCCCACACGATGAGATCTGTCGAACTGGTCCGCAGATAGCTGTATCCCAAGCTTATTGTTGATAATATCGAGGACGAGTTCATCTGTATTTTCATTTTTTTCTTCTTGAACACCGAATATTCTAATACTGTTCCTCCTGGTATATTGTTCAAGTTCGTCAACCTTTTTATGGAGATCTTGTTTTTCCTTCTCTAGAGTTGCAACCCGATTTTCCAAGGCATTACATTTATCCAATAATGTATCGAATTTGGCTGTCAATGCTTTTGTGACGATATCTGCCACCTTCGCTGCAAGGTCTTCTACGAAAGAACCGGTGGCCACATGTTCGGTAATTGTAGTTTTGGCTAAGTTTTTAATGTCCGATTGTTGGTTTTGGGTGAACACCATTGTTAATTATTCTACTCAATTCAATATAGCAGCACTAAATTCGGGACTACCACGTTAGCACGTCTACTCGGTACGCCTGTACATACTCAACATAGCAATTTTATATGGCTAAACAAGCTCTAAATGCACTCCTACATTGTTTACAACCCTTCCAATCAATTCTAAACCAATTGTTGAGTACGTGTTAGCGTTGGCACGATGACCACGTATAAAATTATTATATTTTGATCGACGCCAGGTGTTATATTAAATAAATATTTCTGTAGTTAACGTATATTGAAAAACGTGCTTTTCAGACGTTCTAACGCACCTTAATACTAAACTACTAAACTTGAATTTTTTGGATGCAAAATAATTTAATATGGCAATTTTATATGGCTAAATAAGCTCTAAATGCACCCCTACATTGTTTACAACCTTTCCAATCAATTCTAAACCAATTGTTGAGTACGTGTTAGTGTTGGCACGATGACCACGTATAAAATTATTATATTTTGATCGACGCCGGGTGTTATATTAAATAAAATTTTCTGTAGTTATCGTATATTGAAAAACGTGCTTTTCAGACGTTCTAACGCACCTTAATACTAAACTATTAAACTTGAATTTTTTGGATGCAAAATAATGTAATATAGCAATTTTATATGGCTAAATAAGCTCTAAATGCACTCCTACATTGTTTACAACCTTTCCAATCAATTCTAAACCAATTGTTGAGTACGTGTTAGTGTTGGCACGATGACCACGTATAAAATTATTATATTTTGATCGACGCCGGGTGTTATATTAAATAAAATTTTCTGTAGTTATCGTATATTGAAAAACGTGCTTTTCAGACGTTCTAACGCACCTTAATACTAAACTATTAAACTTGAATTTTTTGGATGCAAAATAATGTAATATAGCAATTTTATATGGCTAAATAAGCTCTAAATGCACTCCTACATTGTTTACAACCTTTTCAATCAATTCTAAACCAATTGTTGAGTACGTGTTAGCGTTGGCACGATGACCACGTATAAAATTATTATATTTTGATCGACGCCAGGTGTTATATTAAATAAAATTTTCTGTAGTTAACGTATATTGTAAAACGTGCTTTTCAGACGTTCTAACGCACCTTAATACTAAACTACTAAACTTGAATTTTTTGGATGCAAAATTATTTAATATAGCAATTTTATATGGCTAAATAAGCTCTAAATGCACTCCTACATTGTTTACAACCTTTCCAATCAATTCTAAACCAATTGTTGAGTACGTGTTAGTGTTGGCACGATGACCACGTATAAAATTATTATATTTTGATCGACGCCGGGTGTTATAGTAGTACAATAAAATTTTCTGTAGTTATCGTATATTGAAAAACGTGCTTTTCAGACGTTCTAACGCACCTTAATACTAAACTATTAAACATGAATTTTTTAGATACAAATAATTTAATATAGCAATTTTATATGGCTAAACAAGCTCTAAATGCACTCCTACATTGTTTACAACCCTTCCAATCAATTCTAAACCAATTGTTGAGTACGTGTTAGCGTTGGCACGATGACCACGTATAAAATTATTATATTTTGATCGACGCCAGGTGTTATATTAAATAAAATTTTCTGTAGTTATCGTATATTGAAAAACGTGCTTTTCAGACGTTCTAACGCACCTTAATACTAAACTATTAAACATGAATTTTTTAGATACAAATAATTTAATATAGCAATTTTATATGGCTAAACAAGCTCTAAATGCACTCCTACATTGTTTACAACCCTTCCAATCAATTCTAAACCAATTGTTGAGTACGTGTTAGCGTTGGCACGATGACCACGTATAAAATTATTATATTTTGATCGACGCCAGGTGTTATATTAAATAAAATTTCCTGTAGTTAACGTATATTGAAAAACGTGCTTTTCAGACGTTCTAACGCACCTTAATACTAAACTACTAAACTTGAATTTTTTGGATGCAAAATAATTTAATATGGCAATTTTATATGGCTAAATAAGCTCTAAATGCACTCCTACATTGTTTACAACCTTTCCAATCAATTCTAAACCAATTGTTGAGTACGTGTTAGTGTTGGCACGATGACCACGTATAAAATTATTATATTTTGGTCGACGCCGGGTGTTATAGTAGTACAATAAAATTTTCTGTAGTTATCGTATATTGAAAAACGTGCTTTTCAGACGTTCTAACGCACCTTAATACTAAACTATTAAACATGAATTTTTTAGATACAAATAATTTAATATAGCAATTTTATATGGCTAAACAAGCTCTAAATGCACTCCTACATTGTTTACAACCCTTCCAATCAATTCTAAACCAATTGTTGAGTACGTGTTAGCGTTGGCACGATGACCACGTATAAAATTATTATATTTTGATCGACGCCAGGTGTTATATTAAATAAAATTTCCTGTAGTTAACGTATATTGAAAAACGTGCTTTTCAGACGTTCTAACGCACCTTAATACTAAACTACTAAACTTGAATTTTTTGGATGCAAAATAATTTAATATGGCAATTTTATATGGCTAAATAAGCTCTAAATGCACCCCTACATTGTTTACAACCTTTCCAATCAATTCTAAACCAATTGTTGAGTACGTGTTAGTGTTGGCACGATGACCACGTATAAAATTATTATAGTTTGATCGACGCCGGGTGTTATAGTAGTACAATAAAGTTTTCTGTAGTTAACGTATATTGAAAAACGTGCTTTTCAGACGTTCTAACGCACCTTAATACTAAACTACTAAACTTGAATTTTTTGGATGCAAAATTATTTAATATAGCAATTTTATATGGCTAAATAAGCTCTAAATGCACTCCTACATTGTTTACAACCTTTCCAATCAATTCTAAACCAATTGTTGAGTACGTGTTAGTGTTGGCACGATGACCACGTATAAAATTATTATATTTTGGTCGACGCCGGGTGTTATAGTAGTACAATAAAATTTTCTGTAGTTATCGTATATTGAAAAACGTGCTTTTCAGACGTTCTAACGCACCTTAATACTAAACTATTAAACATGAATTTTTTAGATACAAATAATTTAATATAGCAATTTTATATGGCTAAACAAGCTCTAATTGCACTCCTACATTGTTTACAACCCTTCCAATCAATTCTAAACCAATTGTTGAGTACGTGTTAGCGTTGGCACGATGACCACGTATAAAATTATTATATTTTGATCGACGCCAGGTGTTATATTAAATAAATATTTCTGTAGTTAACGTATATTGAAAAACGTGCTTTTCAGACGTTCTAACGCACCTTAATACTAAACTACTAAACTTGAATTTTTTGGATGCAAAATAATTTAATATAGCAATTTTATATGGCTAAACAAGCTCTAAATGCACCCCTACATTGTTTACAACCTTTCCAATCAATTCTAAACCAATTGTTGAGTACGTGTTAGTGTTGGCACGATGACCACGTATAAAATTATTATATTTTGATCGACGCCGGGTGTTATAGTAGTACAATAAAGTTTTCTGTAGTTAACGTATATTGAAAAACGTGCTTTTCAGACGTTCTAACGCACCTTAATACTAAACTATTAAACTTGAATTTTTTGGATGCAAAATAATGTAATATAGCAATTTTATATGGCTAAATAAGCTCTAAATGCACTCCTACATTGTTTACAACCTTTTCAATCAATTCTAAACCAATTGTTGAGTACGTGTTAGCGTTGGCACGATGACCACGTATAAAATTATTATATTTTGATCGACGCCAGGTGTTATAGTAGTACAATAAAATTTTCTGTAGTTAACGTATATTGAAAAACGTGCTTTTCAGACGTTCTAACGCACCTTAATACTAAACTACTAAACTTGAATTTTTTGGATGCAAAATTATTTAATATAGCAATTTTATATGGCTAAATAAGCTCTAAATGCACTCCTACATTGTTTACAACCTTTCCAATCAATTCTAAACCAATTGTTGAGTACGTGTTAGTGTTGGCACGATGACCACGTATAAAATTATTATATTTTGGTCGACGCCGGGTGTTATAGTAGTACAATAAAATTTTCTGTAGTTATCGTATATTGAAAAACGTGCTTTTCAGACGTTCTAACGCACCTTAATACTAAACTATTAAACATGAATTTTTTAGATACAAATAATTTAATATAGCAATTTTATATGGCTAAACAAGCTCTAAATGCACTCCTACATTGTTTACAACCCTTCCAATCAATTCTAAACCAATTGTTGAGTACGTGTTAGCGTTGGCACGATGACCACGTATAAAATTATTATATTTTGATCGACGCCAGGTGTTATATTAAATAAATATTTCTGTAGTTAACGTATATTGAAAAACGTGCTTTTCAGACGTTCTAACGCACCTTAATACTAAACTACTAAACTTGAATTTTTTGGATGCAAAATAATTTAATATAGCAATTTTATATGGCTAAACAAGCTCTAAATGCACCCCTACATTGTTTACAACCTTTCCAATCAATTCTAAACCAATTGTTGAGTACGTGTTAGTGTTGGCACGATGACCACGTATAAAATTATTATATTTTGATCGACGCCGGGTGTTATAGTAGTACAATAAAGTTTTCTGTAGTTAACGTATATTGAAAAACGTGCTTTTCAGACGTTCTAACGCACCTTAATACTAAACTATTAAACTTGAATTTTTTGGATGCAAAATAATGTAATATAGCAATTTTATATGGCTAAATAAGCTCTAAATGCACTCCTACATTGTTTACAACATTTTCAATCAATTCTAAACCAATTGTTGAGTACGTGTTAGCGTTGGCACGATGACCACGTATAAAATTATTATATTTTGATCGACGCCAGGTGTTATATTAAATAAAATTTTCTGTAGTTAACGTATATTGAAAAACGTGCTTTTCAGACGTTCTAACGCACCTTAATACTAAACTACTAAACTTGAATTTTTTGGATGCAAAATTATTTAATATAGCAATTTTATATGGCTAAATAAGCTCTAAATGCACTCCTACATTGTTTACAACCTTTCCAATCAATTCTAAACCAATTGTTGAGTACGTGTTAGTGTTGGCACGATGACCACGTATAAAATTATTATATTTTGATCGACGCCGGGTGTTATAGTAGTACAATAAAATTTTCTGTAGTTATCGTATATTGAAAAACGTGCTTTTCAGACGTTCTAACGCACCTTAATACTAAACTATTAAACATGAATTTTTTAGATACAAATAATTTAATATAGCAATTTTATATGGCTAAACAAGCTCTAAATGCACTCCTACATTGTTTACAACCCTTCCAATCAATTCTAAACCAATTGTTGAGTACGTGTTAGCGTTGGCACGATGACCACGTATAAAACTATTATATTTTGATCGACGCCAGGTGTTATATTAAATAAAATTTTCTGTAGTTAACGTATATTGAAAAACGTGCTTTTCAGACGTTCTAACGCACCTTAATACTAAACTACTAAACTTAAATTTTTTGGATGCAAAATAATTTAATATGGCAATTTTATATGGCTAAATAAGCTCTAAATGCACCCCTACATTGTTTACAACCTTTCCAATCAATTCTAAACCAATTGTTGAGTACGTGTTAGTGTTGGCACGATGACCACGTATAAAATTATTATATTTTGATCGACGCCAGACGTTCTAACGCACCTTAATACTAAACTATTAAACTTGAATTTTTTGGATGCAAAATAATGTAATATAGCAATTTTATATGGCTAAATAAGCTCTAAATGCACTCCTACATTGTTTACAACCTTTTCAATCAATTCTAAACCAATTGTTGAGTACGTGTTAGCGTTGGCACGATGACCACGTATAAAATTATTATATTTTGATCGATGCCAGGTGTTATAGTAGTACAATAAAATTGTCTGGAGTTAACGTATATTGAAAAACGTGCTTTTCAGACGTTCTAACGCACCTTAATACTAAACTATTAAACTTGAATTTTTTGGATGCAAAATAACGTAATATAGCAATTTTATATGGCTAAATAAGCTCTAAATGCACTCCTACATTGTTTACAACCTTTTCAATCAATTCTAAACCAATTGTTGAGTACGTGTTAGCGTTGGCACGATGACCACGTATAAAATTATTATATTTTGATCGACGCCAGGTGTTATAGTAGTACAATAAAATTGTCTGGAGTTAACGTATATTGAAAAATGTGCTTTTCAGACGTTCTAACGCACCTTAATACTAAACTGTTAAACTTGAATTTTTTAGATACAAATAATTTAATATAGCAATTTTATATGGCTAAACAAGCTTTAAATGCACTCCTACATTGTTTACAACCCTTCCAATCAATTCTAAACCAATTGTTGAGTACGTGTTAGCGTTGGCACGATGACCACGTATAAAATTATTATATTTTGATCGACGCCAGGTGTTATATTAAATAAAATTTTCTGTAGTTATCGTATATTGAAAAACGTGCTTTTCAGACGTTCTAACGCACCTTAATACTAAACTATTAAACATGAATTTTTTAGATACAAATAATTTAATATAGCAATTTTATATGGCTAAACAAGCTCTAAATGCACTCCTACAGTGTTTACAACCCTTCCAATCAATTCTAAACCAATTGTTGAGTACGTGTTAGCGTTGGCACGATGACCACGTATAAAATTATTATATTTTGATCGACGCCAGGTGTTATATTAAATAAATATTTCTTTAGTTAACGTATATTGAAAAACGTGCTTTTCAGACGTTCTAACGCACCTTAATACTAAACTACTAAACTTGAATTTTTTGGATGAAAAATAATTTAATATGGCAATTTTATATGGCTAAATAAGCTCTAAATGCACCCCTACATTGTTTACAACCTTTCCAATCAATTCTAAACCAATTGTTGAGTACGTGTTAGTGTTGGCACGATGACCACGTATAAAATTATTATATTTTGATCGACGCCATGTGTTATAGTAGTACGATAAAATTTTCTGTAGTTAACGTATATTGAAAAAAGTGCTTTTCAGACGTTCTAACGCACCTTAATGCTAAACTATTAAACTTGAATTTTTTGGATGCAAAATAATTTAATATAGCAATTTTATATGGCTAAATAAGCTCTAAATGCACTCCTACATTGTTTACAACCTTTCCAATCAATTCTAAACCAATTGTTGAGTACGTGTTAGTGTTGGCACGATGACCACGTATAAAATTATTATATTTTGATCGACGCCAGGTGTTATAGTAGTACAATAAAATTTTCTGTAGTTAACGTATATAGAAAAACGTGCTTTTCAGACGTTCTAACGCACCTTAATACTAAACTGTTAAACTTGAATTTTTTGGATGCAAAATAATTTAATATAGCAATTTTATATGGCTAAATAAGCTCTAAATGCACTCCTACATTGTTTACAACATTTCCAATCAATTCTAAACCAATTGTTGAGTACGTGTTAGCGTTGGCTCGATGACCACGTATAAAATTATTATATTTTGATCGAGGGCAGGTGTTATAGTAGTACAATAAAATTTTCTGTAGTTAACGTATATTGAAAAACGTGCTTTTCAGACGTTCTAACGGACCTTAATACTAAACTATTAAACTTGAATTTTTTGGATGCAAAATAATGTAATATAGCAATTTTATATGGCTAAATAAGCTCTAAATGCACTCCTACATTGTTTACAACCTTTCCAATCAATTTTAAACCAATTGCTGAGTACGTGTTAGTGTTGGCACGATGACCACGTATAAAATTATTATATTTTGATCGACGCCATGTGTTATAGTAGTACGATAAAATTTTCTGTAGTTAACGTATATTGAAAAAAGTGCTTTTCAGACGTTCTAACGCACCTTAATGCTAAACTATTAAACTTGAATTTTTTGGATGCAAAATAATTTAATATAGCAATTTTATATGGCTAAATAAGCTCTAAATGCACTCCTACATTGTTTACAACCTTTCCAATCAATTCTAAACCAATTGTTGAGTACGTGTTAGTGTTGGCACGATGACCACGTATAAAATTATTATATTTTGATCGACGCCAGGTGTTATAGTAGTACAATAAAATTTTCTGTAGTTAACGTATATAGAAAAACGTGCTTTTCAGACGTTCTAACGCACCTTAATACTAAACTGTTAAACTTGAATTTTTTGGATGCAAAATAATTTAATATAGCAATTTTATATGGCTAAACAAGCTCTAAATGCACTCCTACATTGTTTACAACCCTTGCAATCAATTCTAAACCAATTGTTGAGTACGTGTTAGCGTTGGCACGATGACCACGTATAAAATTATTATATTTTGATCGACGCCATGTGTTATAGTAGTACGATAAAATTTTCTGTAGTTAACGTATATTGAAAAAAGTGCTTTTCAGACGTTCTAACGCACCTTAATGCTAAACTATTAAACTTGAATTTTTTGGATGCAAAATAATTTAATATAGCAATTTTATATGGCTAAATAAGCTCTAAATGCACTCCTACATTGTTTACAACCTTTCCAATCAATTCTAAACCAATTGTTGAGTACGTGTTAGTGTTGGCACGATGACCACGTATAAAATTATTATATTTTGATCGACGCCAGGTGTTATAGTAGTACAATAAAATTTTCTGTAGTTAACGTATATAGAAAAACGTGCTTTTCAGACGTTCTAACGCACCTCAATACTAAACTGTTAAACTTGAATTTTTTGGATGCAAAATAATTTAATATAGCAATTTTATATGGCTAAACAAGCTCTAAATGCACTCCTACATTGTTTACAACATTTCCAATCAATTCTAAACCAATTGTTGAGTACGTGTTAGCGTTGGCTCGATGACCACGTATAAAATTATTATATTTTGATCGAGGGCAGGTGTTATAGTAGTACAATAAAATTTTCTGTAGTTAACGTATATTGAAAAACGTGCTTTTCAGACGTTCTAACGGACCTTAATACTAAACTATTAAACTTGAATTTTTTGGATGCAAAATAATTTAATATAGCAATTTTATGTTGCTAAATAAACTCTAAATGCACTCCTACATTGTTTACAACCTTTCCAATCAATTCTAAACCAATTGTTGAGTACGTGTTAGCGTTGGCTCGATGACCACGTATAAAATTATTATATTTTGATCGACGCCAGGTGTTATAGTAGTACAATAAAGTTTTCTGTAGTTAACGTATATTGAAAAACGTGCTTTTCAGACGTTCTAACGCACCTTAATACTAAACTATTAAACTTGAATTTTTTGGATGCAAAATAATGTAATATAGCAATTTTATATGGCTAAATAAGCTCTAAATGCACTCCTACATTGTTTACAACCTTTCCAATCAATTCTAAACCAATTGCTGAGTACGTGTTAGTGTTGGCACGATGACCACGTATAAAATTATTATATTTTGATCGACGCCAGGTGTTATAGTAGTACAATAAAATTTTCTGTAGTTAACGTGTATTGAAAAACGTGCTTTTCAGACGTTCTAAGGCACCTTAATACTAAACTATTAAACTTGAATTTTTTGGATGCAAAATAATGTAATATAGCAATTTTATATGGCTAAATAAGCTCTAAATGCACCCCTACATTGTTTACAACCTTTCCAATCAATTCTAAACCAATTGTTGAGTACGTGTTAGCGTTAGCACGATGACCACGTATAAAATTATTATATTTTGACCGACGCCAGGTGTTATAGTAGTACAATAAAATTTTCTGTAGTTAACGTATACTGAAGAACGTGCTTTTCAGACGTTCTAACGCACCTTAATACTAAACTATTAAACTTGAATTTTTTGGATGCAAAATAATTTAATATAGCAATTTTATATGGTTAAATAAGCTCTAAATGCAATCCTACATTATTTAAACCTTTCCAATCAATTCTAAACCAATTGTTGAGTACGTGTTAGCGTTGGCACGATGACCACGTATAAAATTATTATATTTTGATCGACGCCAGGTGTTATAGTAGTACAATAAAATTTTCTGTAGTTAACGTATATTGAAAAACGTGCTTTTCAGACGTTCTAACGCACCTTAATACTAAACTATTAAACTTGAATTTTTTAGATGCAAAATAATGTAATATAGCAATTTTATATGGCTAAATAAGCTCTAAATGCACTCCTACATTGTTTACAACCTTTCCAATCAATTCTAAACCAATTGCTGAGTACGTGTTAGTGTTGGCACGATGACCACGTATAAAATTATTATATTTTGATCGACGCCAGGTGTTATAGTAGTACAATAAAATTTTCTGTAGTTAACGTATATTGAAAAACGTGCTTTTCAGACGTTCTAACGCACCTTAATACTAAACTATTAAACTTGAATTTTTTGGATGCAAAATAATGTAATATAGCAATTTTATATGGCTAAATAAGCTCTAAATGCACTCCTACATTGTTTACAACCTTTCCAATCAATTCTAAACCAATTGTTGAGTACGTGTTAGTGTTGGCACGATGACCACGTATAAAATTATTATATTTTGATCGACGCCAGGTGGTATAGTAGTACAATAAAATTTTCTGTAGTTAACGTATATTGAAAAACGTGCTTTTCAGACGTTCTGACGCACCTTAATACTAAACTGTTAAACTTAAATTTTTTGGATGCTAAATAATTTAATATAGCAATTTGATATGGCTAAATAAGCTCTAAATGCACTCCTACATTGTTTACAACCTTTCCAATCAATTCTAAACCAATTGTTGAGTACGTGTTAGCGTTAGCACGATGACCACGTATAAAATTATTATATTTTGACCGACGCCAGGTGTTATAGTAGTACAATAAAATTTTCTGTAGTTAACGTATACTGAAGAACGTGCTTTTCAGACGTTCTAACGCACCTTAATACTAAACTATTAAACTTGAATTTTTCGGATGCAAAATAATTTAATATAGCAATTTTATATGTCTAAATAAGCTCTAAATGCACTCCTACATTGTTTACAACCATTTCAATCAATTCTAAACCAATTGTTGAGTACGTGTTAGTGTTGGCACGATGACCACGTATAAAATTATTATATTTTGATCGACGCCAGGTGGTATAGTAGTACAATAAAATTTTCTGTAGTTAACGTATATTGAAAAACGTGCTTTTTAGACGTTCTGACGCACCTTAATACTAAACTGTTAAACTTCAATTTTTTGGATGCTAAATAATTTAATATAGCAATTTTATATGGCTAAATAAGCTCTAAATGCACTCCTACATTGTTTACAACCATTTCAATCAATTCTAAACCAATTGTTGAGTACGTGTTAGTGTTGGCACGATGACCACGTATAAAATTATTATATTTTGATCGACGCCAGGTGGTATAGTAGTACAATAAAATTTTCTGTAGTTAACGTATATTGAAAAACGTGCTTTTTAGACGTTCTGACGCACCTTAATACTAAACTGTTAAACTTCAATTTTTTGGATGCTAAATAATTTAATATAGCAATTTTATATGGCTAAATAAGCTCTAAATGCACTCCTACATTGTTTACAACCTTTCCAATCAATTCTAAACCAATTGTTGAGTACGTGTTAGTGTTGGCACGATGACCACGTATAAAATTATTATATTTTGATCGACGCCAGGTGTTATAGTAGTACAATAAAATTTTCTGTAGTTAACGTATATTGAAAAACGTGCTTTTCAGACGTTCTAACGCACCTTAATACTAAACTATTAAACTTGAATTTTTTGGATGCAAAATAATGTAATATAGCAATTTTATATGGCTAAATAAGCTCTAAATGCACTCCTACATTGTTTACAACCTTTCCAATCAATTCTAAACCAATTGTTGAGTACGTGTTAGTGTTGGCACGATGACCACGTATAAAATTATTATATTTTGATCGACGCCAGGTGGTATAGTAGTACAATAAAATTTTCTGTAGTTAACGTATATTGAAAAACGTGCTTTTCAGACGTTCTGACGCACCTTAATACTAAACTGTTAAACTTAAATTTTTTGGATGCTAAATAATTTAATATAGCAATTTGATATGGCTAAATAAGCTCTAAATGCACTCCTACATTGTTTACAACCTTTCCAATCAATTCTAAACCAATTGTTGAGTACGTGTTAGCGTTAGCACGATGACCACGTATAAAATTATTATATTTTGACCGACGCCAGGTGTTATAGTAGTACAATAAAATTTTCTGTAGTTAACGTATACTGAAGAACGTGCTTTTCAGACGTTCTAACGCACCTTAATACTAAACTATTAAACTTGAATTTTTCGGATGCAAAATAATTTAATATAGCAATTTTATATGTCTAAATAAGCTCTAAATGCACTCCTACATTGTTTACAACCATTTCAATCAATTCTAAACCAATTGTTGAGTACGTGTTAGTGTTGGCACGATGACCACGTATAAAATTATTATATTTTGATCGACGCCAGGTGGTATAGTAGTACAATAAAATTTTCTGTAGTTAACGTATATTGAAAAACGTGCTTTTTAGACGTTCTGACGCACCTTAATACTAAACTGTTAAACTTCAATTTTTTGGATGCTAAATAATTTAATATAGCAATTTTATATGGCTAAATAAGCTCTAAATGCACTCCTACATTGTTTACAACCATTTCAATCAATTCTAAACCAATTGTTGAGTACGTGTTAGTGTTGGCACGATGACCACGTATAAAATTATTATATTTTGATCGACGCCAGGTGGTATAGTAGTACAATAAAATTTTCTGTAGTTAACGTATATTGAAAAACGTGCTTTTTAGACGTTCTGACGCACCTTAATACTAAACTGTTAAACTTCAATTTTTTGGATGCTAAATAATTTAATATAGCAATTTTATATGTCTAAATAAGCTCTAAATGCACTCCTACATTGTTTACAACCATTTCAATCAATTCTAAACCAATTGTTGAGTACGTGTTAGTGTTGGCACGATGACCACGTATAAAATTATTATATTTTGATCGACGCCAGGTGGTATAGTAGTACAATAAAATTTTCTGTAGTTAACGTATATTGAAAAACGTGCTTTTTAGACGTTCTGACGCACCTTAATACTAAACTGTTAAACTTCAATTTTTTGGATGCTAAATAATTTAATATAGCAATTTTATATGGCTAAATAAGCTCTAAATGCACTCCTACATTGTTTACAACCATTTCAATCAATTCTAAACCAATTGTTGAGTACGTGTTAGTGTTGGCACGATGACCACGTATAAAATTATTATATTTTGATCGACGCCAGGTGGTATAGTAGTACAATAAAATTTTCTGTAGTTAACGTATATTGAAAAACGTGCTTTTTAGACGTTCTGACGCACCTTAATACTAAACTGTTAAACTTCAATTTTTTAAATGCTAAATAATTTAATATAGCAATTTTATATGGCTAAATAAGCTCTAAATGCACTCCTACATTGTTTACAACCTTTCCAATCAATTCTAAACCAATTGTTGAGTACGTGTTAGTGTTGGCACGATGACCACGTATAAAATTATTATATTTTGATCGACGCCAGGTGTTATAGTAGTACAATAAAATTTTCTGTAGTTAACGTATATTGAAAAACGTGCTTTTCAGACGTTCTAACGCACCTTAATACTAAACTATTAAACTTGAATTTTTTGGATGCAAAATAATGTAATATAGCAATTTTATATGGCTAAATAAGCTCTAAATGCACTCCTACATTGTTTACAACCTTTCCAATCAATTCTAAACCAATTGTTGAGTACGTGTTAGTGTTGGCACGATGACCACGTATAAAATTATTATATTTTGATCGACGCCAGGTGGTATAGTAGTACAATAAAATTTTCTGTAGTTAACGTATATTGAAAAACGTGCTTTTCAGACGTTCTGACGCACCTTAATACTAAACTGTTAAACTTAAATTTTTTGGATGCTAAATAATTTAATATAGCAATTTGATATGGCTAAATAAGCTCTAAATGCACTCCTACATTGTTTACAACCTTTCCAATCAATTCTAAACCAATTGTTGAGTACGTGTTAGCGTTAGCACGATGACCACGTATAAAATTATTATATTTTGACCGACGCCAGGTGTTATAGTAGTACAATAAAATTTTCTGTAGTTAACGTATACTGAAGAACGTGCTTTTCAGACGTTCTAACGCACCTTAATACTAAACTATTAAACTTGAATTTTTCGGATGCAAAATAATTTAATATAGCAATTTTATATGTCTAAATAAGCTCTAAATGCACTCCTACATTGTTTACAACCATTTCAATCAATTCTAAACCAATTGTTGAGTACGTGTTAGTGTTGGCACGATGTCCACGTATAAAATTATTATATTTTGATCGACGCCAGGTGGTATAGTAGTACAATAAAATTTTCTGTAGTTAACGTATATTGAAAAACGTGCTTTTTAGACGTTCTGACGCACCTTAATACTAAACTGTTAAACTTCAATTTTTTGGATGCTAAATAATTTAATATAGCAATTTTATATGGCTAAATAAGCTCTAAATGCACTCCTACATTGTTTACAACCATTTCAATCAATTCTAAACCAATTGTTGAGTACGTGTTAGTGTTGGCACGATGACCACGTATAAAATTATTATATTTTGATCGACGCCAGGTGGTATAGTAGTACAATAAAATTTTCTGTAGTTAACGTATATTGAAAAACGTGCTTTTTAGACGTTCTGACGCACCTTAATACTAAACTGTTAAACTTCAATTTTTTGGATGCTAAATAATTTAATATAGCAATTTTATATGGCTAAATAAGCTCTAAATGCACTCCTACATTGTTTACAACCTTTCCAATCAATTCTAAACCAATTGTTGAGTACGTGTTAGCGTTGGCACGATGACCACGTATAAAATTATTATATTTTGACCGACGCCAGGTGTTATAGTAGTACAATAAAATTTTCTGTAGTTAACGTATATTGAAAAACGTGCTTTTCAGACGTTCTAACGCACCTTACTACTAAACTATTAAACTTGAATTTTTGGGTGCAAAATAATTTAATATAGCAATTTTATATGGCTAAATAAGCTCTAAATGCACTCCTACATTGTTTACAACCATTTCAATCAATTCTAAACCAATTGTTGAGTACGTGTTAGTGTTGGCACGATGACCACGTATAAAATTATTATATTTTGATCGACGCCAGGTGGTATAGTAGTACAATAAAATTTTCTGTAGTTAACGTATATTGAAAAACGTGCTTTTCAGACGTTCTGACGCACCTTAATACTAAACTGTTAAACTTAAATTTTTTGGATGCTAAATAATTTAATATAGCAATTTGATATGGCTAAATAAGCTCTAAATGCACTCCTACATTGTTTACAACCTTTCCAATCAATTCTAAACCAATTGTTGAGTACGTGTTAGCGTTAGCACGATGACCACGTATAAAATTATTATATTTTGACCGACGCCAGGTGTTATAGTAGTACAATAAAATTTTCTGTAGTTAACGTATACTGAAGAACGTGCTTTTCAGACGTTCTTACGCACCTTAATACTAAACTGTTAAACTTCAATTTTTTGGATGCTAAATAATTTAATATAGCAATTTTATATGGCTAAATAAGCTCTAAATGCACTCCTACATTGTTTACAACCTTTCCAATCAATTCTAAACCAATTGTTGAGTACGTGTTAGCGTTGGCACAATGACCACGTATAAAATTATTATATTTTGACCGACGCCAGGTGTTATAGTAGTACAATAAAATTTTCTGTAGTTAACGTATATTGAAAAAAGTGCTTTTCAGACGTTCTGACGCACCTTAATACTAAACTGTTAAACTTAAATTTTTTGGATGCTAAATAATTTAATATAGCAATTTGATATAGCTAAATAAGCTCTAAATGCACTCCTACATTGTTTACAACCTTTCCAATCAATTCTAAACCAATTGTTGAGTACGTGTTAGCGTTAGCACGATGACATCGCCTCGCATCGCATTGCATCGCATCGCATCGCATCGCATCGCATCCCCTCGCATCGCATCGCATCGCATCGTATCGCATCGCATCTCATCTCAACGCATCGCATCGCCTCGCATCGCCTCGCATCGCATCAGATCGCATCGCATCGCCTCGCATCGCCTCGCATCGCCTCGCATCGCATCGCATCGCATCGTATCGCATCGCATCGCATCTCATCGCATCGCGTCGCCTCGCATCGCCTCGCATCGCCTCGCATCGCATCGCATCATATCGCATCGAATCGCGTCGCATCGCATCGCATCGCCTCGCATCGCCTCGCATCTCATCGCATAGCATCGCATCGCATCGCATTGCATCGCGTCGCATCGCATCGCATCGCATCGCATCGCTTCGCCTCGCATCGCATCGCATCGCCTTGCATCGCATCGCATCTCATCGCATTTCATCGCATCTCATCGCATCGCATCGCCTCGCATCGCCTCGCATCATATCGCATCGCATCGAGTCGCATCGCATCGCATCATATCGCATCGCATCGCATCGCATCATATCGCATCGCATCGCGTCGCATCGCATCGCATCGCTTCGCATCGCCTCGCATCTCATCGCATAGCATCGCATCGCATGGCATTGCATCGCGTCGCATCGCATCGCATCGCATCGCATCGCCTCGCATCGCTTCGCATCGCCTCGCATCGCCTCGCATCATATCGCATCGCATCGCGTCGCATCGCATCGCATCGCCTCGCATCGCCTCGCATATCATCGCATAGCATTGCATCGCATCGCATTGCATCGCGTCGCATCGCATCGCATCGCATCTAAACGCATCGCATCGCCTCGCATCGCCTCGCATCGCATCAGATCGCATCGCATCGCATCGCATCGCCTCGCATCGCCTCGCATCGCCTCGCATCGAATCGTATCGCATCGCGTCGCATCGCGTCGCATCGCATCGCATCGCATCGTATCGCATCGCATCGCATCGCCTTGCATCGCATCGCATCTCATCGCATTTCATCGCATCTCATCGCATCGCATCGCCTCGCATCGCCTCGCATCATATCGCATCGCATCGCGTCGCATCGCATCGCATCATATCGCATCGCATCGCATCGCATCATATCGCATCGCATCGCGTCGCATCGCATCGCATCGCTTCGCATCGCCTCGCATCTCATCGCATAGCATCGCATCGCATCGCATCGCATCGCATCGCCTCGCATCGCCTCGCATCGCCTCGCATCGCCTCGCATCATATCGCATCGCATCGCGTCGCATCGCATCGCATCATATCGCATCGCATCGCATCGCATCATATCGCATCGCATCGCATCTCATCGCATAGCATCGCCTCGCATCGCCTCGCATCGCCTCGCATCGCATCATATCGCATCGCATCGCGTCGCATCGCATTGCATCATATCGCATCGCATCGAATCGCATCATATCGCATCGCATCGCATCTCATCGCATAGCATCGCCTCGCATCGCCTCGCATCATATCGCATCGCATCGCATCGCATCGCATCGCATCGTATCGCATCGCATCGCATCATATCGCATCGCATCGCATCGCATCGCATCGCATCGTATCGCATCGCATCGCATCTCATCGCATAGCATCGCCTCGCATCGCCTCGCATCGCATCGCATCGCATCATATCGCATCGCATCGCGTCGCATCGCATCGCATCGCCTCGCATCGCCTCACATCTCATCGCATAGCATCGCATCGCAGCGCCTCGCATCTCATCGCATAGCATCGCATCGCATCGCATTGCATCGCGTCGCATCGCATCGCATCGCATCTCAACGCATCGCATCGCATCGCATCGCATCTCAACGCATCGCATCTCATCGCATCGCATCGCCTCGCATCGCCTCGCATCGCCTCGCATCGCATCGTATCGCATCGCATCGCATCGCATCGCATCGCATCGCCTCGCATCGCCTCGCATCGCATCGCATCGCATCATATCGCATCGCATCGCGTCGCATCGCATCGCATCGCCTCGCATCGCATCGTATCGCATCGCATCGCATCGCATCGCATCGCATCGCGTCGCATCGCATCGCATCGCCTCGCATCGCCTCGCATCGCCTCGCATCTCATCGCATAGCATCGCATCGCATCGCATTGCATCGCGTCGCATCGCATCGCATCGCATCGCATCGCATCGAATCGCATAGCATCGCATCGCCTCGTATCGCATCGCATCGCATCGCCTTGCATCTCATCGCATCGCATCGCATCGCATCGCATTGCATCGCGTCGCATCGCATCCCATCGCATCGCATCGCATCGCATCGCATCGCCTCACATCGCCTCGCAATGCTTCGCATCGCATCGCATTGCCTCGCATCGCCTCGCATCGCATCGCATTGCATCGCATCGCATCGCATCGCCTCACATCGCCTCGCATCGCATCGCATTGCATCGCATCGCATCGCATCGCATCGCCTCACATTGCCTCGCATCGCCTCGCATCGCATCGCATCGCATCGCATCGCTTCGCTTCGCATCGCCTCGCCTCGCATCGCCTCGCATCGCATCGCATCGCATCGCATCGCCTCACATCGCCTCGCATTGCCTCGCATCGCATCGCCTCGCATTGCATCGCATCGCTTCGCATCGCATCGCCTCACATTGCCTCGCATCGCCTCGCATCGCATCGCATTGCATCGCATCTCATCTAAACGCATCGCATCGCATCGCATCTCATCTAAACGCATCGCATCGCCTCGCATCGCCTCGCATCGCATCAGATCGCATCGCATTGCATCGCCTCGCATCGCCTCGCATCGCCTCGCATCGCATCGCATCGCATCAGATCGCATCGCATTGCATCGCCTCGCATCGCCTCGCATCGCCTCGCATCGCATCGCATCGCATCGTATCGCATCGCATCTCATCTAAACGCATCGCATCGCCTCGCATCGCCTCGCATCGCATCAGATCGCATCGCATTGCATCGCCTCGCATCGCCTCGCATCGCCTCGCATCGCGTCGCATCGCATCGTATCGCATCGCATCGCATCTCATCGCATCGCATCGCCTCGCATCGCCTCGCATCGCCTCGCATCGCCTCGCATTGCATCGCATCGCATCGCATCGCATCGTATCGCATCGCATCGCATCTCATCGCTTCGCATCGCCTCGCATCTCATCGCATAGCATCGCATCGCATCGCATTGCATCGCGTCGCATCGCATCGCATCGCATCGCATCGCCTCGCATCGCCTCGCATCGCCTCGCATCGCCTCGCATCATATCGCATCGCATCGCGTCGCATCGCATCGCATCGCCTCGCATCGCCTCGCATCTCATCGCATAGCATCGCATCGCATCGCATTGCATCGCGTCGCATCGCATTGCATCGCATCTCAACGCATCGCATCGCCTCGCATCGCGTCGCATCGCATCGCATCATATCGCATCGCATCGCATCGCATCATATCGCATCGCATCGCGTCGCATCGCATCGCATCGCTTCGCATCGCCTCGCATCTCATCGCATAGCATCGCATCGCATCGCATTGCATCGCGTCGCATCGCATCGCATCGCATCGCATCGCCTCGCATCGCCTCGCATCGCCTCGCATCATATCGCATCGCATCGCGTCGCATCGCATCGCATCGCATCGCATCGCCTCGCATCGCCTCGCATCGCCTCGCATCGCCTCGAATCATATCGCATCTCATCGCATAGCATCGCATCGCATCGCATTGCATCGCGTCGCATCGCATCGCATCGCATCGCATCGCCTCGCATCGCCTCGCATCGCCTCGCATCGAATCGTATCGCATCGCATCTCATCGCATCGCATCGCCTCGCATCGCCTCGCATCATATCGCATCGCATCGCGTCGCATCGCATCGCATCATATCGCATCGCATCGTATCGCATCGCATCGCATCTCATCGCATAGCATCGCCTCGCATCGCCTCGCATCGCCTCGCATCGCCTCGCATCGCATCGCATCGCCTCATATCGCATCGCATCGCGTCGCATCGCATCGCATCGCCTCGCATCGCATCGCATTGCATCGCGTCGCATCGCATCGCATCGCATCTCAACGCATCGCATCGCCTCGCATCGCATCAGATCGCATCGCATCGTATCGCATCGCATCGCATCTCATCGCATCGCATCGCCTCGCATCGCCTCGCATCGCCTCGCATCGCATCGTATCGCATCGCATCGCATCGCATCGCATCGCATCGCCTCGCATCGCCTCGCATCGCATCGCATCGCATCATATCGCATCGCATCGCGTCGCATCGCATCGCATCGCCTCGCATCGCATCGTATCGCATCGCATCGCATCGCATCGCATCGCATCGCGTCGCATCGCATCGCATCGCCTCGCATCGCCTCGCATCGCCTCGCATCTCATCGCATAGCATCGCATCGCATCGCATTGCATCGCGTCGCATCGCATCGCATCGCATTGCATCGCATCGCCTTGCATCTCATCGCATCGCATCGCATCGCATCGCATTGCATCGCGTCGCATCGCATCGCATCGCATCGCATCGCATCGCATCGCATCGCCTCACATCGCCTCGCATTGCCTCGCATCGCATCGCATTGCCTCGCATCGCCTCGCATCGCATCGCATTGCATCGCATCGCATCGCATCGCCTCACATCGCCTCGCATCGCCTCGCATCGCATCGCATCGCATCGCATCGCATCGCCTCACATCGCCTCGCATTGCCTCGCATCGCATCGCCTCGCATTGCATCGCATCGCATCGCATCGCATCGCATCGCATCGCATCATATCGCCTCGCCTCGCATCGCCTCGCATCGCATCGCATCGCATCGCATCGCATCGCCTCACATCGCCTCGCATTGCCTCGCATCGCATCGCCTCGCATTGCATCGCATCGCATCGCATCGCATCGCCTCACATTGCCTCGCATCGCCTCGCATCGCATCGCATCGCATCGCATCGCTTCGCTTCGCATCGCCTCGCATCGCATTGCATCGCATCGCATCGCATCGCCTCGCATCCCCACGCAACGCATCGCATCGCATCGTATCGCATCGCATCTCATCTCAACGCATCGCATCGCCTCGCATCGCCTCGCATCGCATCAGATCGCATCGCATCGCATCGCCTCGCATCGCCTCGCATCGCCTCGCATCGCATCGCATCGCATCGTATCGCATCGCATCGCATCTCATCGCATCGCATCGCCTCGCATCGCCTCGCATCGCCTCGCATCGCATCGCATTGCATCGCATCGCATCGCATCGCCTCACATCGCCTCGCATCGCCTCGCATCGCATCGCATCGCATCGCATCGCATCGCCTCACATCGCCTCGCATTGCCTCGCATCGCATCGCCTCGCATTGCATCGCATCGCATCGCATCGCATCGCATCGCATCGCATCGCATTGCATCGCATCGCATCGCATCGCATCGCATCGCATCGCATCGCCTCACATTGCCTCGCATCGCCTCGCATCGCATCGCATCGCATCGCATTGCTTCGCTTCGCATCGCCTCGCCTCGCATCGCCTCGCATCGCATCGCATCGCATCGCATCGCCTCACATCGCCTCGCATTGCCTCGCATCGCATCGCCTCGCATTGCATCGCATCGCATCGCATCGCATCGCCTCACATTGCCTCGCATCGCCTCGCATCGCATCGCATTGCATCGCATCTCATCTAAACGCATCGCATCGCATCGCATCTCATCTAAAAGCATCGCATCGCCTCGCATCGCCTCGCATCGCATCAGATCGCATCGCATTGCATCGCCTCGCATCGCCTCGCATCGCCTCGCATCGCATCGCATCGCATCAGATCGCATCGCATTGCATCGCCTCGCATCGCCTCGCATCGCCTCGCATCGCATCGCATCGCATCGTATCGCATCGCATCTCATCTAAACGCATCGCATCGCCTCGCATCGCCTCGCATCGCATCAGATCGCATCGCATTGCATCGCCTCGCATCGCCTCGCATCGCCTCGCATCGCATCGCATCGCATCGTATCGCATCGTATCGCATCTCATCGCATCGCAGCGCCTCGCATCGCCTCGCATCGCCTCGCATCGCCTCGCATTGCATCGCATCGCATCGCATCGCATCGTATTGCATCGCATCTCATCTAAACGCATCGCATCGCATCGCATCTCATCTAAACGCATCGCATCGCCTCGCATCGCCTCGCATCGCATCAGATCGCATCGCATTGCATCGCCTCGCATCGCCTCGCATCGCCTCGCATCGCATCGCATCGCATCAGATCGCATCGCATTGCATCGCCTCGCATCGCCTCGCATCGCCTCGCATCGCATCGCATCGCATCGTATCGCATCGCATCTCATCTAAACGCATCGCATCGCCTCGCATCGCCTCGCATCGCATCAGATCGCATCGCATTGCATCGCCTCGCATCGCCTCGCATCGCCTCGCATCGCATCGCATCGCATCGTATCGCATCGCATCGCATCTCATCGCATCGCATCGCCTCGCATCGCCTCGCATCGCCTCGCATCGCCTCGCATTGCATCGAATCGCATCGCATCGCATCGTATCGCATCGCATCGCATCTCATCGCTTCGCATCGCCTCGCATCTCATCGCATAGCATCGCATCGCATCGCATTGCATCGCGTCGCATCGCATCGCGTCGCATCGCATCGCCTCGCATCGCCTCGCATCGCCTCGCATCGCCTCGCATCATATCGCATCGCATCGCGTCGCATCGCATCGCATCGCCTCGCATCGCCTCGCATCTCATCGCATAGCATCGCATCGCATCGCATTGCATCGCGTCGCATCGCATTGCATCGCATCTCAACGCATCGCATCGCCTCGCATCGCGTCGCATCGCATCGCATCATATCGCATCGCATCGCATCGCATCATATCGCATCGCATCGCGTCGCATCGCATCGCATCGCTTCGCATCGCCTCGCATCTCATCGCATAGCATCGCATCGCATCGCATTGCATCGCGTCGCATCGCATCGCATCGCATCGCATCGCCTCGCATCGCCTCGCATCGCCTCGCATCGCCTCGCATCATATCGCATCGCATCGCGTCGCATCGCATCGCATCGCATCGCATCGCCTCGCATCGCCTCGCATCGCCTCGCATCGCCTCGCATCATATCGCATCTCATCGCATAGCATCGCATCGCATCGCATTGCATCGCGTCGCATCGCATCGCATCGCATCGCATCGCCTCGCATCGCCTCGCATCGCCTCGCATCGAATAGTATCGCATCGCATCGCATCGCATCGCATCGCATCGTATCGCATCGCATCGCATCGCCTTGCATCGCATCGCATCTCATCGCACTTCATCGCATCTCATCGCATCGCATCGCCTCGCATCGCCTCGCATCATATCGCATCGCATCGCGTCGCATCGCATCGCATCATATCGCATCGCATCGTATCGCATCGCATCGCATCTCATCGCATAGCATCGCCTCGCATCGCCTCGCATCGCCTCGCATCGCCTCGCATCGCATCGCATCGCCTCATATCGCATCGCATCGCGTCGCATCGCATCGCATCGCCTCGCATCGCTTCACATCTCATCGCATAGCATCGCATCGCATCGCCTCGCATCTCATCGCATAGCATCGCATCGCATCGCATTGCATCGCGTCGCATCGCATCGCATCGCATCTCAACGCATCGCATCGCCTCGCATCGCATCAGATCGCATCGCATCGTATCGCATCGCATCGCATCTCATCGCATCGCATCGCCTCGCATCGCCTCGCATCGCCTCGCATCGCATCGTATCGCATCGCATCGCATCGCATCGCATCGCATCGCCTCGCATCGCCTCGCATCGCATCGCATCGCATCATATCGCATCGCATCGCGTCGCATCGCATCGCATCGCCTCGCATCGCATCGTATCGCATCGCATCGCATCGCATCGCATCGCATCGCGTCGCATCGCATCGCATCGCCTCGCATCGCCTCGCATCGCCTCGCATCTCATCGCATAGCATCGCATCGCATCGCATTGCATCGCGTCGCATCGCATCGCATCGCATCGCATCGCATCGCCTCACATCGCCTCGCATTGCCTCGCATCGCATCGCATCGCCTCGCATCGCATCAGATCGCATCGCATCGTATCGCATCGCATCGCATCTCATCGCATCGCATCGCCTCGCATCGCCTCGCATCGCCTCGCATCGCATCGTACCGCATCGCATCGCATCGCATCGCATCATATCGCATCGCATCGCGTCGCATCGCATCGCATCGCCTCGCATCGCATCGTATCGCATCGCATCGCATCGCATCGCATCGCATCGCGTCGCATCGCATCGCATCGCCTCGCATCGCATCGTATCGCATCGCATCGCATCGCATCGCATCGCATCGCATCGCATCGCCTCACATCGCCTCGCATTGCCTCGCATCGCATCGCATTGCCTCGCATCGCCTCGCATCGCATCGCATTGCATCGCATCGCATCGCATCGCCTTACATCGCCTCGCATCGCCTCGCATCGCATCGCATCGCATCGCATCGCATCGCCTCACATCGCCTCGCATTGCCTCGCATCGCATCGCCTCGCATTGCATCGCATCGCATCGCATCGCATCGCATCGCATCGCATCATATCGCCTCGCCTCGCATCGCCTCGCATCGCATCGCATCGCATCGCATCGCATCGCCTCACATCGCCTCGCATTGCCTCGCATCGCATCGCCTCGCATTGCATCGCATCGCATCGCATCGCATCGCCTCACATTGCCTCGCATCGCCTCGCATCACATCGCATCGCATCGCATCGCTTCGCTTCGCATCGCCTCGCATCGCATTGCATCGCATCGCATCGCATCGCCTCGCATCCCCACGCAACGCATCGCATCGCATCGTATCGCATCGCATCTCATCTCAACGCATCGCATCGCCTCGCATCGCCTCGCATCGCATCAGATCGCATCGCATCGCATCGCCTCGCATCGCCTCGCATCGCCTCGCATCGCATCGCATCGCATCGTATCGCATCGCATCGCATCTCATCGCATCGCATCGCCTCGCATCGCCTCGCATCGCCTCGCATCGCATCGCATTGCATCGCATCGCATCGCATCGCCTCACATTCGCTCGCATCGCCTCGCATCGCATCGCATCGCATCGCATCGCATCGCCTCACATCGCCTCGCATTGCCTCGCATCGCATCGCCTCGCATTGCATCGCATCGCATCGCATCGCATCGCATCGCATCGCATCGCATTGCATCGCATCGCATCGCATCGCATCGCATCGCATCGCATCGCATCGCATCGCATCGCTTCGCATCGCATCGCTTCGCTTCGCATCGCCTCGCATCGCATTGCATCGCATCGCATCGCATCGCCTCACATCGCCTCGTATTGCCTCGCATCGCATCGCCTCGCATTGCATCGCATCGCATCGCATCGCATCGCCTCACATTGCCTCGCATCGCCTCGCATCGCATCGCATCGCATCGCATCGCTTCGCTTCGCATCGCCTCGCCTCGCATCGCCTCGCATCGCATCGCATCGCATCGCATCGCCTCACATCGCCTCGCATTGCCTCGCATCGCATCGCCTCGCATTGCATCGCATCGCATCGCATCGCATCGCCTCACATTGCCTCGCATCGCCTCGCATCGCATCGCATTGCATCGCATCTCATCTAAACGCATCGCATCGCATCGCATCTCATCTAAACGCATCGCATCGCCTCGCATCGCCTCGCATCGCATCAGATCGCATCGCATTGCATCGCCTCGCATCGCCTCGCATCGCCTCGCATCGCATCGCATCGCATCAGATCGCATCGCATTGCATCGCCTCGCATCGCCTCGCATCGCATCGCATCGCATCGTATCGCATCGCATCTCATCTAAACGCATCGCATCGCCTCGCATCGCCTCGCATCGCATCAGATCGCATCGCATTGCATCGCCTCGCATCGCCTCGCATCGCCTCGCATCGCATCGCATCGCATCGTATCGCATCGCATCGCATCTCATCGCATCGCATCGCCTCGCATCGCCTCGCATCGCCTCGCATCGCCTCGCATTGCATCGCATCGCATCGCATCGCATCGTATCGCATCGCATCGCATCTCATCGCTTCGCATCGCCTCGCATCTCATCGCATAGCATCGCATCGCATCGCATTGCATCGCGTCGCATCGCATCGCATCGCATCGCATCGCATCGCATCGCCTCGCATCATATCGCATCGCATCGCGTCGCATCGCATCGCATCGCCTCGCATCGCCTCGCATCTCATCGCATAGCATCGCATCGCATCGCATTGCATCGCGTCGCATCGCATTGCTTCGCATCTCAACGCATCGCATCGCCTCGCATCGCGTCGCATCGCATCGCATCATATCGCATCGCATCGCATCGCATCATATCGCATCGCATCGCGTCGCATCGCATCGCATCGCTTCGCATCGCCTCGCATCTCATCGCATAGCATCGCATCGCATCGCATTGCATCGCGTCGCATCGCATCGCATCGCATCGCATCGCCTCGCATCGCCTCGCATCGCCTCGCATCGCCTCGCATCATATCGCATCGCATCGCGTCGCATCGCATCGCATCGCATCGCATCGCCTCGCATCGCCTCGCATCGCCTCGCATCGCCTCGCATCATATCGCATCTCATCGCATAGCATCGCATCGCATCGCATTGCATCGCGTCGCATCGCATCGCATCGCATCGCATCGCCTCGCATCGCCTCGCATCGCCTCGCATCGAATCGTATCGCATCGCATCGCATCGCATCGCATCGCATCGTATCGCATCGCATCGCATCGCCTTGCATCGCATCGCATCTCGTCGCACTTCATCGCATCTCATCGCATCGCATCGCCTCGCATCGCCTCGCATCATATCGCATCGCATCGCGTCGCATCGCATCGCATCATATCGCATCGCATCGCATCGCATCATATCGCATCGCATCGCGTCGCATCGCATCGCATCGCTTCGCATCGCCTCGCATCTCATCGCATAGCATCGCATCGCATTGCATCGCGTCGTATCGCATCGCATCGCATCGCATCGCATCATATCGCATCGCATCGCGTCGCATCGCATCGCATCGCTTCGCATCGCCTCGCATCTCATCGCATAGCATCGCATCGCATCGCATTGCATCGCGTCGCATCGCATCGCCTCGCATCGCCTCGCATCGAATCGTATCGCATCGCATCGCATCGCATCGCATCGCATCGTATCGCATCGCCTCGCATCGCATCGCATCGCATCGTATCGCATCGCATCGCATCGCATCGCATCGCATCGTATCGCATCGCATCGCATCTCATCGCATAGCATCGCCTCGCATCGCCTCGCATCGCCTCGCATCGCCTCGCATCGCATCGCATCGCCTCATATCGCATCGCATCGCGTCGCATCGCATCGCATCGCCTCGCATCGCCTCACATCTCATCGCATAGCATCGCATCGCATCGCCTCGCATCTCATCGCATAGCATCGCATCGCATCGCATTGCATCGCGTCGCATCGCATCGCATCGCATCTCAACGCATCGCATCGCCTCGCATCGCATCGCCTCGCATCGCCTCGCATCGCATCGCATCGCATCATATCGCATCGCATCGCATCGCATCGCATCGCATCGCGTCGCATCGCCTCGCATCGCATCGCATCGCATCATATCGCATCGCATCGCATCGCATCTCATCGCATCGCATCGCCTCGCATCGCCTCGCATCGCCTCGCATCGCATCGTATCGCATCGCATCGCATCGCATCGCATCGCATCGCCTCGCATCGCCTCGCATCGCATCGCATCGCATCATATCGCATCGCATCGCATCGCATCGCATCGCATCGCGTCGCATCGCATCGCATCGCCTCGCATCGCCTCGCATCGCCTCGCATCTCATCGCATAGCATCGCATCGCATCGCATTGCATCGCGTCGCATCGCATCGCATCGCATCGCATCGCATCGCCTTGCATCTCATCGCATCGCATCGCATCGCATCGCATTGCATCGCGTCGCATCGCATCGCATCGCATCGCATCGCATCGCATCGCATCGCCTCACATCGCCTCGCATTGCCTCGCATCGCATCGCATTGCCTCGCATCGCCTCGCATCGCATCGCATTGCATCGCATCGCATCGCATCGCCTCACATCGCCTCGCATCGCCTCGCATCGCATCGCATCGCATCGCATCGCATCGCCTCACATCGCCTCGCATTGCCTCGCATCGCATCGCCTCGCATTGCATCGCATCGCATCGCATCGCATCGCATCGCATCGCATCATATCGCCTCGCCTCGCATCGCCTCGCATCGCATCGCATCGCATCGCATCGCATCGCCTCACATCGCCTCGCATTGCCTCGCATCGCATCGCCTCGCATTGCATCGCATCGCATCGCATCGCATCGCCTCACATTGCCTCGCATCGCCTCGCATCGCATCGCATCGCATCGCATCGCTTCGCTTCGCATCGCCTCGCATCGCATTGCATCGCATCGCATCGCATCGCCTCGCATCCCCACGCAACGCATCGCATCGCATCGTATCGCATCGCATCTCATCTCAACGCATCGCATCGCCTCGCATCGCCTCGCATCGCATCAGATCGCATCGCATCGCGTCGCATCGCATCGCATCGCATCGCATCGCCTCACATCGCCTCGCATCGCCTCGCATCGCATCGCATCGCATCGCATCGCATCGCCTCACATCGCCTCGCATTGCCTCGCATCGCATCGCCTCGCATTGCATCGCATCGCATCGCATCGCATCGCATCGCATCGCATCAGATCGCATCGCATCGCATCGCATCGCCTCGCATCGCCTCGCATCGCCTCGCATCGAATCGTATCGCATCGCGTCGCATCGCGTCGCATCGCATCGCATCGCATCGTATCGCATCGCATCGCATCGCCTTGCATCGCATCGCATCTCATCGCATTTCATCGCATCTCATCGCATCGCATCGCCTCGCATCGCCTCGCATCATATCGCATCGCATCGCGTCGCATCGCATCGCATCATATCGCATCGCATCGCATCGCATCATATCGCATCGCATCGCGTCGCATCGCATCGCATCGCTTCGCATCGCCTCGCATCTCATCGCATAGCATCGCATCGCATCGCATTGCATCGCGTCGCATCGCATCGCATCGCATCGCATCGCCTCGCATCGCCTCGCATCGCCTCGCATCGCCTCGCATCATATCGCATCGCATCGCGTCGCATCGCATCGCATCATATCGCATCGCATCGCATCGCATCATATCGCATCGCATCGCATCTCATGGCATAGCATCGCCTCGCATCGCCTCGCATCGCCTCGCATCGCATCATATCGCATCGCATCGCGTCGCATCGCATCGCATCATATCGCATCGCATCGAATCGCATCATATCGCATCGCATCGCATCTCATCGCATAGCATCGCCTCGCATCGCCTCGCATCATATCGCATCGCATCGCATCGCATCGCATCGCATCGTATCGCATCGCATCGCATCATATCGCATCGCATCGCATCGCATCGCATCGCATCGTATCGCATCGCATCGCATCTCATCGCATAGCATCGCCTCGCATCGCCTCGCATCGCATCGCATCGCATCATATCGCATCGCATCGCGTCGCATCGCATCGCCTCGCATCGCCTCACATCTCATCGCATAGCATCGCATCGCAGCGCCTCGCATCTCATCGCATAGCATCGCATCGCATCGCATTGCATCGCGTCGCATCGCATCGCATCGCATCTCAACGCATCGCATCGCATCGCATCGCATCTCAACGCATCGCATCTCATCGCATCGCATCGCCTCGCATCGCCTCGCATCGCCTCGCATCGCATCGTATCGCATCGCATCGCATCGCATCGCATCGCATCGCCTCGCATCGCATCGCATCGCATCATATCGCATCGCATCGCGTCGCATCGCATCGCATCGCCTCGCATCGCCTCGCATCGCATCGCATCGCATCATATCGCATCGCATCGCATCGCATCGCATCGCATCGTATCGCATCGCATCGCATCTCATCGCATAGCATCGCCTCGCATCGCTTCGCATCGCATCGCATCGCATCATATCGCATCGCATCGCGTCGCATCGCATCGCATCGCCTCGCATCGCCTCACATCTTATCGCATAGCATCGCATCGCAGCGCCTCGCATCTCATCGCATAGCATCGCATCGCATCGCATTGCATCGCGTCGCATCGCATCGCATCGCATCTCAACGCATCGCATCGCATCGCATCGCATCTCAACGCATCGCATCTCATCGCATCGCATCGCCTCGCATCGCCTCGCATCGCCTCGCATCGCATCGTATCGCATCGCATCGCATCGCATCGCATCGCATCGCCTCGCATCGCATCGCATCGCATCATATCGCATCGCATCGCGTCGCATCGCATCGCATCGCCTCGCATCGCCTCGCATCGCATCGCATCGCATCATATCGCATCGCATCGCATCGCATCGCGTCGCATCGCATCGCATCGCCTCGCATCGCATCGCCTCGCATCGCCTCGCATCGCATCGCATCGCATCATATCGCATCGCATCGCATCGCATCGCATCGCATCGTATCGCATCGCATCGCATCTCATCGCATAGCATCGCCTCGCATCGCTTCGCATCGCATCGCATCGCATCATATCGCATCGCATCGCGTCGCATCGCATCGCATCGCCTCGCATCGCCTCACATCTTATCGCATAGCATCGCATCGCAGCGCCTCGCATCTCATCGCATAGCATCGCATCGCATCGCATTGCATCGCGTCGCATCGCATCGCATCGCATCTCAACGCATCGCATCGCATCGCATCGCATCTCAACGCATCGCATCTCATCGCATCGCATCGCCTCGCATCGCCTCGCATCGCCTCGCATCGCATCGTATCGCATCGCATCGCATCGCATCGCATCGCATCGCCTCGCATCGCATCGCATCGCATCATATCGCATCGCATCGCGTCGCATCGCATCGCATCGCCTCGCATCGCATCGTATCGCATCGCATCGCATCGCATCGCATCGCATCGCGTCGCATCGCATCGCATCGCCTCGCATCGCATCGCCTCGCATCGCCTCGCATCGCATCGCATCGCATCATATCGCATCGCATCGCGTCGCATCGCATCGCATCGCATCGCCACGCATCGCATCGTATCGCATCGCATCGCATCGCATCGCATCGCATCGCGTCGCATCGCATCGCATCGCATCGCATCGCTTCGCCTCGCAACGCATCGCATCGCCTTGCATCGCATCGCATCTCATCGCATTTCATCGCATCTCATCGCATCGCATCGCCTCGCATCGCCTCGCATCATATCGTATCGCATCGCGTCGCATCGCATCGCATCATATCGCATCGCATCGCATCGCATCATATCGCATCGCATCGCGTCGCATCGCATAGCATCGCATCGCATCGCATTGCATCGCGTCGCATCGCATCGCATCGCATCGCATCGCCTCGCATCGCCTCGCATCGCCTCGCATCGCCTCGCATCATATCGCATCGCATCGCGTCGCATCGCATCGCATCGCCTCGCATCGCCTCGCATCTCATCGCATAGCATCGCATTGCATCGCATTGCATCGCGTCGCATCGCATCGCATCGCATCTCAACGCATCGCATCGCCTCGCATCGCCTCGCATCGCATCAGATCGCATCGCATCGCATCGCATCGACTCGCATCGAATCGTATCGCATCGCATCGCATCGCATCGCATCGCATCGTATCGCATCGCATCGCATCGCCTTGCATCGCATCGCATCTCATCGCATTTCATCGCATCTCATCGCATCGCATCGCCTCGCATCGCCTCGCATCATATCGCATCGCATCGCATCGCATCGCATCGCGTCGCATCGCATCGCATCGCCTCGCATCGCCTCACATCTCATCGCATAGCATCGCATCGCATCGCCTCGCATCTCATCGCATAGCATCGCATCGCATCGCATTGCATCGCGTCGCATCGCATCGCATTGCATCTCAACGCATCGCATCGCCTCGCATCGCCTCGCATCGCATCAGATCGCATCGCATCGTATCGCATCGCATCGCATCTCATCGCATCGCATCGCCTCGCATCGCCTCGCATCGCCTCGCATCGCATCGTATCGCATCGCATCGCATCGCATCGCATCGCATCGAATCGCATAGCATCGCATCGCCTCGTATCGCATCGCATCGCATCGCCTTGCATCTCATCGCATCGCATCGCATCGCATCGCATTGCATCGCGTCGCATCGCATCGCATCGCATCGCATCGCATCGCATCGCATCGCCTCACATCGCCTCGCATTGCCTCACATCGCATCGCATTGCCTCGCATCGCCTCGCATCGCATCGAATTGCATCGCATCGCATCGCATCGCCTCACATCGCCTCGCATCGCCTCGCATCGCATCGCATCGCATCGCATCGCATCGCCTCACATCGCCTCGCATTGCCTCGCATCGCATCGCCTCGCATTGCATCGCATCGCATCGCATCGCATCGCATCGCATCGCATCGCATCGCATCGCATCGCTTCGCATCGCATCGCATCGCATTGCATCGCATCGCATCGCATCGCATCGCATCGCATCGCATCGCATCGCATCGCATCGCATCGCATTGCCTCGCATCGCATCGCCTCGCATTGCATCGCATCGCATCGCATCGCATCGCATTGCCTCGCATCGCATCGCCTCGCATTGCATCGCATCGCATCGCATCGCATCGCATCGCATCGCATCGCATCGCATCGCATCGCATCGCATCGCATCGCATCGCATTGCCTCGCATCGCATCGCCTCGCATTGCATCGCATCGCATCGCATCGCATCGCATCGCATCGCATCGCATCGCATCGCTTCGCTTCGCATCGATTCGCATCGCATTGCATCGCATCGCATCGCATCGCCTCGTATCGCATCAGATCGCATCGCATCGCATCGCCTCGCATCGCCTCGCATCGCCTCGCATCGCATCGCATCGCATCGTATCGCATCGCATCGCATCTCATCGCATCGCATCGCCTCGCATCGCCTCGCATCGCCTCGCATCGCCTCGCATCGCATCGCATCATATCGCATCGAATCGCGTCGCATCGCATCGCATCGCCTCGCATCGCCTCGCATCTCATCGCATAGCATCGCATCGCATCGCATTGCATCGCGTCGCATCGCATCGCATCGCATCGCATCGCTTCGCCTCGCATCGCATCGCATCGCCTTGCATCGCATCGCATCTCATCGCATTTCATCGCATCTCATCGCATCGCATCGCCTCGCATCGCCTCGCATCATATCGCATCGCATCGCGTCGCATCGCATCGCATCGCTTCGCATCGCCTCGCATCTCATCGAATAGCATCGCATCGCATCGCATTGCATCGCGTCGCATCGCATCGCATCGCATCGCATCGCCTCGCATCGCCTCGCATCGCCTCGCATCGCCTCGCATCATATCGCATCGCATCGCGTCGCATCGCATCGCATCGCCTCGCATCGCCTCGCATCTCATCGTATAGCATCGCATCGCATCGCATTGCATCGCGTCGCATCGCATCGCATCGCATCTCAACGCATCGCATTGCCTCGCATCGCATCAGATCGCATCGCATCGCCTCGCATCGCCTCGCATCGCCTCGCATCGAATCGTAACGCATCGCATCGCATCGCATCGCATCGCATCGTATCGCATCGCATCGCATCGCCTTGCATCGCACCGCATCTCATCGCATTTCATCGCATCTCATCGCATCGCATCGCCTCGCATCGCCTCGCATCATATCGCATCGCATCGCGTCGCATCGTATCGCATCGCCTCGCATCGCCTCGCATCTCATCGTATAGCATCGCATCGCATCGCATTTCATCGCATCTCATCGCATCGCATCGCATCGCATCGCGTCGCATCGCATCGCATCATATCGCATCGCACCGCATCGCATCATATCGCATCGCATCGCATCGCATCGCATCGCATCGCATCGCTTCGCATCGCATCGCATCGCATCGCATCGCATCGCATCGCCTCGCATCGCATTGCATCGCATCGCATCGCATCGCATCGCATCGCATCGCATCGCTTCGCTTCGCATCGTATCGCATCGCATCGCATCATATCGCATCGCATCGCGTCGCATCGCATCGCATCGCTTCGCATCGCCTCGCATCTCATCGCATAGCATCGCATCGCATCGCATTGCATCGCGTCGCATCGCATCGCATCGCATCGCATCGCCTCGCATCGCCTCGCATCGCCTCGCATCGCCTCGCATCATATCGCATCGCATCGCGTCGCATCGCATCGCATCATATCGCATCGCATCGCATCGCATCATATCGCATCGCATCGCATCTCATCGCATAGCATCGCCTCGCATCGCCTCGCATCGCCTCGCATCGCATCATATCGCATCGCATCGCGTCGCATCGCATCGCATCATATCGCATCGCATCGAATCGCATCATATCGCATCGCATCGCATCTCATCGCATAGCATCGCCTCGCATCGCCTCGCATCATATCGCATCGCATCGCATCGCATCGCATCGCATCGTATCGCATCGCATCGCATCATATCGCATCGCATCGCATCGCATCGCATCGCATCGTATCGCATCGCATCGCATCTCATCGCATAGCATCGCCTCGCATCGCCTCGCATCGCATCGCATCGCATCATATCGCATCGCATCGCGTCGCATCGCATCGCATCGCCTCGCATCGCCTCACATCTCATCGCATAGCATCGCATCGCAGCGCCTCGCATCTCATCGCATAGCATCGCATCGCATCGCATTGCATCGCGTCGCATCGCATCGCATCGCATCTCAACGCATCGCATCGCATCGCATCGCATCTCAACGCATCGCATCTCATCGCATCGCATCGCCTCGCATCGCCTCGCATCGCCTCGCATCGCATCGTATCGCATCGCATCGCATCGCATCGCATCGCATCGCCTCGCATCGCATCGCATCGCATCATATCGCATCGCATCGCGTCGCATCGCATCGCATCGCCTCGCATCGCATCGTATCGCATCGCATCGCATCGCATCGCATCGCATCGCGTCGCATCGCATCGCATCGCCTCGCATCGCATCGCCTCGCATCGCCTCGCATCGCATCGCATCGCATCATATCGCATCGCATCGCATCGCATCGCATCGCATCGTATCGCATCGCATCGCATCTCATCGCATAGCATCGCCTCGCATCGCCTCGCATCGCATCGCATCGCATCATATCGCATCGCATCGCGTCGCATCGCATCGCATCGCCTCGCATCGCCTCACATCTCATCGCATAGCATCGCATCGCAGCGCCTCGCATCTCATCTTATAGCATCGCATCGCATCGCATTGCATCGCGTCGCATCGCATCGCATCGCATCTCAACGCATCGCATCGCATCGCATCGCATCTCAACGCATCGCATCTCATCGCATCGCATCGCCTCGCATCGCCTCGCATCGCCTCGCATCGCATCGTATCGCATCGCATCGCATCGCATCGCATCGCATCGCCTCGCATCGCATCGCATCGCATCATATCGCATCGCATCGCGTCGCATCGCATCGCATCGCCTCGCATCGCATCGTATCGCATCGCATCGCATCGCATCGCATCGCATCGCGTCGCATCGCATCGCATCGCCTCGCATCGCATCGCCTCGCATCGCCTCGCATCGCATCGCATCGCATCATATCGCATCGCATCGCGTCGCATCGCATCGCATCGCATCGCCTCGCATCGCATCGTATCGCATCGCATCGCATCGCATCGCATCGCATCGCGTCGCATCGCATCGCATCGCATCGCATCGCTTCGCCTCGCATCGCATCGCATCGCCTTGCATCGCATCGCATCTCATCGCATTTCATCGCATCTCATCGCATCGCATCGCCTCGCATCGCCTCGCATCATATCGTATCGCATCGCGTCGCATCGCATCGCATCATATCGCATCGCATCGCATCGCATCATATCGCATCGCATCGCGTCGCATCGCATAGCATCGCATCGCATCGCATTGCATCGCGTCGCATCGCATCGCATCGCATCGCATCGCCTCGCATCGCCTCGCATCGCCTCGCATCGCCTCGCATCATATCGCATCGCATCGCGTCGCATCGCATCGCATCGCCTCGCATCGCCTCGCATCTCATCGCATAGCATCGCATTGCATCGCATTGCATCGCGTCGCATCGCATCGCATCGCATCTCAACGCATCGCATCGCCCTCGCATCGCCTCGCATCGCATCAGATCGCATCGCATCGCATCGCATCGACTCGCATCGAATCGTATCGCATCGCATCGCATCGCATCGCATCGCATCGTATCGCATCGCATCGCATCGCCTTGCATCGCATCGCATCTCATCGCATTTCATCGCATCTCATCGCATCGCATCGCATCGCATTGCATCGCGTCGCATCGCATCGCATCGCATCGCATCGCATCGCATCGCATCGCCTCACATCGCCTCGCATTGCCTCACATCGCATCGCATTGCCTCGCATCGCCTCGCATCGCATCGCATTGCATCGCATCGCATCGCATCGCCTTGCATCGCATCGCATCTCATCGCATTTCATCGCATCTCATCGCCTCGCATCTCATCGCATAGCATCGCATTGCATCGCATTGCATCGCGTCGCATCGCATCGCATCGCATCTCAACGCATCGCATCGCCTCGCATCGCCTCGCATCGCATCAGATCGCATCGCATCGCATCGCATCGACTCGCATCGAATCGTATCGCATCGCATCGCATCGCATCGCATCGCATCGTATCGCATCGCATCGCATCGCCTTGCATCGCATCGCATCTCATCGCATTTCATCGCATCTCATCGCATCGCATCGCATCGCATTGCATCGCGTCGCATCGCATCGCATCGCATCGCATCGCATCGCATCGCATCGCCTCACATCGCCTCGCATTGCCTCACATCGCATCGCATTGCCTCGCATCGCCTCGCATCGCATCGCATTGCATCGCATCGCATCGCATCGCCTCACATCGCCTCGCATCGCCTCGCATCGCATCGCATCGCATCATATCGCATCGCATCGCATCGCATCGCATCGCATCGTATCGCATCGCATCGCATCTCATCGCATAGCATCGCCTCGCATCGCCTCGCATCGCATCGCATCGCATCATATCGCATCGCATCGCGTCGCATCGCATCGCATCGCCTCGCATCGCCTCACATCTCATCGCATAGCATCGCATCGCAGCGCCTCGCATCTCATCGCATAGCATCGCATCGCATCGCATTGCATCGCGTCGCATCGCATCGCATCGCATCTCAACGCATCGCATCGCATCGCATCGCATCTCAACGCATCGCATCTCATCGCATCGCATCGCCTCGCATCGCCTCGCATCGCCTCGCATCGCATCGTATCGCATCGCATCGCATCGCATCGCATCGCATCGCCTCGCATCGCATCGCATCGCATCATATCGCATCGCATCGCGTCGCATCGCATCGCATCGCCTCGCATCGCATCGTATCGCATCGCATCGCATCGCATCGCATCGCATCGCGTCGCATCGCATCGCATCGTCTCGCATCGCATCGCCTCGCATCGCCTCGCATCGCATCGCATCGCATCATATCGCATCGCATCGCGTCGCATCGCATCGCATCGCATCGCCTCGCATCGCATCGTATCGCATCGCATCGCATCGCATCGCATCGCATCGCGTCGCATCGCATCGCATCGCATCGCATCGCTTCGCCTCGCATCGCATCGCATCGCCTTGCATCGCATCGCATCTCATCGCGCATTTCATCGCACCTCATCGCATCGCATCGCCTCGCATCGCCTCGCATCATATCGTATCGCATCGCGTCGCATCGCATCGCATCATATCGCATCGCATCGCATCGCATCATATCGCATCGCATCGCGTCGCATCGCATAGCATCGCATCGCATCGCATTGCATCGCGTCGCATCGCATCGCATCGCATCGCATCGCCTCGCATCGCCTCGCATCGCCTCGCATCGCCTCGCATCATATCGCATCGCATCGCGTCGCATCGCATCGCATCGCCTCGCATCGCCTCGCATCTCATCGCATAGCATCGCATTGCATCGCATTGCATCGCGTCGCATCGCATCGCATCGCATCTCAACGCATCGCATCGCCTCGCATCGCCTCGCATCGCATCAGATCGCATCGCATCGCATCGCATCGACTCGCATCGAATCGTATCGCATCGCATCGCATCGCATCGCATCGCATCGTATCGCATCGCATCGCATCGCCTTGCATCGCATCGCATCTCATCGCATTTCATCGCATCTCATCGCATCGCATCGCATCGCATTGCATCGCGTCGCATCGCATCGCATCGCATCGCATCGCATCGCATCGCATCGCCTCACATCGCCTCGCATTGCCTTACATCGCATCGCATTGCCTCGCATCGCCTCGCATCGCATCGCATTGCATCGCATCGCATCGCATCGTTTCACATCGCCTCGCATCGCCTCGCATCGCATCGCATCGCATCGCATCGCATCGCCTCACATCGCCTCGCATTGCCTCGCATCGCATCGCCTCGCATTGCATCGCATCGCATCGCATCGCATCGCATCGCATCGCATCGCATCGCATCGCATCGCTTCGCATCGCATCGCATCGCATTGCATCGCGTCGCATCGCATCGCATCGCCTCACATTGCCTCGCATCGCATCGCATCGCATTGCATCGCGTCGCATCGCATCGCATCGCCTCACATTGCCTCGCATCGCCTCGCATCGCATCGCATCGCATCGCTTCGCTTCGCATCGCCTCGCATCGCATTGCATCGCATCGCATCGCATCGCCTCGTATCGCATCAGATCGCATCGCATCGCATCGCCTCGCATCGCCTCGCATCGCCTCGCATCGCATCGCATCGCATCGTATCGCATCGCATCGCATCTCATCGCATCGCATCGCCTCGCATCGCATCGCTTCGCCTCGCATCGCATCGCATCGCCTTGCATCGCATCGCATCTCATCGCATTTCATCGCATCTCATCGCATCGCATCGCCTCGCATCGCCTCGCATCATATCGCATCGCATCGCGTCGCATCGCATCGCATCGCTTCGCATCGCCTCGCATCTCATCGAATAGCATCGCATCGCATCGCATTGCATCGCGTCGCATCGCATCGCATCGCATCGCATCGCCTCGCATCGCCTCGCATCGCCTCGCATCGCCTCGCATCATATCGCATCGCATCGCGTCGCATCGCATCGCATCGCCTCGCATCGCCTCGCATCTCATCGTATAGCATCGCATCGCATCGCATTGCATCGCGTCGCATCGCATCGCATCGCATCTCAACGCATCGCATTGCCTCGCATCGCATCAGATCGCATCGCATCGCATCGCATCGCCTCGCATCGCCTCGCATCGCCTCGCATCGAATCGTAACGCATCGCATCGCATCGCATCGCATCGCATCGTATCGCATCGCATCGCATCGCTTCGCATCGCCTCGCATCTCATCGAATAGCATCGCATCGCATCGCATTGCATCGCGTCGCATCGCATCGCATCGCATCGCATCGCCTCGCATCGCCTCGCATCGCCTCGCATCGCCTCGCATCATATCGCATCGCATCGCGTCGCATCGCATCGCATCGCCTCGCATCGCCTCGCATCTCATCGTATAGCATCGCATCGCATCGCATTGCATCGCGTCGCATCGCATCGCATCGCATCTCAACGCATCGCATTGCCTCGCATCGCATCAGATCGCATCGCATCGCATCGCATCGCCTCGCATCGCCTCGCATCGCCTCGCATCGAATCGTAACGCATCGCATCGCATCGCATCGCATCGCATCGTATCGCATCGCATCGCATCGCCTTGCATCGCACCGCATCTCATCGCATTTCATCGCATCTCATCGCATCGCATCGCCTCGCATCGCCTCGCATCATATCGCATCGCATCGCGTCGCATCGTATCGCATCGCCTCGCATCGCCTCGCATCTCATCGTATAGCATCGCATCGCATCGCATTTCATCGCATCTCATCGCATCGCATCGCATCGCATCGCGTCGCATCGCATCGCATGATATCGCATCGCATCGCATCGCATCATATCGCATCGCATCGCATCGCATCGCATCGCATCGCATCGCTTCGCATCGCATCGCATCGCATCGCATCGCATCGCATCGCCTCGCATCGCATTGCATCGCATCGCATCGCATCGCATCGCATCGCATCGCATCGCTTCGCTTCGCATCGCATCGCATCGCATCGCATCATATCGCATCGCATCGCGTCGCATCGCATCGCATCGCTTCGCATCGCCTCGCATCTCATCGCATAGCATCGCATCGCATCGCATTGCATCGCGTCGCATCGCATCGCATCGCATCGCATCGCCTCGCATCGCCTCGCATCGCCTCGCATCGCCTCGCATCATATCGCATCGCATCGCGTCGCATCGCATCGCATCATATCGCATCGCATCGCATCGCATCATATCGCATCGCATCGCATCTCATCGCATAGCATCGCCTCGCATCGCCTCGCATCGCCTCGCATCGCATCATATCGCATCGCATCGCGTCGCATCGCATCGCATCATATCGCATCGCATCGAATCGCATCATATCGCATCGCATCGCATCTCATCGCATAGCATCGCCTCGCATCGCCTCGCATCATATCGCATCGCATCGCATCGCATCGCATCGCATCGTATCGCATCGCATCGCATCATATCGCATCGCATCGCATCGCATCGCATCGCATCGTATCGCATCGCATCGCATCTCATCGCATAGCATCGCTTCGCATCGCCTCGCATCGCACCGCATCGCATCATATCGCATCGCATCGCGTCGCATCGCATCGCATCGCCTCGCATCGCCTCACATCTCATCGCATAGCATCGCATCGCAGCGCCTCGCATCTCATCGCATAGCATCGCATCGCATCGCATTGCATCGCGTCGCATCGCATCGCATCGCATCTCAACGCATCGCATCGCATCGCATCGCATCTCAACGCATCGCATCTCATCGCATCGCATCGCCTCGCATCGCCTCGCATCGCCTCGCATCGCATCGTATCGCATCGCATCGCATCGCATCGCATCGCCTCGCATCGCATCGCATCGCATCATATCGCATCGCATCGCGTCGCATCGCATCGCATCGCCTCGCATCGCATCGTATCGCATCGCATCGCATCGCATCGCCTCGCATCGCATCGCATCGCATCATATCGCATCGCATCGCGTCGCATCGCATCGCATCGCCTCGCATCGCATCGTATCGCATCGCATCGCATCGCATCGCATCGCATCGCGTCGCATCGCATCGCATCGCCTCGCATCGCATCGCCTCGCATCGCCTCGCATCGCATCGCATCGCATCATATCGCATCGCATCGCGTCGCATCGCATCGCATCGCATCGCCTCGCATCGCATCGTATCGCATCGCATCGCATCGCATCGCATCGCATCGCGTCGCATCGCATCGCATCGCATCGCATCGCTTCGCCTCGCATCGCATCGCATCGCCTTGCATCGCATCGCATCTCATCGCATTTCATCGCATCTCATCGCATCGCATCGCTTCGCATCGCCTCGCATCATATCGTATCGCATCGCGTCGCATCGCATCGCATCATATCGCATCGCATCGCATCGCATCATATCGCATCGCATCGCGTCGCATCGCATAGCATCGCATCGCATCGCATTGCATCGCGTCGCATCGCATCGCATCGCATCGCATCGCCTCGCATCGCCTCGCATCGCCTCGCATCGCCTCGCATCATATCGCATTGCATCGCGTCGCATCGCATCGCATCGCATCTCAACGCATCGCATCGCCTGGCATCGCCTCGCATCGCATCAGATCGCATCGCATCGCATCGCATCGACTCGCATCGAATCGTATCGCATCGCATCGCATCGCATCGCATCGCATCGTATCGCATCGCATCGCATCGCCTTGCATCGCATCGCATCTCATCGCATTTCATCGCATCTCATCGCATCGCATCGCCTCGCATCGCCTCGCATCATATCGCATCGCATCGCATCGCATCGCATCGCGTCGCATCGCATCGCATCGCCTCGCATCGCCTCACATCTCATCGCATAGCATCGCATCGCATCGCCTCGCATCTCATCGCATAGCATCGCATCGCATCGCATTGCATCGCGTCGCATCGCATCGCATTGCATCTCAACGCATCGCATCGCCTCGCATCGCCTCGCATCGCATCAGATCGCTTCGCATCGTATCGCATCGCATCGCATCTCATCGCATCGCATCGCCTCGCATCGCCTCGCATCGCCTCGCATCGCATCGTATCGCATCGCATCGCATCGCATCGCATCGCATCGAATCGCATAGCATTGTATCGCCTCGTATCGCATCGCATCGCATCGCCTTGCATCTCATCGCATCGCATCGCATCGCATCGCATTGCATCGCGTCGCATCGCATCGCATCGCATCGCATCGCATCGCATCGCATCGCCTCACATCGCCTCGCATTGCCTCACATCGCATCGCATTGCCTCGCATCGCCTCGCATCGCATCGCATTGCATCGCATCGCATCGCATCGCCTCACATCGCCTCGCATCGCCTCGCATCGCATCGCATCGCATCGCATCGCATCGCCTCACATCGCCTCGCATTGCCTCGCATCGCATCGCCTCGCATTGCATCGCATCGCATCGCATCGCATCGCATCGCATCGCATCGCATCGCATCGCATCGCTTCGCATCGCATCGCATCGCATTGCATCGCGTCGCATCGCATCGCATCGCCTCACATTGCCTCGCATCGCATCGCATCGCATTGCATCGCGTCGCATCGCATCGCATCGCCTCACATTGCCTCGCATCGCCTCGCATCGCATCGCATCGCATCGCATCGCTTCGCTTTGCATCGCCTCGCATCGCCTCGCATCGCCTCGCATCATATCGCATCGCATCGCATCGCATCGCATCGCATCGTATCGCATCGCATCGCATCATATCGCATCGCATCGCATCGCATCGCATCGCATCGTATCGCATCGCATCGCATCTCATCGCATAGCATCGCTTCGCATCGCCTCGCATCGCACCGCATCGCATCATATCGCATCGCATCGCGTCGCATCGCATCGCATCGCCTCGCATCGCCTCACATCTCATCGCATAGCATCGCATCGCAGCGCCTCGCATCTCATCGCATAGCATCGCATCGCATCGCATTGCATCGCGTCGCATCGCATCGCATCGCATCTCAACGCATCGCATCGCATCGCATCGCATCTCAACGCATCGCATCTCATCGCATCGCATCGCCTCGCATCGCCTCGCATCGCCTCGCATCGCATCGTATCGCATCGCATCGCATCGCATCGCATCGCCTCGCATCGCATCGCATCGCATCATATCGCATCGCATCGCGTCGCATCGCATCGCATCGCCTCGCATCGCATCGTATCGCATCGCATCGCATCGCATCGCCTCGCATCGCATCGCATCGCATCATATCGCATCGCATCGCGTCGCATCGCATCGCATCGCCTCGCATCGCATCGTATCGCATCGCATCGCATCGCATCGCATCGCATCGCGTCGCATCGCATCGCATCGCCTCGCATCGCATCGCCTCGCATCGCCTCGCATCGCATCGCATCGCATCATATCGCATCGCATCGCGTCGCATCGCATCGCATCGCATCGCCTCGCATCGCATCGTATCGCATCGCATCGCATCGCATCGCATCGCATCGCGTCGCATCGCATCGCATCGCATCGCATCGCTTCGCCTCGCATCGCATCGCATCGCCTTGCATCGCATCGCATCTCATCGCATTTCATCGCATCTCATCGCATCGCATCGCCTCGCATCGCCTCGCATCATATCGTATCGCATCGCGTCGCATCGCATCGCATCATATCGCATCGCATCGCATCGCATCATATCGCATCGCATCGCGTCGCATCGCATAGCATCGCATCGCATCGCATTGCATCGCGTCGCATCGCATCGCATCGCATCGCATCGCCTCGCATCGCCTCGCATCGCCTCGCATCGCCTCGCATCATATCGCATTGCATCGCGTCGCATCGCATCGCATCGCATCTCAACGCATCGCATCGCCTGGCATCGCCTCGCATCGCATCAGATCGCATCGCATCGCATCGCATCGACTCGCATCGAATCGTATCGCATCGCATCGCATCGCATCGCATCGCGTCGCATCGCATCGCATCGCATCGCCTCGCATCGCATCGTATCGCATCGCATCGCATCGCATCGCATCGCATCGCGTCGCATCGCATCGCATCGCATCGCATCGCTTCGCCTCGCATCGCATCGCATCGCCTTGCATCGCATCGCATCTCATCGCATTTCATCGCATCTCATCGCATCGCATCGCCTCGCATCGCCTCGCATCATATCGTATCGCATCGCGTCGCATCGCATCGCATCATATCGCATCGCATCGCATCGCATCATATCGCATCGCATCGCGTCGCATCGCATAGCATCGCATCGCATCGCATTGCATCGCGTCGCATCGCATCGCATCGCATCGCATCGCCTCGCATCGCCTCGCATCGCCTCGCATCGCCTCGCATCATATCGCATCGCATCGCGTCGCATCGCATCGCATCGCCTCGCATCGCCTCGCATCTCATCGCATAGCATCGCATTGCATCGCATTGCATCGCGTCGCATCGCATCGCATCGCATCTCAACGCATCGCATCGCCTCGCATCGCCTCGCATCGCATCAGATCGCATCGCATCGCATCGCATCGACTCGCATCGAATCGTATCGCATCGCATCGCATCGCATCGCATCGCATCGTATCGCATCGCATCGCATCGCCTTGCATCGCATCGCATCTCATCGCATTTCATCGCATCTCATCGCATCGCATCGCATCGCATTGCATCGCGTCGCATCGCATCGCATCGCATCGCATCGCATCGCATCGCATCGCCTCACATCGCCTCGCATTGCCTCACATCGCATCGCATTGCCTCGCATCGCCTCGCATCGCATCGCATTGCATCGCATCGCATCGCATCGCCTTGCATCGCATCGCATCTCATCGCATTTCATCGCATCTCATCGCCTCGCATCTCATCGCATAGCATCGCATTGCATCGCATTGCATCGCGTCGCATCGCATCGCATCGCATCTCAACGCATCGCATCGCCTCGCATCGCCTCGCATCGCATCAGATCGCATCGCATCGCATCGCATCGACTCGCATCGAATCGTATCGCATCGCATCGCATCGCATCGCATCGCATCGTATCGCATCGCATCGCATCGCCTTGCATCGCATCGCATCTCATCGCATTTCATCGCATCTCATCGCATCGCATCGCATCGCATTGCATCGCGTCGCATCGCATCGCATCGCATCGCATCGCATCGCATCGCATCGCCTCACATCGCCTCGCATTGCCTCACATCGCATCGCATTGCCTCGCATCGCCTCGCATCGCATCGCATTGCATCGCATCGCATCGCATCGCCTCACATCGCCTCGCATCGCCTCGCATCGCATCGCATCGCATCATATCGCATCGCATCGCATCGCATCGCATCGCATCGTATCGCATCGCATCGCATCTCATCGCATAGCATCGCCTCGCATCGCCTCGCATCGCATCGCATCGCATCATATCGCATCGCATCGCGTCGCATCGCATCGCATCGCCTCGCATCGCCTCACATCTCATCGCATAGCATCGCATCGCAGCGCCTCGCATCTCATCGCATAGCATCGCATCGCATCGCATTGCATCGCGTCGCATCGCATCGCATCGCATCTCAACGCATCGCATCGCATCGCATCGCATCTCAACGCATCGCATCTCATCGCATCGCATCGCCTCGCATCGCCTCGCATCGCCTCGCATCGCATCGTATCGCATCGCATCGCATCGCATCGCATCGCATCGCCTCGCATCGCATCGCATCGCATCATATCGCATCGCATCGCGTCGCATCGCATCGCATCGCCTCGCATCGCATCGTATCGCATCGCATCGCATCGCATCGCATCGCATCGCGTCGCATCGCATCGCATCGTCTCGCATCGCATCGCCTCGCATCGCCTCGCATCGCATCGCATCGCATCATATCGCATCGCATCGCGTCGCATCGCATCGCATCGCATCGCCTCGCATCGCATCGTATCGCATCGCATCGCATCGCATCGCATCGCATCGCGTCGCATCGCATCGCATCGCATCGCATCGCTTCGCCTCGCATCGCATCGCATCGCCTTGCATCGCATCGCATCTCATCGCATTTCATCGCACCTCATCGCATCGCATCGCCTCGCATCGCCTCGCATCATATCGTATCGCATCGCGTCGCATCGCATCGCATCATATCGCATCGCATCGCATCGCATCATATCGCATCGCATCGCGTCGCATCGCATAGCATCGCATCGCATCGCATTGCATCGCGTCGCATCGCATCGCATCGCATCGCATCGCCTCGCATCGCCTCGCATCGCCTCGCATCGCCTCGCATCATATCGCATCGCATCGCGTCGCATCGCATCGCATCGCCTCGCATCGCCTCGCATCTCATCGCATAGCATCGCATTGCATCGCATTGCATCGCGTCGCATCGCATCGCATCGCATCTCAACGCATCGCATCGCCTCGCATCGCCTCGCATCGCATCAGATCGCATCGCATCGCATCGCATCGACTCGCATCGAATCGTATCGCATCGCATCGCATCGCATCGCATCGCATCGTATCGCATCGCATCGCATCGCCTTGCATCGCATCGCATCTCATCGCATTTCATCGCATCTCATCGCATCGCATCGCATCGCATTGCATCGCGTCGCATCGCATCGCATCGCATCGCATCGCATCGCATCGCATCGCCTCACATCGCCTCGCATTGCCTTACATCGCATCGCATTGCCTCGCATCGCCTCGCATCGCATCGCATTGCATCGCATCGCATCGCATCGTTTCACATCGCCTCGCATCGCCTCGCATCGCATCGCATCGCATCGCATCGCATCGCCTCACATCGCCTCGCATTGCCTCGCATCGCATCGCCTCGCATTGCATCGCATCGCATCGCATCGCATCGCATCGCATCGCATCGCATCGCATCGCATCGCTTCGCATCGCATCGCATCGCATTGCATCGCGTCGCATCGCATCGCATCGCCTCACATTGCCTCGCATCGCATCGCATCGCATTGCATCGCGTCGCATCGCATCGCATCGCCTCACATTGCCTCGCATCGCCTCGCATCGCATCGCATCGCATCGCTTCGCTTCGCATCGCCTCGCATCGCATTGCATCGCATCGCATCGCATCGCCTCGTATCGCATCAGATCGCATCGCATCGCATCGCCTCGCATCGCCTCGCATCGCCTCGCATCGCATCGCATCGCATCGTATCGCATCGCATCGCATCTCATCGCATCGCATCGCCTCGCATCGCATCGCTTCGCCTCGCATCGCATCGCATCGCCTTGCATCGCATCGCATCTCATCGCATTTCATCGCATCTCATCGCATCGCATCGCCTCGCATCGCCTCGCATCATATCGCATCGCATCGCGTCGCATCGCATCGCATCGCTTCGCATCGCCTCGCATCTCATCGAATAGCATCGCATCGCATCGCATTGCATCGCGTCGCATCGCATCGCATCGCATCGCATCGCCTCGCATCGCCTCGCATCGCCTCGCATCGCCTCGCATCATATCGCATCGCATCGCGTCGCATCGCATCGCATCGCCTCGCATCGCCTCGCATCTCATCGTATAGCATCGCATCGCATCGCATTGCATCGCGTCGCATCGCATCGCATCGCATCTCAACGCATCGCATTGCCTCGCATCGCATCAGATCGCATCGCATCGCATCGCATCGCCTCGCATCGCCTCGCATCGCCTCGCATCGAATCGTAACGCATCGCATCGCATCGCATCGCATCGCATCGTATCGCATCGCATCGCATCGCTTCGCATCGCCTCGCATCTCATCGAATAGCATCGCATCGCATCGCATTGCATCGCGTCGCATCGCATCGCATCGCATCGCATCGCCTCGCATCGCCTCGCATCGCCTCGCATCGCCTCGCATCATATCGCATCGCATCGCGTCGCATCGCATCGCATCGCCTCGCATCGCCTCGCATCTCATCGTATAGCATCGCATCGCATCGCATTGCATCGCGTCGCATCGCATCGCATCGCATCTCAACGCATCGCATTGCCTCGCATCGCATCAGATCGCATCGCATCGCATCGCATCGCCTCGCATCGCCTCGCATCGCCTCGCATCGAATCGTAACGCATCGCATCGCATCGCATCGCATCGCATCGTATCGCATCGCATCGCATCGCCTTGCATCGCACCGCATCTCATCGCATTTCATCGCATCTCATCGCATCGCATCGCCTCGCATCGCCTCGCATCATATCGCATCGCATCGCGTCGCATCGTATCGCATCGCCTCGCATCGCCTCGCATCTCATCGTATAGCATCGCATCGCATCGCATTTCATCGCATCTCATCGCATCGCATCGCATCGCATCGCGTCGCATCGCATCGCATGATATCGCATCGCATCGCATCGCATCATATCGCATCGCATCGCATCGCATCGCATCGCATCGCATCGCTTCGCATCGCATCGCATCGCATCGCATCGCATCGCATCGCCTCGCATCGCATTGCATCGCATCGCATCGCATCGCATCGCATCGCATCGCATCGCTTCGCTTCGCATCGCATCGCATCGCATCGCATCATATCGCATCGCATCGCGTCGCATCGCATCGCATCGCTTCGCATCGCCTCGCATCTCATCGCATAGCATCGCATCGCATCGCATTGCATCGCGTCGCATCGCATCGCATCGCATCGCATCGCCTCGCATCGCCTCGCATCGCCTCGCATCGCCTCGCATCATATCGCATCGCATCGCGTCGCATCGCATCGCATCATATCGCATCGCATCGCATCGCATCATATCGCATCGCATCGCATCTCATCGCATAGCATCGCCTCGCATCGCCTCGCATCGCCTCGCATCGCATCATATCGCATCGCATCGCGTCGCATCGCATCGCATCATATCGCATCGCATCGAATCGCATCATATCGCATCGCATCGCATCTCATCGCATAGCATCGCCTCGCATCGCCTCGCATCATATCGCATCGCATCGCATCGCATCGCATCGCATCGTATCGCATCGCATCGCATCATATCGCATCGCATCGCATCGCATCGCATCGCATCGTATCGCATCGCATCGCATCTCATCGCATAGCATCGCTTCGCATCGCCTCGCATCGCACCGCATCGCATCATATCGCATCGCATCGCGTCGCATCGCATCGCATCGCCTCGCATCGCCTCACATCTCATCGCATAGCATCGCATCGCAGCGCCTCGCATCTCATCGCATAGCATCGCATCGCATCGCATTGCATCGCGTCGCATCGCATCGCATCGCATCTCAACGCATCGCATCGCATCGCATCGCATCTCAACGCATCGCATCTCATCGCATCGCATCGCCTCGCATCGCCTCGCATCGCCTCGCATCGCATCGTATCGCATCGCATCGCATCGCATCGCATCGCCTCGCATCGCATCGCATCGCATCATATCGCATCGCATCGCGTCGCATCGCATCGCATCGCCTCGCATCGCATCGTATCGCATCGCATCGCATCGCATCGCCTCGCATCGCATCGCATCGCATCATATCGCATCGCATCGCGTCGCATCGCATCGCATCGCCTCGCATCGCATCGTATCGCATCGCATCGCATCGCATCGCATCGCATCGCGTCGCATCGCATCGCATCGCCTCGCATCGCATCGCCTCGCATCGCCTCGCATCGCATCGCATCGCATCATATCGCATCGCATCGCGTCGCATCGCATCGCATCGCATCGCCTCGCATCGCATCGTATCGCATCGCATCGCATCGCATCGCATCGCATCGCGTCGCATCGCATCGCATCGCATCGCATCGCTTCGCCTCGCATCGCATCGCATCGCCTTGCATCGCATCGCATCTCATCGCATTTCATCGCATCTCATCGCATCGCATCGCTTCGCATCGCCTCGCATCATATCGTATCGCATCGCGTCGCATCGCATCGCATCATATCGCATCGCATCGCATCGCATCATATCGCATCGCATCGCGTCGCATCGCATAGCATCGCATCGCATCGCATTGCATCGCGTCGCATCGCATCGCATCGCATCGCATCGCCTCGCATCGCCTCGCATCGCCTCGCATCGCCTCGCATCATATCGCATTGCATCGCGTCGCATCGCATCGCATCGCATCTCAACGCATCGCATCGCCTGGCATCGCCTCGCATCGCATCAGATCGCATCGCATCGCATCGCATCGACTCGCATCGAATCGTATCGCATCGCATCGCATCGCATCGCATCGCATCGTATCGCATCGCATCGCATCGCCTTGCATCGCATCGCATCTCATCGCATTTCATCGCATCTCATCGCATCGCATCGCCTCGCATCGCCTCGCATCATATCGCATCGCATCGCATCGCATCGCATCGCGTCGCATCGCATCGCATCGCCTCGCATCGCCTCACATCTCATCGCATAGCATCGCATCGCATCGCCTCGCATCTCATCGCATAGCATCGCATCGCATCGCATTGCATCGCGTCGCATCGCATCGCATTGCATCTCAACGCATCGCATCGCCTCGCATCGCCTCGCATCGCATCAGATCGCTTCGCATCGTATCGCATCGCATCGCATCTCATCGCATCGCATCGCCTCGCATCGCCTCGCATCGCCTCGCATCGCATCGTATCGCATCGCATCGCATCGCATCGCATCGCATCGAATCGCATAGCATTGTATCGCCTCGTATCGCATCGCATCGCATCGCCTTGCATCTCATCGCATCGCATCGCATCGCATCGCATTGCATCGCGTCGCATCGCATCGCATCGCATCGCATCGCATCGCATCGCATCGCCTCACATCGCCTCGCATTGCCTCACATCGCATCGCATTGCCTCGCATCGCCTCGCATCGCATCGCATTGCATCGCATCGCATCGCATCGCCTCACATCGCCTCGCATCGCCTCGCATCGCATCGCATCGCATCGCATCGCATCGCCTCACATCGCCTCGCATTGCCTCGCATCGCATCGCCTCGCATTGCATCGCATCGCATCGCATCGCATCGCATCGCATCGCATCGCATCGCATCGCATCGCTTCGCATCGCATCGCATCGCATTGCATCGCGTCGCATCGCATCGCATCGCCTCACATTGCCTCGCATCGCATCGCATCGCATTGCATCGCGTCGCATCGCATCGCATCGCCTCACATTGCCTCGCATCGCCTCGCATCGCATCGCATCGCATCGCATCGCTTCGCTTTGCATCGCCTCGCATCGCCTCGCATCGCCTCGCATCATATCGCATCGCATCGCATCGCATCGCATCGCATCGTATCGCATCGCATCGCATCATATCGCATCGCATCGCATCGCATCGCATCGCATCGTATCGCATCGCATCGCATCTCATCGCATAGCATCGCTTCGCATCGCCTCGCATCGCACCGCATCGCATCATATCGCATCGCATCGCGTCGCATCGCATCGCATCGCCTCGCATCGCCTCACATCTCATCGCATAGCATCGCATCGCAGCGCCTCGCATCTCATCGCATAGCATCGCATCGCATCGCATTGCATCGCGTCGCATCGCATCGCATCGCATCTCAACGCATCGCATCGCATCGCATCGCATCTCAACGCATCGCATCTCATCGCATCGCATCGCCTCGCATCGCCTCGCATCGCCTCGCATCGCATCGTATCGCATCGCATCGCATCGCATCGCATCGCCTCGCATCGCATCGCATCGCATCATATCGCATCGCATCGCGTCGCATCGTATCGCATCGCCTCGCATCGCATCGTATCGCATCGCATCGCATCGCATCGCCTCGCATCGCATCGCATCGCATCATATCGCATCGCATCGCGTCGCATCGCATCGCATCGCCTCGCATCGCATCGTATCGCATCGCATCGCATCGCATCGCATCGCATCGCGTCGCATCGCATCGCATCGCCTCGCATCGCATCGCCTCGCATCGCCTCGCATCGCATCGCATCGCATCATATCGCATCGCATCGCGTCGCATCGCATCGCATCGCATCGCCTCGCATCGCATCGTATCGCATCGCATCGCATCGCATCGCATCGCATCGCGTCGCATCGCATCGCATCGCATCGCATCGCTTCGCCTCGCATCGCATCGCATCGCCTTGCATCGCATCGCATCTCATCGCATTTCATCGCATCTCATCGCATCGCATCGCCTCGCATCGCCTCGCATCATATCGTATCGCATCGCGTCGCATCGCATCGCATCATATCGCATCGCATCGCATCGCATCATATCGCATCGCATCGCGTCGCATCGCATAGCATCGCATCGCATCGCATTGCATCGCGTCGCATCGCATCGCATCGCATCGCATCGCCTCGCATCGCCTCGCATCGCCTCGCATCGCCTCGCATCATATCGCATTGCATCGCGTCGCATCGCATCGCATCGCATCTCAACGCATCGCATCGCCTGGCATCGCCTCGCATCGCATCAGATCGCATCGCATCGCATCGCATCGACTCGCATCGAATCGTATCGCATCGCATCGCATCGCATCGCATCGCATCGTATCGCATCGCATCGCATCGCCTTGCATCGCATCGCATCTCATCGCATTTCATCGCATCTCATCGCATCGCATCGCCTCGCATCGCCTCGCATCATATCGCATCGCATCGCATCGCATCGCATCGCGTCGCATCGCATCGCATCGCCTCGCATCGCCTCACATCTCATCGCATAGCATCGCATCGCATCGCCTCGCATCTCATCGCATAGCATCGCATCGCATCGCATTGCATCGCGTCGCATCGCATCGCATTGCATCTCAACGCATCGCATCGCCTCGCATCGCCTCGCATCGCATCAGATCGCTTCGCATCGTATCGCATCGCATCGCATCTCATCGCATCGCATCGCCTCGCATCGCCTCGCATCGCCTCGCATCGCATCGTATCGCATCGCATCGCATCGCATCGCATCGCATCGAATCGCATAGCATTGTATCGCCTCGTATCGCATCGCATCGCATCGCCTTGCATCTCATCGCATCGCATCGCATCGCATCGCATTGCATCGCGTCGCATCGCATCGCATCGCATCGCATCGCATCGCATCGCATCGCCTCACATCGCCTCGCATTGCCTCACATCGCATCGCATTGCCTCGCATCGCCTCGCATCGCATCGCATTGCATCGCATCGCATCGCATCGCCTCACATCGCCTCGCATCGCCTCGCATCGCATCGCATCGCATCGCATCGCATCGCCTCACATCGCCTCGCATTGCCTCGCATCGCATCGCCTCGCATTGCATCGCATCGCATCGCATCGCATCGCATCGCATCGCATCGCATCGCATCGCATCGCTTCGCATCGCATCGCATCGCATTGCATCGCGTCGCATCGCATCGCATCGCCTCACATTGCCTCGCATCGCATCGCATCGCATTGCATCGCGTCGCATCGCATCGCATCGCCTCACATTGCCTCGCATCGCCTCGCATCGCATCGCATCGCATCGCATCGCTTCGCTTCGCATCGCCTCGCATCGCCTCGCATCGCCTCGCATCGCATCGCATCGTATCGCATCGCATCGCATCTCATCGCATCGCATCGCTTCGCATCGCCTCGCATCGCCTCGCATCGCCTCGCATCGCATCGCATCATATCGCATCGAATCGCGTCGCATCGCATCGCATCGCCTCGCATCGCCTCGCATCTCATCGCATAGCATCGCATCGCATCGCATTGCATCGCGTCGCATCGCATCGCATCGCATCGCATCGCTTCGCCTCGCATCGCATCGCATCGCCTTGCATCGCATCGCATCATATCGCATCGCATCGCGTCGCATCGCATCGCATCGCTTCGCATCGCCTCGCATCGCATCGCCTTGCATCGCATCGCATCTCATCGCATTTCATCGCATCTCATCGCATCGCATTGCATCGCATCGCATCGCATCGCATCGCATCGCATCGCATCGCATCGCATCGCATCGCTTCGCATCGCATCGCATCGCATTGCATCGCGTCGCATCGCATCGCATCGCCTCACATTGCCTCGCATCGCATCGCATCGCATTGCATCGCGTCGCATCGCATCGCATCGCCTCACATTGCCTCGCATCGCCTCGCATCGCATCGCATCGCATCGCTTCGCTTCGCATCGCCTCGCATCGCATTGCATCGCATCGCATCGCATCGCCTCGTATCGCATCAGATCGCATCGCATCGCATCGCCTCGCATCGCCTCGCATCGCCTCGCATCGCATCGCATCGCATCGTATCGCATCGCATCGCATCTCATCGCATCGCATCGCCTCGCATCGCCTCGCATCGCCTCGCATCGCCTCGCATCGCATCGCATCATATCGCATCGAATCGCGTCGCATCGCATCGCATCGCCTCGCATCGCCTCGCATCTCATCGCATAGCATCGCATCGCATCGCATTGCATCGCGTCGCATCGCATCGCATCGCATCGCATCGCTTCGCCTCGCATCGCATCGCATCGCCTTGCATCGCATCGCATCTCATCGCATTTCATCGCATCTCATCGCATCGCATCGCCTCGCATCGCCTCGCATCATATCGCATCGCATCGCGTCGCATCGCATCGCATCGCTTCGCATCGCCTCGCATCTCATCGAATAGCATCGCATCGCATCGCATTGCATCGCGTCGCATCGCATCGCATCGCATCGCATCGCCTCGCATCGCCTCGCATCGCCTCGCATCGCCTCGCATCATATCGCATCGCATCGCGTCGCATCGCATCGCATCGCCTCGCATCGCCTCGCATCTCATCGTATAGCATCGCATCGCATCGCATTGCATCGCGTCGCATCGCATCGCATCGCATCTCAACGCATCGCATTGCCTCGCATCGCATCAGATCGCATCGCATCGCATCGCATCGCCTCGCATCGCCTCGCATCGCCTCGCATCGAATCGTAACGCATCGCATCGCATCGCATCGCATCGTATCGCATCGCATCGCATCGCTTCGCATCGCCTCGCATCTCATCGAATAGCATCGCATCGCATCGCATTGCATCGCGTCGCATCGCATCGCATCGCATCGCATCGCCTCGCATCGCCTCGCATCGCCTCGCATCGCCTCGCATCATATCGCATCGCATCGCGTCGCATCGCATCGCATCGCCTCGCATCGCCTCGCATCTCATCGTATAGCATCGCATCGCATCGCATTGCATCGCGTCGCATCGCATCGCATCGCATCTCAACGCATCGCATTGCCTCGCATCGCATCAGATCGCATCGCATCGCATCGCATCGCATCGCATCGCATCGCATCGCTTCGCATCGCATCGCATCGCATCGCATCGCATCGCATCGCCTCGCATCGCATTGCATCGCATCGCATCGCATCGCATCGCATCGCATCGCATCGCTTCGCTTCGCATCGCATCGCATCGCATCGCATCATATCGCATCGCATCGCGTCGCATCGCATCGCATCGCTTCGCATCGCCTCGCATCTCATCGCATAGCATCGCATCGCATCGCATTGCATCGCGTCGCATCGCATCGCATCGCATCGCATCGCCTCGCATCGCCTCGCATCGCCTCGCATCGCCTCGCATCATATCGCATCGCATCGCGTCGCATCGCATCGCATCATATCGCATCGCATCGCATCGCATCATATCGCATCGCATCGCATCTCATCGCATAGCATCGCCTCGCATCGCCTCGCATCGCCTCGCATCGCATCATATCGCATCGCATCGCGTCGCATCGCATCGCATCATATCGCATCGCATCGAATCGCATCATATCGCATCGCATCGCATCTCATCGCATAGCATCGCCTCGCATCGCCTCGCATCATATCGCATCGCATCGCATCGCATCGCATCGCATCGTATCGCATCGCATCGCATCATATCGCATCGCATCGCATCGCATCGCATCGCATCGTATCGCATCGCATCGCATCTCATCGCATAGCATCGCCTCGCATCGCCTCGCATCGCATCGCATCGCATCATATCGCATCGCATCGCGTCGCATCGCATCGCATCGCCTCGCATCGCCTCACATCTCATCGCATAGCATCGCATCGCAGCGCCTCGCATCTCATCGCATAGCATCGCATCGCATCGCATTGCATAGCGTCGCATCGCATCGCATCGCATCTCAACGCATCGCATCGCATCGCATCGCATCTCAACGCATCGCATCTCATCGCATCGCATCGCCTCGCATCGCCTCGCATCGCCTCGCATCGCATCGTATCGCATCGCATCGCATCGCATCGCATCGCATCGCCTCGCATCGCATCGCATCGCATCATATCGCATCGCATCGCGTCGCATCGCATCGCATCGCCTCGCATCGCATCGTATCGCATCGCATCGCATCGCATCGCATCGCATCGCGTCGCATCGCATCGCATCGCCTCGCATCGCATCGCCTCGCATCGCCTCGCATCGCATCGCATCGCATCATATCGCATCGCATCGCATCGCATCGCATCGCATCGTATCGCATCGCATCGCATCTCATCGCATAGCATCGCCTCGCATCGCCTCGCATCGCATCGCATCGCATCATATCGCATCGCATCGCGTCGCATCGCATCGCATCGCCTCGCATCGCCTCGCATCTCATCGCATAGCATCGCATTGCATCGCATTGCATCGCGTCGCATCGCATCGCATCGCATCTCAACGCATCGCATCGCCTCGCATCGCCTCGCATCGCATCAGATCGCATCGCATCGCATCGCATCGACTCGCATCGAATCGTATCGCATCGCATCGCATCGCATCGCATCGCATCGTATCGCATCGCATCGCATCGCCTTGCATCGCATCGCATCTCATCGCATTTCATCGCATCTCATCGCATCGCATCGCATCGCATTGCATCGCGTCGCATCGCATCGCATCGCATCGCATCGCATCGCATCGCATCGCCTCACATCGCCTCGCATTGCCTTACATCGCATCGCATTGCCTCGCATCGCCTCGCATCGCATCGCATTGCATCGCATCGCATCGCATCGTTTCACATCGCCTCGCATCGCCTCGCATCGCATCGCATCGCATCGCATCGCATCGCCTCACATCGCCTCGCATTGCCTCGCATCGCATCGCCTCGCATTGCATCGCATCGCATCGCATCGCATCGCATCGCATCGCATCGCATCGCATCGCATCGCTTCGCATCGCATCGCATCGCATTGCATCGCGTCGCATCGCATCGCATCGCCTCACATTGCCTCGCATCGCATCGCATCGCATTGCATCGCGTCGCATCGCATCGCATCGCCTCACATTGCCTCGCATCGCCTCGCATCGCATCGCATCGCATCGCTTCGCTTCGCATCGCCTCGCATCGCATTGCATCGCATCGCATCGCATCGCCTCGTATCGCATCAGATCGCATCGCATCGCATCGCCTCGCATCGCCTCGCATCGCCTCGCATCGCATCGCATCGCATCGTATCGCATCGCATCGCATCTCATCGCATCGCATCGCCTCGCATCGCATCGCTTCGCCTCGCATCGCATCGCATCGCCTTGCATCGCATCGCATCTCATCGCATTTCATCGCATCTCATCGCATCGCATCGCCTCGCATCGCCTCGCATCATATCGCATCGCATCGCGTCGCATCGCATCGCATCGCTTCGCATCGCCTCGCATCTCATCGAATAGCATCGCATCGCATCGCATTGCATCGCGTCGCATCGCATCGCATCGCATCGCATCGCCTCGCATCGCCTCGCATCGCCTCGCATCGCCTCGCATCATATCGCATCGCATCGCGTCGCATCGCATCGCATCGCCTCGCATCGCCTCGCATCTCATCGTATAGCATCGCATCGCATCGCATTGCATCGCGTCGCATCGCATCGCATCGCATCTCAACGCATCGCATTGCCTCGCATCGCATCAGATCGCATCGCATCGCATCGCATCGCCTCGCATCGCCTCGCATCGCCTCGCATCGAATCGTAACGCATCGCATCGCATCGCATCGCATCGCATCGTATCGCATCGCATCGCATCGCTTCGCATCGCCTCGCATCTCATCGAATAGCATCGCATCGCATCGCATTGCATCGCGTCGCATCGCATCGCATCGCATCGCATCGCCTCGCATCGCCTCGCATCGCCTCGCATCGCCTCGCATCATATCGCATCGCATCGCGTCGCATCGCATCGCATCGCCTCGCATCGCCTCGCATCTCATCGTATAGCATCGCATCGCATCGCATTGCATCGCGTCGCATCGCATCGCATCGCATCTCAACGCATCGCATTGCCTCGCATCGCATCAGATCGCATCGCATCGCATCGCATCGCCTCGCATCGCCTCGCATCGCCTCGCATCGAATCGTAACGCATCGCATCGCATCGCATCGCATCGCATCGTATCGCATCGCATCGCATCGCCTTGCATCGCACCGCATCTCATCGCATTTCATCGCATCTCATCGCATCGCATCGCCTCGCATCGCCTCGCATCATATCGCATCGCATCGCGTCGCATCGTATCGCATCGCCTCGCATCGCCTCGCATCTCATCGTATAGCATCGCATCGCATCGCATTTCATCGCATCTCATCGCATCGCATCGCATCGCATCGCATCGCATCGCATCGCTTCGCATCGCATCGCATCGCATCGCATCGCATCGCATCGCCTCGCATCGCATTGCATCGCATCGCATCGCATCGCATCGCATCGCATCGCATCGCTTCGCTTCGCATCGCATCGCATCGCATCGCATCATATCGCATCGCATCGCGTCGCATCGCATCGCATCGCTTCGCATCGCCTCGCATCTCATCGCATAGCATCGCATCGCATCGCATTGCATCGCGTCGCATCGCATCGCATCGCATCGCATCGCCTCGCATCGCCTCGCATCGCCTCGCATCGCCTCGCATCATATCGCATCGCATCGCGTCGCATCGCATCGCATCATATCGCATCGCATCGCATCGCATCATATCGCATCGCATCGCATCTCATCGCATAGCATCGCCTCGCATCGCCTCGCATCGCCTCGCATCGCATCATATCGCATCGCATCGCGTCGCATCGCATCGCATCATATCGCATCGCATCGAATCGCATCATATCGCATCGCATCGCATCTCATCGCATAGCATCGCCTCGCATCGCCTCGCATCATATCGCATCGCATCGCATCGCATCGCATCGCCTCGCATCGCCTCGCATCATATCGCATCGCATCGCGTCGCATCGCATCGCATCGCCTCGCATCGCCTCGCATCTCATCGTATAGCATCGCATCGCATCGCATTGCATCGCGTCGCATCGCATCGCATCGCATCTCAACGCATCGCATTGCCTCGCATCGCATCAGATCGCATCGCATCGCATCGCATCGCCTCGCATCGCCTCGCATCGCCTCGCATCGAATCGTAACGCATCGCATCGCATCGCATCGCATCGCATCGTATCGCATCGCATCGCATCGCTTCGCATCGCCTCGCATCTCATCGAATAGCATCGCATCGCATCGCATTGCATCGCGTCGCATCGCATCGCATCGCATCGCATCGCCTCGCATCGCCTCGCATCGCCTCGCATCGCCTCGCATCATATCGCATCGCATCGCGTCGCATCGCATCGCATCGCCTCGCATCGCCTCGCATCTCATCGTATAGCATCGCATCGCATCGCATTGCATCGCGTCGCATCGCATCGCATCGCATCTCAACGCATCGCATTGCCTCGCATCGCATCAGATCGCATCGCATCGCATCGCATCGCCTCGCATCGCCTCGCATCGCCTCGCATCGAATCGTAACGCATCGCATCGCATCGCATCGCATCGCATCGTATCGCATCGCATCGCATCGCCTTGCATCGCACCGCATCTCATCGCATTTCATCGCATCTCATCGCATCGCATCGCCTCGCATCGCCTCGCATCATATCGCATCGCATCGCGTCGCATCGTATCGCATCGCCTCGCATCGCCTCGCATCTCATCGTATAGCATCGCATCGCATCGCATTTCATCGCATCTCATCGCATCGCATCGCATCGCATCGCATCGCATCGCATCGCTTCGCATCGCATCGCATCGCATCGCATCGCATCGCATCGCCTCGCATCGCATTGCATCGCATCGCATCGCATCGCATCGCATCGCATCGCATCGCTTCGCTTCGCATCGCATCGCATCGCATCGCATCATATCGCATCGCATCGCGTCGCATCGCATCGCATCGCTTCGCATCGCCTCGCATCTCATCGCATAGCATCGCATCGCATCGCATTGCATCGCGTCGCATCGCATCGCATCGCATCGCATCGCCTCGCATCGCCTCGCATCGCCTCGCATCGCCTCGCATCATATCGCATCGCATCGCGTCGCATCGCATCGCATCATATCGCATCGCATCGCATCGCATCATATCGCATCGCATCGCATCTCATCGCATAGCATCGCCTCGCATCGCCTCGCATCGCCTCGCATCGCATCATATCGCATCGCATCGCGTCGCATCGCATCGCATCATATCGCATCGCATCGAATCGCATCATATCGCATCGCATCGCATCTCATCGCATAGCATCGCCTCGCATCGCCTCGCATCATATCGCATCGCATCGCATCGCATCGCATCGCATCGTATCGCATCGCATCGCATCATATCGCATCGCATCGCATCGCATCGCATCGCATCGTATCGCATCGCATCGCATCTCATCGCATAGCATCGCTTCGCATCGCCTCGCATCGCATCGCATCGCATCATATCGCATCGCATCGCGTCGCATCGCATCGCATCGCCTCGCATCGCCTCACATCTCATCGCATAGCATCGCATCGCAGCGCCTCGCATCTCATCGCATAGCATCGCATCGCATCGCATTGCATCGCGTCGCATCGCATCGCATCGCATCTCAACGCATCGCATCGCATCGCATCGCATCTCAACGCATCGCATCTCATCGCATCGCATCGCCTCGCATCGCTCGCATCGCCTCGCATCGCATCGTATCGCATCGCATCGCATCGCATCGCATCGCCTCGCATCGCATCGCATCGCATCATATCGCATCGCATCGCGTCGCATCGCATCGCATCGCCTCGCATCGCATCGTATCGCATCGCATCGCATCGCATCGCCTCGCATCGCATCGCATCGCATCATATCGCATCGCATCGCGTCGCATCGCATCGCATCGCCTCGCATCGCATCGTATCGCATCGCATCGCATCGCATCGCATCGCATCGCGTCGCATCGCATCGCATCGCCTCGCATCGCATCGCCTCGCATCGCCTCGCATCGCATCGCATCGCATCATATCGCATCGCATCGCGTCGCATCGCATCGCATCGCATCGCCTCGCATCGCATCGTATCGCATCGCATCGCATCGCATCGCATCGCATCGCGTCGCATCGCATCGCATCGCATCGCATCGCTTCGCCTCGCATCGCATCGCATCGCCTTGCATCGCATCGCATCTCATCGCATTTCATCGCATCTCATCGCATCGCATCGCCTCGCATCGCCTCGCATCATATCGTATCGCATCGCGTCGCATCGCATCGCATCATATCGCATCGCATCGCATCGCATCATATCGCATCGCATCGCGTCGCATCGCATAGCATCGCATCGCATCGCATTGCATCGCGTCGCATCGCATCGCATCGCATCGCATCGCCTCGCATCGCCTCGCATCGCCTCGCATCGCCTCGCATCATATCGCATTGCATCGCGTCGCATCGCATCGCATCGCATCTCAACGCATCGCATCGCCTGGCATCGCCTCGCATCGCATCAGATCGCATCGCATCGCATCGCATCGACTCGCATCGAATCGTATCGCATCGCATCGCATCGCATCGCATCGCATCGTATCGCATCGCATCGCATCGCCTTGCATCGCATCGCATCTCATCGCATTTCATCGCATCTCATCGCATCGCATCGCCTCGCATCGCCTCGCATCATATCGCATCGCATCGCATCGCATCGCATCGCGTCGCATCGCATCGCATCGCCTCGCATCGCCTCACATCTCATCGCATAGCATCGCATCGCATCGCCTCGCATCTCATCGCATAGCATCGCATCGCATCGCATTGCATCGCGTCGCATCGCATCGCATTGCATCTCAACGCATCGCATCGCCTCGCATCGCCTCGCATCGCATCAGATCGCTTCGCATCGTATCGCATCGCATCGCATCTCATCGCATCGCATCGCCTCGCATCGCCTCGCATCGCCTCGCATCGCATCGTATCGCATCGCATCGCATCGCATCGCATCGCATCGAATCGCATAGCATTGTATCGCCTCGTATCGCATCGCATCGCATCGCCTTGCATCTCATCGCATCGCATCGCATCGCATCGCATTGCATCGCGTCGCATCGCATCGCATCGCATCGCATCGCATCGCATCGCATCGCCTCACATCGCCTCGCATTGCCTCACATCGCATCGCATTGCCTCGCATCGCCTCGCATCGCATCGCATTGCATCGCATCGCATCGCATCGCCTCACATCGCCTCGCATCGCCTCGCATCGCATCGCATCGCATCGCATCGCATCGCCTCACATCGCCTCGCATTGCCTCGCATCGCATCGCCTCGCATTGCATCGCATCGCATCGCATCGCATCGCATCGCATCGCATCGCATCGCATCGCTTCGCATCGCATCGCATCGCATTGCATCGCGTCGCATCGCATCGCATCGCCTCACATTGCCTCGCATCGCATCGCATCGCATTGCATCGCGTCGCATCGCATCGCATCGCCTCACATTGCCTCGCATCGCCTCGCATCGCATCGCATCGCATCGCATCGCTTCGCTTCGCATCGCCTCGCATCGCCTCGCATCGCCTCGCATCGCATCGCATCGTATCGCATCGCATCGCATCTCATCGCATCGCATCGCTTCGCATCGCCTCGCATCGCCTCGCATCGCCTCGCATCGCATCGCATCATATCGCATCGAATCGCGTCGCATCGCATCGCATCGCCTCGCATCGCCTCGCATCTCATCGCATAGCATCGCATCGCATCGCATTGCATCGCGTCGCATCGCATCGCATCGCATCGCATCGCTTCGCCTCGCATCGCATCGCCTCGCATCTCATCGAATAGCATCGCATCGCATCGCATCGCATCGCATCGCATCGCATCGCTTCGCTTCGCATCGCCTCGCATCGCCTCGCATCGCCTCGCATCGCATCGCATCGTATCGCATCGCATCGCATCTCATCGCATCGCATCGCTTCGCATCGCCTCGCATCGCCTCGCATCGCCTCGCATCGCATCGCATCATATCGCATCGCATCGCGTCGCATCGCATCGCATCGCTTCGCATCGCCTCGCATCTCATCGCATAGCATCGCATCGCATCGCATTGCATCGCGTCGCATCGCATCGCATCGCATCGCATCGCCTCGCATCGCCTCGCATCGCCTCGCATCGCCTCGCATCATATCGCATCGCATCGCGTCGCATCGCATCGCATCATATCGCATCGCATCGCATCGCATCATATCGCATCGCATCGCATCTCATCGCATAGCATCGCCTCGCATCGCCTCGCATCGCCTCGCATCGCATCATATCGCATCGCATCGCGTCGCATCGCATCGCATCATATCGCATCGCATCGAATCGCATCATATCGCATCGCATCGCATCTCATCGCATAGCATCGCCTCGCATCGCCTCGCATCATATCGCATCGCATCGCATCGCATCGCATCGCATCGTATCGCATCGCATCGCATCATATCGCATCGCATCGCATCGCATCGCATCGCATCGTATCGCATCGCATCGCATCTCATCGCATAGCATCGCCTCGCATCGCCTCGCATCGCATCGCATCGCATCATATCGCATCGCATCGCGTCGCATCGCATCGCATCGCCTCGCATCGCCTCACATCTCATCGCATAGCATCGCATCGCAGCGCCTCGCATCTCATCGCATAGCATCGCATCGCATCGCATTGCATAGCGTCGCATCGCATCGCATCGCATCTCAACGCATCGCATCGCATCGCATCGCATCTCAACGCATCGCATCTCATCGCATCGCATCGCCTCGCATCGCCTCGCATCGCCTCGCATCGCATCGTATCGCATCGCATCGCATCGCATCGCATCGCATCGCCTCGCATCGCATCGCATCGCATCATATCGCATCGCATCGCGTCGCATCGCATCGCATCGCCTCGCATCGCATCGTATCGCATCGCATCGCATCGCATCGCATCGCATCGCGTCGCATCGCATCGCATCGCCTCGCATCGCATCGCCTCGCATCGCCTCGCATCGCATCGCATCGCATCATATCGCATCGCATCGCATCGCATCGCATCGCATCGTATCGCATCGCATCGCATCTCATCGCATAGCATCGCCTCGCATCGCCTCGCATCGCATCGCATCGCATCATATCGCATCGCATCGCGTCGCATCGCATCGCATCGCCTCGCATCGCCTCGCATCTCATCGCATAGCATCGCATTGCATCGCATTGCATCGCGTCGCATCGCATCGCATCGCATCTCAACGCATCGCATCGCCTCGCATCGCCTCGCATCGCATCAGATCGCATCGCATCGCATCGCATCGACTCGCATCGAATCGTATCGCATCGCATCGCATCGCATCGCATCGCATCGTATCGCATCGCATCGCATCGCCTTGCATCGCATCGCATCTCATCGCATTTCATCGCATCTCATCGCATCGCATCGCATCGCATTGCATCGCGTCGCATCGCATCGCATCGCATCGCATCGCATCGCATCGCATCGCCTCACATCGCCTCGCATTGCCTTACATCGCATCGCATTGCCTCGCATCGCCTCGCATCGCATCGCATTGCATCGCATCGCATCGCATCGTTTCACATCGCCTCGCATCGCCTCGCATCGCATCGCATCGCATCGCATCGCATCGCCTCACATCGCCTCGCATTGCCTCGCATCGCATCGCCTCGCATTGCATCGCATCGCATCGCATCGCATCGCATCGCATCGCATCGCATCGCATCGCATCGCTTCGCATCGCATCGCATCGCATTGCATCGCGTCGCATCGCATCGCATCGCCTCACATTGCCTCGCATCGCATCGCATCGCATTGCATCGCGTCGCATCGCATCGCATCGCCTCACATTGCCTCGCATCGCCTCGCATCGCATCGCATCGCATCGCTTCGCTTCGCATCGCCTCGCATCGCATTGCATCGCATCGCATCGCATCGCCTCGTATCGCATCAGATCGCATCGCATCGCATCGCCTCGCATCGCCTCGCATCGCCTCGCATCGCATCGCATCGCATCGTATCGCATCGCATCGCATCTCATCGCATCGCATCGCCTCGCATCGCATCGCTTCGCCTCGCATCGCATCGCATCGCCTTGCATCGCATCGCATCTCATCGCATTTCATCGCATCTCATCGCATCGCATCGCCTCGCATCGCCTCGCATCATATCGCATCGCATCGCGTCGCATCGCATCGCATCGCTTCGCATCGCCTCGCATCTCATCGAATAGCATCGCATCGCATCGCATTGCATCGCGTCGCATCGCATCGCATCGCATCGCATCGCCTCGCATCGCCTCGCATCGCCTCGCATCGCCTCGCATCATATCGCATCGCATCGCGTCGCATCGCATCGCATCGCCTCGCATCGCCTCGCATCTCATCGTATAGCATCGCATCGCATCGCATTGCATCGCGTCGCATCGCATCGCATCGCATCTCAACGCATCGCATTGCCTCGCATCGCATCAGATCGCATCGCATCGCATCGCATCGCCTCGCATCGCCTCGCATCGCCTCGCATCGAATCGTAACGCATCGCATCGCATCGCATCGCATCGCATCGTATCGCATCGCATCGCATCGCTTCGCATCGCCTCGCATCTCATCGAATAGCATCGCATCGCATCGCATTGCATCGCGTCGCATCGCATCGCATCGCATCGCATCGCCTCGCATCGCCTCGCATCGCCTCGCATCGCCTCGCATCATATCGCATCGCATCGCGTCGCATCGCATCGCATCGCCTCGCATCGCCTCGCATCTCATCGTATAGCATCGCATCGCATCGCATTGCATCGCGTCGCATCGCATCGCATCGCATCTCAACGCATCGCATTGCCTCGCATCGCATCAGATCGCATCGCATCGCATCGCATCGCCTCGCATCGCCTCGCATCGCCTCGCATCGAATCGTAACGCATCGCATCGCATCGCATCGCATCGCATCGTATCGCATCGCATCGCATCGCCTTGCATCGCACCGCATCTCATCGCATTTCATCGCATCTCATCGCATCGCATCGCCTCGCATCGCCTCGCATCATATCGCATCGCATCGCGTCGCATCGTATCGCATCGCCTCGCATCGCCTCGCATCTCATCGTATAGCATCGCATCGCATCGCATTTCATCGCATCTCATCGCATCGCATCGCATCGCATCGCGTCGCATCGCATCGCATGATATCGCATCGCATCGCATCGCATCATATCGCATCGCATCGCATCGCATCGCATCGCATCGCATCGCTTCGCATCGCATCGCATCGCATCGCATCGCATCGCATCGCCTCGCATCGCATTGCATCGCATCGCATCGCATCGCATCGCATCGCATCGCATCGCTTCGCTTCGCATCGCATCGCATCGCATCGCATCATATCGCATCGCATCGCGTCGCATCGCATCGCATCGCTTCGCATCGCCTCGCATCTCATCGCATAGCATCGCATCGCATCGCATTGCATCGCGTCGCATCGCATCGCATCGCATCGCATCGCCTCGCATCGCCTCGCATCGCCTCGCATCGCCTCGCATCATATCGCATCGCATCGCGTCGCATCGCATCGCATCATATCGCATCGCATCGCATCGCATCATATCGCATCGCATCGCATCTCATCGCATAGCATCGCCTCGCATCGCCTCGCATCGCCTCGCATCGCATCATATCGCATCGCATCGCGTCGCATCGCATCGCATCATATCGCATCGCATCGAATCGCATCATATCGCATCGCATCGCATCTCATCGCATAGCATCGCCTCGCATCGCCTCGCATCATATCGCATCGCATCGCATCGCATCGCATCGCATCGTATCGCATCGCATCGCATCATATCGCATCGCATCGCATCGCATCGCATCGCATCGTATCGCATCGCATCGCATCTCATCGCATAGCATCGCTTCGCATCGCCTCGCATCGCATCGCATCGCATCATATCGCATCGCATCGCGTCGCATCGCATCGCATCGCCTCGCATCGCCTCACATCTCATCGCATAGCATCGCATCGCAGCGCCTCGCATCTCATCGCATAGCATCGCATCGCATCGCATTGCATCGCGTCGCATCGCATCGCATCGCATCTCAACGCATCGCATCGCATCGCATCGCATCTCAACGCATCGCATCTCATCGCATCGCATCGCCTCGCATCGCTCGCATCGCCTCGCATCGCATCGTATCGCATCGCATCGCATCGCATCGCATCGCCTCGCATCGCATCGCATCGCATCATATCGCATCGCATCGCGTCGCATCGCATCGCATCGCCTCGCATCGCATCGTATCGCATCGCATCGCATCGCATCGCCTCGCATCGCATCGCATCGCATCATATCGCATCGCATCGCGTCGCATCGCATCGCATCGCCTCGCATCGCATCGTATCGCATCGCATCGCATCGCATCGCATCGCATCGCGTCGCATCGCATCGCATCGCCTCGCATCGCATCGCCTCGCATCGCCTCGCATCGCATCGCATCGCATCATATCGCATCGCATCGCGTCGCATCGCATCGCATCGCATCGCCTCGCATCGCATCGTATCGCATCGCATCGCATCGCATCGCATCGCATCGCGTCGCATCGCATCGCATCGCATCGCATCGCTTCGCCTCGCATCGCATCGCATCGCCTTGCATCGCATCGCATCTCATCGCATTTCATCGCATCTCATCGCATCGCATCGCCTCGCATCGCCTCGCATCATATCGTATCGCATCGCGTCGCATCGCATCGCATCATATCGCATCGCATCGCATCGCATCATATCGCATCGCATCGCGTCGCATCGCATAGCATCGCATCGCATCGCATTGCATCGCGTCGCATCGCATCGCATCGCATCGCATCGCCTCGCATCGCCTCGCATCGCCTCGCATCGCCTCGCATCATATCGCATTGCATCGCGTCGCATCGCATCGCATCGCATCTCAACGCATCGCATCGCCTGGCATCGCCTCGCATCGCATCAGATCGCATCGCATCGCATCGCATCGACTCGCATCGAATCGTATCGCATCGCATCGCATCGCATCGCATCGCATCGTATCGCATCGCATCGCATCGCCTTGCATCGCATCGCATCTCATCGCATTTCATCGCATCTCATCGCATCGCATCGCCTCGCATCGCCTCGCATCATATCGCATCGCATCGCATCGCATCGCATCGCGTCGCATCGCATCGCATCGCCTCGCATCGCCTCACATCTCATCGCATAGCATCGCATCGCATCGCCTCGCATCTCATCGCATAGCATCGCATCGCATCGCATTGCATCGCGTCGCATCGCATCGCATTGCATCTCAACGCATCGCATCGCCTCGCATCGCCTCGCATCGCATCAGATCGCTTCGCATCGTATCGCATCGCATCGCATCTCATCGCATCGCATCGCCTCGCATCGCCTCGCATCGCCTCGCATCGCATCGTATCGCATCGCATCGCATCGCATCGCATCGCATCGAATCGCATAGCATTGTATCGCCTCGTATCGCATCGCATCGCATCGCCTTGCATCTCATCGCATCGCATCGCATCGCATCGCATTGCATCGCGTCGCATCGCATCGCATCGCATCGCATCGCATCGCATCGCATCGCCTCACATCGCCTCGCATTGCCTCACATCGCATCGCATTGCCTCGCATCGCCTCGCATCGCATCGCATTGCATCGCATCGCATCGCATCGCCTCACATCGCCTCGCATCGCCTCGCATCGCATCGCATCGCATCGCATCGCATCGCCTCACATCGCCTCGCATTGCCTCGCATCGCATCGCCTCGCATTGCATCGCATCGCATCGCATCGCATCGCATCGCATCGCATCGCATCGCATCGCATCGCTTCGCATCGCATCGCATCGCATTGCATCGCGTCGCATCGCATCGCATCGCCTCACATTGCCTCGCATCGCATCGCATCGCATTGCATCGCGTCGCATCGCATCGCATCGCCTCACATTGCCTCGCATCGCCTCGCATCGCATCGCATCGCATCGCATCGCTTCGCTTCGCATCGCCTCGCATCGCCTCGCATCGCCTCGCATCGCATCGCATCGTATCGCATCGCATCGCATCTCATCGCATCGCATCGCTTCGCATCGCCTCGCATCGCCTCGCATCGCCTCGCATCGCATCGCATCATATCGCATCGAATCGCGTCGCATCGCATCGCATCGCCTCGCATCGCCTCGCATCTCATCGCATAGCATCGCATCGCATCGCATTGCATCGCGTCGCATCGCATCGCATCGCATCGCATCGCTTCGCCTCGCATCGCATCGCATCGCCTTGCATCGCATCGCATCATATCGCATCGCATCGCGTCGCATCGCATCGCATCGCTTCGCATCGCCTCGCATCGCATCGCCTTGCATCGCATCGCATCTCATCGCATTTCATCGCATCTCATCGCATCGCATTGCATCGCATCGCATCGCATCGCATCGCATCGCATCGCATCGCATCGCATCGCATCGCTTCGCATCGCATCGCATCGCATTGCATCGCGTCGCATCGCATCGCATCGCCTCACATTGCCTCGCATCGCATCGCATCGCATTGCATCGCGTCGCATCGCATCGCATCGCCTCACATTGCCTCGCATCGCCTCGCATCGCATCGCATCGCATCGCTTCGCTTCGCATCGCCTCGCATCGCATTGCATCGCATCGCATCGCATCGCCTCGTATCGCATCAGATCGCATCGCATCGCATCGCCTCGCATCGCCTCGCATCGCCTCGCATCGCATCGCATCGCATCGTATCGCATCGCATCGCATCTCATCGCATCGCATCGCCTCGCATCGCCTCGCATCGCCTCGCATCGCCTCGCATCGCATCGCATCATATCGCATCGAATCGCGTCGCATCGCATCGCATCGCCTCGCATCGCCTCGCATCTCATCGCATAGCATCGCATCGCATCGCATTGCATCGCGTCGCATCGCATCGCATCGCATCGCATCGCTTCGCCTCGCATCGCATCGCATCGCCTTGCATCGCATCGCATCTCATCGCATTTCATCGCATCTCATCGCATCGCATCGCCTCGCATCGCCTCGCATCATATCGCATCGCATCGCGTCGCATCGCATCGCATCGCTTCGCATCGCCTCGCATCTCATCGAATAGCATCGCATCGCATCGCATTGCATCGCGTCGCATCGCATCGCATCGCATCGCATCGCCTCGCATCGCCTCGCATCGCCTCGCATCGCCTCGCATCGCATCGAATCGTAACGCATCGCATCGCATCGCATCGCATCGTATCGCATCGCATCGCATCGCTTCGCATCGCCTCGCATCTCATCGAATAGCATCGCATCGCATCGCATTGCATCGCGTCGCATCGCATCGCATCGCATCGCATCGCCTCGCATCGCCTCGCATCGCCTCGCATCGCCTCGCATCATATCGCATCGCATCGCGTCGCATCGCATCGCATCGCCTCGCATCGCCTCGCATCTCATCGTATAGCATCGCATCGCATCGCATTGCATCGCGTCGCATCGCATCGCATCGCATCTCAACGCATCGCATTGCCTCGCATCGCATCAGATCGCATCGCATCGCATCGCATCGCATCGCATCGCATCGCATCGCTTCGCATCGCATCGCATCGCATCGCATCGCATCGCATCGCCTCGCATCGCATTGCATCGCATCGCATCGCATCGCATCGCATCGCATCGCATCGCTTCGCTTCGCATCGCATCGCATCGCATCGCATCATATCGCATCGCATCGCGTCGCATCGCATCGCATCGCTTCGCATCGCCTCGCATCTCATCGCATAGCATCGCATCGCATCGCATTGCATCGCGTCGCATCGCATCGCATCGCATCGCATCGCCTCGCATCGCCTCGCATCGCCTCGCATCGCCTCGCATCATATCGCATCGCATCGCGTCGCATCGCATCGCATCATATCGCATCGCATCGCATCGCATCATATCGCATCGCATCGCATCTCATCGCATAGCATCGCCTCGCATCGCCTCGCATCGCCTCGCATCGCATCATATCGCATCGCATCGCGTCGCATCGCATCGCATCATATCGCATCGCATCGAATCGCATCATATCGCATCGCATCGCATCTCATCGCATAGCATCGCCTCGCATCGCCTCGCATCATATCGCATCGCATCGCATCGCATCGCATCGCATCGTATCGCATCGCATCGCATCATATCGCATCGCATCGCATCGCATCGCATCGCATCGTATCGCATCGCATCCCATCTCATCGCATAGCATCGCCTCGCATCGCCTCGCATCGCATCGCATCGCATCATATCGCATCGCATCGCGTCGCATCGCATCGCATCGCCTCGCATCGCCTCACATCTCATCGCATAGCATCGCATCGCAGCGCCTCGCATCTCATCGCATAGCATCGCATCGCATCGCATTGCATCGCGTCGCATCGCATCGCATCGCATCTCAACGCATCGCATCGCATCGCATCGCATCTCAACGCATCGCATCTCATCGCATCGCATCGCCTCGCATCGCCTCGCATCGCCTCGCATCGCATCGTATCGCATCGCATCGCATCGCATCGCATCGCATCGCCTCGCATCGCATCGCATCGCCTCGCATCGCATTGCCTCGCATCGCCTCGCATCGCATCGCATCGCATCATATCGCATCGCATCGCATCGCATCGCATCGCATCGTATCGCATCGCATCGCATCTCATCGCATAGCATCGCCTCGCATCGCCTCGCATCGCATCGCATCGCATCATATCGCATCGCATCGCGTCGCATCGCATCGCATCGCCTCGCATCGCCTCACATCTCATCGCATAGCATCGCATCGCAGCGCCTCGCATCTCATCCCATAGCATCGCATCGCATCGCATTGCATCGCGTCGCATCGCATCGCATCGCATCTCAACGCATCGCATCGCATCGCATCGCATCTCAACGCATCGCATCTCATCGCATCGCATCGCCTCGCATCGCCTCGCATCGCCTCGCATCGCATCGTATTGCATCGCATCGCATCGCATCGCATCGCATCGCCTCGCATCGCATCGCATCGCATCATATCGCATCGCATCGCGTCGCATCGCATCGCATCGCCTCGCATCGCATCGTATCGCATCGCATCGCATCGCATCGCATCGCATCGCGTCGCATCGCATCGCATCGCCTCGCATCGCATCGCCTCGCATCGCCTCGCATCGCATCGCATCGCATCATATCGCATCGCATCGCGTCGCATCGCATCGCATCGCATCGCCTCGCATCGCATCGTATCGCATCGCATCGCATCGCATCGCATCGCATCGCGTCGCATCGCATCGCATCGCATCGCATCGCTTCGCCTCGCATCGCATCGCATCGCCTTGCATCGCATCGCATCTCATCGCATTTCATCGCATCTCATCGCATCGCATCGCCTCGCATCGCCTCGCATCATATCGTATCGCATCGCGTCGCATCGCATCGCATCATATCGCATCGGATCGCATCGCATCATATCGCATCGCATCGCGTCGCATCGCATAGCATCGCATCGCATCGCATTGCATCGCGTCGCATCGCATCGCATCGCATCGCATCGCCTCGCATCGCCTCGCATCGCCTCGCATCGCCTCGCATCATATCGCATCGCATCGCGTCGCATCGCATCGCATCGCCTCGCATCGCCTCGCATCTCATCGCATAGCATCGCATTGCATCGCATTGCATCGCGTCGCATCGCATCGCATCGCATCTCAACGCATCGCATCGCCTCGCATCGCCTCGCATCGCATCAGATCGCATCGCATCGCATCGCATCGACTCGCATCGAATCGTATCGCATCGCATCGCATCGCATCGCATCGCATCGTATCGCATCGCATCGCATCGCCTTGCATCGCATCGCATCTCATCGCATTTCATCGCATCTCATCGCATCGCATCGCCTCGCATCGCCTCGCATCATATCGCATCGCATCGCATCGCATCGCATCGCGTCGCATCGCATCGCATCGCCTCGCATCGCCTCACATCTCATCGCATAGCATCGCATCGCATCGCCTCGCATCTCATCACATAGCATCGCATCGCATCGCATTGCATCGCGTTGCATCGCATCGCATTGCATCTCAACGCATCGCATCGCCTAGCATCGCCTCGCATCGCATCAGATCGCTTCGCATCGTATCGCATCGCATCGCATCTCATCGCATCGCATCGCCTCGCATCGCCTCGCATCGCCTCGCATCGCATCGTATCGCATCGCATCGCATCGCATCGCATCGCATCGAATCGCATAGCATCGCATCGCCTCGTATCGCATCGCATCGCATCGCCTTGCATCTCATCGCATCGCATCGCATCGCATCGCATTGCATCGCGTCGCATCGCATCGCATCGCATCGCATCGCATCGCATCGCATCGCCTCACATCGCCTCGCATTGCCTCACATCGCATCGCATTGCCTCGCATCGCCTCGCATCGCATCGCATTGCATCGCATCGCATCGCATCGCCTCACATCGCCTCGCATCGCCTCGCATCGCATCGCATCGCATCGCATCGCATCGCCTCACATCGCCTCGCATTGCCTCGCATCGCATCGCCTCGCATTGCATCGCATCGCATCGCATCGCATCGCATCGCATCGCATCGCATCGCATCGCTTCGCATCGCATCGCATCGCATTGCATCGCATCGCCTCACATTGCCTCGCATCGCATCGCATCGCATTGCATCGCGTCGCATCGCATCGCATCGCCTCACATTGCCTCGCATCGCCTCGCATCGCATCGCATCGCATCGCATCGCTTCGCTTCGCATCGCCTCGCATCGCCTCGCATCGCCTCGCATCGCATCGCTTCGTATCGCATCGCATTGCATCTCATCGCATCGCATCGCCTCGCATCGCCTCGCATCGCCTCGCATCGCATCGCATCATATCGCATCGAATCGCGTCGCATCGCATCGCATCGCCTCGCATCGCCTCGCATCTCATCGCATAGCATCGCATCGCATCGCATTGCATCGCGTCGCATCGCATCGCATCGCATCGCATCGCTTCGCCTCGCATCGCATCGCATCGCCTTGCATCGCATCGCATCTCATCGCATTTCATCGCATCTCATCGCATCGCATCGCCTCGCATCGCCTCGCATCATATCGCATCGCATCGCGTCGCATCGCATCGCATCGCTTCGCATCGCCTCGCATCTCATCGAATAGCATCGCATCGCATCGCATTGCATCGCGTCGCATCGCATCGCATCGCATCGCATCGCCTCGCATCGCCTCGCATCGCCTCGCATCGCCTCGCATCATATCGCATCGCATCGCGTCGCATCGCATCGCATCGCCTCGCATCGCCTCGCATCTCATCGTATAGCATCGCATCGCATCGCATTGCATCGCGTCGCATCGCATCGCATCGCATCTCAACGCATCGCATTGCCTCGCATCGCATCAGATCGCATCGCATCGCATCGCATCGCCTCGCATCGCCTCGCATCGCCTCGCATCGAATCGTAACGCATCGCATCGCATCGCATCGCATCGCATCGTATCGCATCGCATCGCATCGCCTTGCATCGCACCGCATCTCATCGCATTTCATCGCATCTCATCGCATCGCATCGCCTCGCATCGCCTCGCATCATATCGCATCGCATCGCGTCGCATCGTATCGCATCGCCTCGCATCGCCTCGCATCTCATCGTATAGCATCGCATCGCATCGCATTTCATCGCATCTCATCGCATCGCATCGCATCGCATCGCGTCGCATCGCATCGCATCATATCGCATCGCATCGCATCGCATCATATCGCATCGCATCGCATCGCATCGCATCGCATCGCATCGCTTCGCATCGCATCGCATCGCATCGCATCGCATCGCATCGCCTCGCATCGCATTGCATCGCATCGCATCGCATCGCATCGCATCGCATCGCATCGCTTCGCTTCGCATCGCCTCGCATCGCATTGCATCGCATCGCATCGCATCGCATCGCATCCCCTCGCATCGCATCGCATCGCATCGTATCGCATCGCATCTCATCGCATCGCATCGCATCGCATCGCTTCGCTTCGCATCGCCTCGCATCGCATCTCATCGTATAGCATCGCATCGCATCGCATTGCATCGCGTCGCATCGCATCGCATCGCATCTCAACGCATCGCATTGCCTCGCATCGCATCAGATCGCATCGCATCGCATCGCATCGCATCCCCTCGCATCGCCTCGCATCGCATTGCATCGCATCGCATCGCATCGCATCGCATCGCTTCGCTTCGCATCGCCTCGCATCGCATCTCATCGTATAGCATCGCATCGCATCGCATTGCATCGCGTCGCATCGCATCGCATCGCATCTCAACGCATCGCATTGCCTCGCATCGCATCAGATCGCATCGCATCGCATCGCATCGCATCGCATCGCATCGCATCGCTTCGCATCGCATCGCATCGCATCGCATCGCATCGCATCGCCTCGCATCGCATTGCATCGTATCGCATCGCATCGCATCGCATCGCATCGCATCGCTTCGCTTCGCATCGCATCGCATCGCATCGCATCATATCGCATCGCATCGCGTCGCATCGCATCGCATCGCTTCGCATCGCCTCGCATCTCATCGCATAGCATCGCATCGCATCGCATTGCATCGCGTCGCATCGCATCGCATCGCATCGCATCGCCTCGCATCGCCTCGCATCGCCTCGCATCGCCTCGCATCATATCGCATCGCATCGCGTCGCATCGCATCGCATCATATCGCATCGCATCGCATCGCATCATATCGCATCGCATCGCATCTCATCGCATAGCATCGCCTCGCATCGCCTCGCATCGCCTCGCATCGCATCATATCGCATCGCATCGCGTCGCATCGCATCGCATCATATCGCATCGCATCGAATCGCATCATATCGCATCGCATCGCATCTCATCGCATAGCATCGCCTCGCATCGCCTCGCATCATATCGCATCGCATCGCATCGCATCGCATCGTATCGCATCGCATCGCATCATATCGCATCGCATCGCATCGCATCGCATCGCATCGTATCGCATCGCATCGCATCTCATCGCATAGCATCGCCTCGCATCGCCTCGCATCGCATCGCATCGCATCGCATTGCATCGCGTCGCATCGCATCGCATCGCATCTCAACGCATCGCATCGCATCGCATCGCATCTCAACGCATCGCATCTCATCGCATCGCATCGCCTCGCATCGCCTCGCATCGCCTCGCATCGCATCGTATTGCATCGCATCGCATCGCATCGCATCGCATCGCCTCGCATCGCATCGCATCGCATCATATCGCATCGCATCGCGTCGCATCGCATCGCATCGCCTCGCATCGCATCGTATCGCATCGCATCGCATCGCATCGCATCGCATCGCGTCGCATCGCATCGCATCGCCTCGCATCGCATCGCCTCGCATCGCCTCGCATCGCATCGCATCGCATCATATCGCATCGCATCGCGTCGCATCGCATCGCATCGCATCGCCTCGCATCGCATCGTATCGCATCGCATCGCATCGCATCGCATCGCATCGCGTCGCATCGCATCGCATCGCATCGCATCGCTTCGCCTCGCATCGCATCGCATCGCCTTGCATCGCATCGCATCTCATCGCATTTCATCGCATCTCATCGCATCGCATCGCCTCGCATCGCCTCGCATCATATCGTATCGCATCGCGTCGCATCGCATCGCATCATATCGCATCGGATCGCATCGCATCATATCGCATCGCATCGCGTCGCATCGCATAGCATCGCATCGCAGCGCCTCGCATCTCATCGCATAGCATCGCATCGCATCGCATTGCATCGCGTCGCATCGCATCGCATCGCATCTCAACGCATCGCATCGCATCGCATCGCATCTCAACGCATCGCATCTCATCGCATCGCATCGCCTCGCATCGCCTCGCATCGCCTCGCATCGCATCGTATCGCATCGCATCGCATCGCATCGCATCGCATCGCCTCGCATCGCCTCGCATCGCATCGCATCGCATCATATCGCATCGCATCGCGTCGCATCGCATCGCATCGCCTCGCATCGCATCGTATCGCATCGCATCGCATCGCATCGCATCGCATCGCGTCGCATCGCATCGCATCGCCTCGCATCGCCTCGCATCGCCTCGCATCTCATCGCATAGCATCGCATCGCATCGCATTGCATCGAATCGCATAGCATCGCATCGCCTCGTATCGCATCGCATCGCATCGCCTTGCATCTCATCGCATCGCATCGCATCGCATCGCATTGCATCGCGTCGCATCGCATCGCATCGCATCGCCTCACATCGCCTCGCATTGCTTCGCATCGCATCGCATTGCCTCGCATCGCCTCGCATCGCATCGCATTGCATCGCATCGCATCGCATCGCCTCACATCGCCTCGCCTCGCATCGCCTCGCATCATATCGCATCGCATCGCGTCGCATCGCATCGCATCATATCGCATCGCATCGCATCGCATCATATCGCATCGCATCGCGTCGCATCGCATCGCATCGCTTCGCATCGCCTCGCATCTCATCGCATAGCATCGCATCGCATCGCATCGCATCGCATCGCCTCGCATCGCCTCGCATCGCCTCGCATCGCCTCGCATCATATCGCATCGCATCGCGTCGCATCGCATCGCATCATATCGCATTGCATCGCATCGCATCATATCGCATCGCATCGCATCTCATCGCATAGCATCGCCTCGCATCGCCTCGCATCGCCTCGCATCGCATCATATCGCATCGCATCGCGTCGCATCGCATCGCATCATATCGCATCGCATCGAATCGCATCATATCGCATCGCATCGCATCTCATCGCATAGCATCGCCTCGCATCGCCTCGCATCATATCGCATCGCATCGCATCGCATCGCATCGCATCGTATCGCATCGCATCGCATCATATCGCATCGCATCGCATCGCATCGCATCGCATCGTATCGCATCGCATCGCATCTCATCGCATAGCATCGCCTCGCATCGCCTCGCATCGCATCGCATCGCATCATATCGCATCGCATCGCGTCGCATCGCATCGCATCGCCTCGCATCGCCTCACATCTCATCGCATAGCATCGCATCGCAGCGCCTCGCATCTCATCGCATAGCATCGCATCGCATCGCATTGCATCGCGTCGCATCGCATCGCATCGCATCTCAACGCATCGCATCGCATCGCATCGCATCTCAACGCATCGCATCTCATCGCATCGCATCGCCTCGCATCGCCTCGCATCGCCTCGCATCGCATCGTATCGCATCGCATCGCATCGCATCGCATCGCATCGCCTCGCATCGCCTCGCATCGCATCGCATCGCATCATATCGCATCGCATCGCGTCGCATCGCATCGCATCGCCTCGCATCGCATCGTATCGCATCGCATCGCATCGAATCGCATAGCATCGCATCGCCTCGTATCGCATCGCATCGCATCGCATTGCATCGCGTCGCATCGCATCGCATCGCATCGCATCGAATCGCATAGCATCGCATCGCCTCGTATCGCATCGCATCGCATCGCCTTGCATCTCATCGCATCGCATCACATCGCATCGCATTGCATCGCGTCGCATCGCATCGCATCGCATCGCATCGCATCGCATCGCATTGCCTCACATCGCCTCGCATTGCTTCGCATCGCATCGCATTGCCTCGCATCGCCTCGCATCGCATCGCATTGCATCGCATCGCATCGCATCGCCTCACATCGCCTCGCCTCGCATCGCCTCGCATCATATCGCATCGCATCGCGTCGCATCGCATCGCATCATATCGCATCGCATCGCATCGCATCATATCGCATCGCATCGCGTCGCATCGCATCGCATCGCTTCGCATCGCCTCGCATCTCATCGCATAGCATCGCATCGCATCGCATCGCATCGCATCGCCTCGCATCGCCTCGCATCGCCTCGCATCGCCTCGCATCATATCGCATCGCATCGCGTCGCATCGCATCGCATCATATCGCATTGCATCGCATCGCATCATATCGCATCGCATCGCATCTCATCGCATAGCATCGCCTCGCATCGCCTCGCATCGCCTCGCATCGCATCATATCGCATCATATCGCATCGCATCGCGTCGCATCGCATCGCATCATATCGCATCGCATCGAATCGCATCATATCGCATCGCATCGCATCCCATCGCATAGCATCGCCTCGCATCGCCTCGCATCATATCGCATCGCATCGCATCGCATCGCATCGCATCGTATCGCATCGCATCGCATCATATCGCATCGCATCGCATCGCATCGCATCGCATCGTATCGCATCGCATCGCATCTCATCGCATAGCATCGCCTCGCATCGCCTCGCATCGCATCGCATCGCATCATATCGCATCGCATCGCGTCGCATCGCATCGCATCGCCTCGCATCGCCTCACATCTCATCGCATAGCATCGCATCGCAGCGCCTCGCATCTCATCGCATAGCATCGCATCGCATCGCATTGCATCGCGTCGCATCGCATCGCATCGCATCTCAACGCATCGCATCGCATCGCATCGCATCGCCTCGCATTGCATCGCATCGCATCGCATCGCATCGCCTCACATTGCCTCGCATCGCCTCGCATCGCATCGCATTGCCTCGCATCGCATCGCATCGCATCGCCTCACATTGCCTCGCATCGCCTCGCATCGCATCGCATTGCATCGCATCTCATCTAAACGCATCGCATCGCATCGCATCTCATATAAACGCATCGCATCGCCTCGCATCGCCTCGCATCGCATCAGATCGCATCGCATTGCATCGCCTCGCATCGCCTCGCATCGCCTCGCATCGCATCGCATCGCATCAGATCGCATCGCATTGCATCGCCTCATATCGCCTCGCATCGCCTCGCATCGCATCGCATCGCATCGTATCGCATCGCATCTCATCTAAACGCATCGCATCGCATCGCATCTCATATAAACGCATCGCATCGCCTCGCATCGCCTCGCATCGCATCAGATCGCATCGCATTGCATCGCCTCGCATCGCCTCGCATCGCCTCGCATCGCATCGCATCGCATCAGATCGCATCGCATTGCATCGCCTCATATCGCCTCGCATCGCCTCGCATCGCATCGCATTGCATCGCCTCGCATCGCCTCGCATCGCCTCGCATCGCATCGCATCGCATCAGATCGCATCGCATTGCATCGCCTCATATCGCCTCGCATCGCCTCGCATTGCATCGCATTGCATCGCATCGCATCGCATCGCATCGCCTCACATTGCCTCGCATCGCCTCGCATCGCATCGCATTGCATCGCATCTCATCTAAACGCATCGCATCGCATCGCATCTCATATAAACGCATCGCATCGCCTCGCATCGCCTCGCATCGCATCAGATCGCATCGCATTGCATCGCCTCGCATCGCCTCGCATCGCCTCGCATCGCATCGCATCGCATCAGATCGCATCGCATTGCATCGCCTCATATCGCCTCGCATCGCCTCGCATCGCATCGCATCGCATCGTATCGCATCGCATCTCATCTAAACGCATCGCATCGCCTCGCATCGCATCAGATCGCATCGCATTGCATCGCCTCGCATCGCCTCGCATCGCCTCGCATCGCATCGCATCGCATCGTATCGCATCGCATCGCATCTCATCGCATCGCATCGCCTCGCATCGCCTCGCATCGCCTCGCATCGCCTCGCATTGCATCGCATCGCATCGCATCGCATCGTATCGCATCGCATCGCATCTCATCGCTTCGCATCGCCTCGCATCTCATCGCATAGCATCGCATCGCATCGCATTGCATCGCGTCGCATCGCATCGCATCGCATCGCATCGCCTCGCATCGCCTCGCATCGCCTCGCATTATATCGCATCGCATCGCGTCGCATCGCATCGCATCGCCTCGCATCGCCTCGCATCTCATCGCATAGCATCGCATCGCATCGCATTGCATCGCGTCGCATCGCATTGCATCGCATCTCAACGCATCGCATCGCCTCGCATCGCGTCGCATCGCATCGCATCATATCGCATCGCGTCGCATCGCCTTGCATCGCACCGCATCTCATCGCATTTCATCGCATCTCATCGCATCGCATCGCCTCGCATCGCCTCGCATCATATCGCATCGCATCGCGTCGCATCGTATCGCATCGCCTCGCATCGCCTCGCATCTCATCGTATAGCATCGCATCGCATCGCATTTCATCGCATCTCATCGCATCGCATCGCATCGCATCGCGTCGCATCGCATCGCATCATATCGCATCGCATCGCATCGCATCATATCGCATCGCATCGCATCGCATCGCATCGCATCGCATCGCTTCGCATCGCATCGCATCGCATCGCATCGCATCGCATCGCCTCGCATCGCATTGCATCGCATCGCATCGCATCGCATCGCATCGCATCGCATCGCTTCGCTTCGCATCGCCTCGCATCGCATTGCATCGCATCGCATCGCATCGCATCGCATCCCCTCGCATCGCATCGCATCGCATCGTATCGCATCGCATCTCATCGCATCGCATCGCATCGCATCGCTTCGCTTCGCATCGCCTCGCATCGCATCTCATCGTATAGCATCGCATCGCATCGCATTGCATCGCGTCGCATCGCATCGCATCGCATCTCAACGCATCGCATTGCCTCGCATCGCATCAGATCGCATCGCATCGCATCGCATCGCATCCCCTCGCATCGCCTCGCATCGCATTGCATCGCATCGCATCGCATCGCATCGCATCGCTTCGCTTCGCATCGCCTCGCATCGCATCTCATCGTATAGCATCGCATCGCATCGCATTGCGTCGCGTCGCATCGCATCGCATCGCATCTCAACGCATCGCATTGCCTCGCATCGCATCAGATTGCATCGCATCGCATCGCATCGCATCGCATCGCATCGCATCGCTTCGCATCGCATCGCATCGCATCGCATCGCATCGCATCGCCTCGCATCGCATTGCATCGTATCGCATCGCATCGCATCGCATCGCATCGCATCGCTTCGCTTCGCATCGCATCGCATCGCATCGCATCATATCGCATCGCATCGCGTCGCATCGCATCGCATCGCTTCGCATCGCCTCGCATCTCATCGCATAGCATCGCATCGCATCGCATTGCATCGCGTCGCATCGCATCGCATCGCATCGCATCGCCTCGCATCGCCTCGCATCGCCTCGCATCGCCTCGCATCATATCGCATCGCATCGCGTCGCATCGCATCGCATCATATCGCATCGCATCGCATCGCATCATATCGCATCGCATCGCATCTCATCGCATAGCATCGCCTCGCATCGCCTCGCATCGCCTCGCATCGCATCATATCGCATCGCATCGCGTCGCATCGCATCGCATCATATCGCATCGCATCGAATCGCATCATATCGCATCGCATCGCATCTCATCGCATAGCATCGCCTCGCATCGCCTCGCATCATATCGCATCGCATCGCATCGCATCGCATCGTATCGCATCGCATCGCATCATATCGCATCGCATCGCATCGCATCGCATCGCATCGTATCGCATCGCATCGCATCTCATCGCATAGCATCGCCTCGCATCGCCTCGCATCGCATCGCATCGCATCGCATTGCATCGCGTCGCATCGCATCGCATCGCATCTCAACGCATCGCATCGCATCGCATCGCATCTCAACGCATCGCATCTCATCGCATCGCATCGCCTCGCATCGCCTCGCATCGCCTCGCATCGCATCGTATTGCATCGCATCGCATCGCATCGCATCGCATCGCCTCGCATCGCATCGCATCGCATCATATCGCATCGCATCGCGTCGCATCGCATCGCATCGCCTCGCATCGCATCGTATCGCATCGCATCGCATCGCATCGCATCGCATCGCGTCGCATCGCATCGCATCGCCTCGCATCGCATCGCCTCGCATCGCCTCGCATCGCATCGCATCGCATCATATCGCATCGCATCGCGTCGCATCGCATCGCATCGCATCGCCTCGCATCGCATCGTATCGCATCGCATCGCATCGCATCGCATCGCATCGCGTCGCATCGCATCGCATCGCATCGCATCGCTTCGCCTCGCATCGCATCGCATCGCCTTGCATCGCATCGCATCTCATCGCATTTCATCGCATCTCATCGCATCGCATCGCCTCGCATCGCCTCGCATCATATCGTATCGCATCGCGTCGCATCGCATCGCATCATATCGCATCGGATCGCATCGCATCATATCGCATCGCATCGCGTCGCATCGCATAGCATCGCATCGCAGCGCCTCGCATCTCATCGCATAGCATCGCATCGCATCGCATTGCATCGCGTCGCATCGCATCGCATCGCATCTCAACGCATCGCATCGCATCGCATCGCATCTCAACGCATCGCATCTCATCGCATCGCATCGCCTCGCATCGCCTCGCATCGCCTCGCATCGCATCGTATCGCATCGCATCGCATCGCATCGCATCGCATCGCCTCGCATCGCCTCGCATCGCATCGCATCGCATCATATCGCATCGCATCGCGTCGCATCGCATCGCATCGCCTCGCATCGCATCGTATCGCATCGCATCGCATCGCATCGCATCGCATCGCGTCGCATCGCATCGCATCGCCTCGCATCGCCTCGCATCGCCTCGCATCTCATCGCATAGCATCGCATCGCATCGCATTGCATCGCGTCGCATCGCATCGCATCGCATCGCATCGAATCGCATAGCATCGCATCGCCTCGTATCGCATCGCATCGCATCGCCTTGCATCTCATCGCATCGCATCGCATCGCATCGCATTGCATCGCGTCGCATCGCATCGCATCGTATCGCATCGCATCGCATCGCATCGCCTCACATCGCCTCGCATTGCTTCGCATCGCATCGCATTGCCTCGCATCGCCTCGCATCGCATCGCATTGCATCGCATCGCATCGCATCGCCTCACATCGCCTCGCCTCGCATCGCCTCGCATCATATCGCATCGCATCGCGTCGCATCGCATCGCATCATATCGCATCGCATCGCATCGCATCATATCGCATCGCATCGCGTCGCATCGCATCGCATCGCTTCGCATCGCCTCGCATCTCATCGCATAGCATCGCATCGCATCGCATCGCATCGCATCGCCTCGCATCGCCTCGCATCGCCTCGCATCGCCTCGCATCATATCGCATTGCATCGCATCGCATCATATCGCATCGCATCGCATCTCATCGCATAGCATCGCCTCGCATCGCCTCGCATCGCCTCGCATCGCATCATATCGCATCGCATCGCGTCGCATCGCATCGCATCATATCGCATCGCATCGAATCGCATCATATCGCATCGCATCGCATCTCATCGCATAGCATCGCCTCGCATCGCCTCGCATCATATCGCATCGCATCGCATCGCATCGCATCGCATCGTATCGCATCGCATCGCATCATATCGCATCGCATCGCATCGCATCGCATCGCATCGTATCGCATCGCATCGCATCTCATCGCATAGCATCGCCTCGCATCGCCTCGCATCGCATCGCATCGCATCATATCGCATCGCATCGCGTCGCATCGCATCGCATCGCCTCGCATCGCCTCACATCTCATCGCATAGCATCGCATCGCAGCGCCTCGCATCTCATCGCATAGCATCGCATCGCATCGCATTGCATCGCGTCGCATCGCATCGCATCGCATCTCAACGCATCGCATCGCATCGCATCGCATCTCAACGCATCGCATCTCATCGCATCGCATCGCCTCGCATCGCCTCGCATCGCCTCGCATCGCATCGTATCGCATCGCATCGCATCGCATCGCATCGCATCGCCTCGCATCGCCTCGCATCGCATCGCATCGCATCATATCGCATCGCATCGCGTCGCATCGCATCGCATCGCCTCGCATCGCATCGTATCGCATCGCATCGCATCGAATCGCATAGCATCGCATCGCCTCGTATCGCATCGCATCGCATCGCATTGCATCGCGTCGCATCGCATCGCATCGCATCGCATCGAATCGCATAGCATCGCATCGCCTCGTATCGCATCGCATCGCATCGCCTTGCATCTCATCGCATCGCATCGCATCGCATCGCATTGCATCGCGTCGCATCGCATCGCATCGCATCGCATCGCATCGCATCGCATTGCCTCACATCGCCTCGCATTGCTTCGCATCGCATCGCATTGCCTCGCATCGCCTCGCATCGCATCGCATTGCATCGCATCGCATCGCATCGCCTCACATCGCCTCGCCTCGCATCGCCTCGCATCATATCGCATCGCATCGCGTCGCATCGCATCGCATCATATCGCATCGCATCGCATCGCATCATATCGCATCGCATCGCGTCGCATCGCATCGCATCGCTTCGCATCGCCTCGCATCTCATCGCATAGCATCGCATCGCATCGCATCGCATCGCATCGCCTCGCATCGCCTCGCATCGCCTCGCATCGCCTCGCATCATATCGCATCGCATCGCGTCGCATCGCATCGCATCATATCGCATTGCATCGCATCGCATCATATCGCATCGCATCGCATCTCATCGCATAGCATCGCCTCGCATCGCCTCGCATCGCCTCGCATCGCATCATATCGCATCATATCGCATCGCATCGCGTCGCATCGCATCGCATCATATCGCATCGCATCGAATCGCATCATATCGCATCGCATCGCATCCCATCGCATAGCATCGCCTCGCATCGCCTCGCATCATATCGCATCGCATCGCATCGCATCGCATCGCATCGTATCGCATCGCATCGCATCATATCGCATCGCATCGCATCGCATCGCATCGCATCGTATCGCATCGCATCGCATCTCATCGCATAGCATCGCCTCGCATCGCCTCGCATCGCATCGCATCGCATCATATCGCATCGCATCGCGTCGCATCGCATCGCATCGCCTCGCATCGCCTCACATCTCATCGCATAGCATCGCATCGCAGCGCCTCGCATCTCATCGCATAGCATCGCATCGCATCGCATTGCATCGCGTCGCATCGCATCGCATCGCATCTCAACGCATCGCATCGCATCGCATCGCATCGCCTCGCATTGCATCGCATCGCATCGCATCGCATCGCCTCACATTGCCTCGCATCGCCTCGCATCGCATCGCATTGCCTCGCATCGCATCGCCTCGCATTGCATCGCATCGCATCGCATCGCATCGCCTCACATTGCCTCGCATCGCCTCGCATCGCATCGCATTGCATCGCATCTCATCTAAACGCATCGCATCGCATCGCATCTCATATAAACGCATCGCATCGCCTCGCATCGCCTCGCATCGCATCAGATCGCATCGCATTGCATCGCCTCGCATCGCCTCGCATCGCCTCGCATCGCATCGCATCGCATCAGATCGCATCGCATTGCATCGCCTCATATCGCCTCGCATCGCCTCGCATCGCATCGCATCGCATCGTATCGCATCGCATCTCATCTAAACGCATCGCATCGCCTCGCATCGCATCAGATCGCATCGCATTGCATCGCCTCGCATCGCCTCGCATCGCCTCGCATCGCATCGCATCGCATCGTATCGCATCGCATCGCATCTCATCGCATCGCATCGCCTCGCATCGCCTCGCATCGCCTCGCATCGCCTCGCATTGCATCGCATCGCATCGCATCGCATCGTATCGCATCGCATCGCATCTCATCGCTTCGCATCGCCTCGCATCTCATCGCATAGCATCGCATCGCATCGCATTGCATCGCGTCGCATCGCATCGCATCGCATCGCATCGCCTCGCATCGCCTCGCATCGCCTCGCATTATATCGCATCGCATCGCGTCGCATCGCATCGCATCGCCTCGCATCGCCTCGCATCTCATCGCATAGCATCGCATCGCATCGCATTGCATCGCGTCGCATCGCATTGCATCGCATCTCAACGCATCGCATCGCCTCGCATCGCGTCGCATCGCATCGCATCATATCGCATCGCGTCGCATCGCATCGCATCGCCTCGCATCGCCTCGCATCTCATCGCATAGCATCGCATCGCATCGCATTGCATCGCGTCGCATCGCATTGCATCGCGTCGCATCGCATCGCATTGCATCGCATCTCAACGCATCGCATCGCCTCGCATCGCGTCGCATCGCATCGCATCATATCGCATCGCATCGCATCGCATCATATCGCATCGCATCGCGTCGCATCGCATCGCATCGCTTCGCATCGCCTCGCATCGCCTCGCATCTCATCGCATAGCATCGCATCGCATCGCATTGCATCGCGTCGCATCGCATTGCATCGCATCTCAACGCATCGCATCGCCTCGCATCGCGTCGCATCGCATCGCATCATATCGCATCGCATCGCATCGCATCATATCGCATCGCATCGCGTCGCATCATATCGCATCGCATCGCGTCGCATCGCATCGCATCGCTTCGCATCGCCTCGCATCTCATCGCATAGCATCGCATCGCATCGCATCGCATCGCATCGCCTCGCATCGCCTCGCATCGCCTCGCATCGCCTCGCATCATATCGCATCGCATCGCGTCGCATCGCATCGCATCATATCGCATCGCATCGCATCGCATCATATCGCATCGCATCGCATCTCATCGCATAGCATCGCCTCGCATCGCCTCGCATCGCCTCGCATCGCATCATATCGCATCGCATCGCGTCGCATCGCATCGCATCATATCGCATCGCATCGAATCGCATCATATCGCATCGCATCGCATCTCATCGCATAGCATCGCCTCGCATCGCCTCGCATCATATCGCATCGCATCGCATCGCATCGCATCGTATCGTATCGCATCGCATCGCATCATATCGCATCGCATCGCATCGCATCGCATCGCATCGTATCGCATCGCATCGCATCTCATCGCATAGCATCGCCTCGCATCGCCTCGCATCGCATCGCATCGCATCGCATCGTATCGCATCGCATCGCATCATATCGCATCGCATCGCATCGCATCGCATCGCATCGTATCGCATCGCATCGCATCTCATCGCATAGCATCGCCTCGCATCGCCTCGCATCGCATCGCATCGCATCATATCGCATCGCATCGCGTCGCATCGCATCGCATCGCATCGCATCGCATCGTATCGCATCGCATCGCATCATATCGCATCGCATCGCATCGCATCGCATCGCATCGTATCGCATCGCATCGCATCTCATCGCATAGCATCGCCTCGCATCGCCTCGCATCGCATCGCATCGCATCATATCGCATCGCATCGCGTCGCATCGCATCGCATCGCCTCGCATCGCCTCACATCTCATCGCATAGCATCGCATCGCAGCGCCTCGCATCTCATCGCATAGCATCGCATCGCATCGCATTGCATCGCGTCGCATCGCATCGCATCGCATCTCAACGCATCGCATCGCATCGCATCGCATCTCAACGCATCGCATCTCATCGCATCGCATCGCCTCGCATCGCCTCGCATCGCCTCGCATCGCATCGTATCGCATCGCATCGCATCGCATCGCATCGCATCGCCTCGCATCGCCTCGCATCGCATCGCATCGCATCATATCGCATCGCATCGCGTCGCATCGCATCGCATCGCCTCGCATCGCATCGTATCGCATCGCATCGCATCGCATCGCATCGCATCGCGTCGCATCGCATCGCATCGCCTCGCATCGCCTCGCATCGCCTCGCATCTCATCGCATAGCATCGCATCGCATCGCATTGCATCGCGTCGCATCGCATCGCATCGCATCGCATCGAATCGCATAGCATCGCATCGCCTCGTATCGCATCGCATCGCATCGCCTTGCATCTCATCGCATCGCATCGCATCGCATCGCATTGCATCGCGTCGCATCGCATCGCATCGCATCGCATCGCATCGCATCGCATCGCCTCACATCGCCTCGCATTGCTTCGCATCGCATCGCATTGCCTCGCATCGCCTCGCATCGCATCGCATTGCATCGCATCGCATCGCATCGCCTCACATCGCCTCGCCTCGCATCGCCTCGCATCATATCGCATCGCATCGCGTCGCATCGCATCGCATCATATCGCATCGCATCGCATCGCATCATATCGCATCGCATCGCGTCGCATCGCATCGCATCGCTTCGCATCGCCTCGCATCTCATCGCATAGCATCGCATCGCATCGCATCGCATCGCATCGCCTCGCATCGCCTCGCATCGCCTCGCATCGCCTCGCATCATATCGCATCGCATCGCGTCGCATCGCATCGCATCATATCGCATTGCATCGCATCGCATCATATCGCATCGCATCGCATCTCATCGCATAGCATCGCCTCGCATCGCCTCGCATCGCCTCGCATCGCATCATATCGCATCGCATCGCGTCGCATCGCATCGCATCATATCGCATCGCATCGAATCGCATCATATCGCATCGCATCGCATCTCATCGCATAGCATCGCCTCGCATCGCCTCGCATCATATCGCATCGCATCGCATCGCATCGCATCGCATCGTATCGCATCGCATCGCATCATATCGCATCGCATCGCATCGCATCGCATCGCATCGTATCGCATCGCATCGCATCTCATCGCATAGCATCGCCTCGCATCGCCTCGCATCGCATCGCATCGCATCATATCGCATCGCATCGCGTCGCATCGCATCGCATCGCCTCGCATCGCCTCGCATCGCCTCACATCTCATCGCATAGCATCGCATCGCAGCGCCTCGCATCTCATCGCATAGCATCGCATCGCATCGCATTGCATCGCGTCGCATCGCATCGCATCGCATCTCAACGCATCGCATCGCATCGCATCGCATCTCAACGCATCGCATCTCATCGCATCGCATCGCCTCGCATCGCCTCGCATCGCCTCGCATCGCATCGTATCGCATCGCATCGCATCGCATCGCATCGCATCGCCTCGCATCGCCTCGCATCGCATCGCATCGCATCATATCGCATCGCATCGCGTCGCATCGCATCGCATCGCCTCGCATCGCATCGCCTTGCATCTCATCGCATCGCATCGCATCGCATCGCATTGCATCGCGTCGCATCGCATCGCATCGCATCGCATCGCATCGCATCGCATCGCCTCACATCGCCTCGCATTGCTTCGCATCGCATCGCATTGCCTCGCATCGCCTCGCTTCGCATCGCATTGCATCGCATCGCATTGCATCGCCTCACATCGCCTCGCATCGCCTCGCATCGCATCGCATCGCATCGCATCGCATCGCATCGCCTCACATCGCCTCGCATTGCCTCGCATCGCATCGCCTCGCATTGCATCGCATCGCATCGCATCGCATCGCATCGCATCGCATCGCATCGCATCGCATCGCTTCGCATCGCATCGCTTCGCTTCGCATCGCCTCGCATCGCATTGCATCGCATCGCATCGCATCGCCTCACATCGCCTCGCATTGCCTCGCATCGCATCGCCTCGCATTGCATCGCATCGCATCGCATCGCATCGCTTCGCTTCGCATCGCCTCGCCTCGCATCGCCTCGCATCCCATCGCATCGCATCGCATCGCCTCACATCGCCTCGCATTGCCTCGCATCGCATCGCCTCGCATTGCATCGCATCGCATCGCATCGCATCGCCTCACATTGCCTCGCATCGCCTCGCATCGCATCGCATTGCCTCGCATCGCATCGCCTCGCATTGCATCGCATCGCATCGCATCGCATCGCCTCACATTGCCTCGCATCGCCTCGCATCGCATCGCATTGCATCGCATCTCATCTAAACGCATCGCATCGCATCGCATCTCATCTAAACGCATCGCATCGCCTCGCATCGCCTCGCATCGCATCAGATCGCATCGCATTGCATCGCCTCGCATCGCCTCGCATCGCCTCGCATCGCATCGCATCGCATCAGATCGCATCGCATTGCATCGCCTCATATCGCCTCGCATCGCCTCGCATCGCATCGCATCGCATCGTATCGCATCGCATCTCATCTAAACGCATCGCATCGCCTCGCATCGCATCAGATCGCATCGCATTGCATCGCCTCGCATCGCCTCGCATCGCCTCGCATCGCATCGCATCGCATCGTATCGCATCGCATCGCATCTCATCGCATCGCATCGCCTCGCATCGCCTCGCATCGCCTCGCATCGCCTCGCATTGCATCGCATCGCATCGCATCGCATCGTATCGCATCGCATCGCATCTCATCGCTTCGCATCGCCTCGCATCTCATCGCATAGCATCGCATCGCATCGCATTGCATCGCGTCGCATCGCATCGCATCGCATCGCATCGCCTCGCATCGCCTCGCATCGCCTCGCATTATATCGCATCGCATCGCGTCGCATCGCATCGCATCGCCTCGCATCGCCTCGCATCCCATCGCATAGCATCGCATTGCATCGCATTGCATCGCGTCGCATCGCATTGCATCGCATCTCAACGCATCGCATCGCCTCGCATCGCGTCGCATCGCATCGCATCATATCGCATCGCATCGCATCGCATCATATCGCATCGCATCGCGTCGCATCGCATCGCATCGCTTCGCATCGCCTCGCATCTCATCGCATAGCATCGCATCGCATCGCATTGCATCGCGTCGCATCGCATCGCATCGCATCGCATCGCCTCGCATCGCCTCGCATCGCCTCGCATCGCATCGCATCGCATCAGATCGCATCGCATTGCATCGCCTCATATCGCCTCGCATCGCCTCGCATCGCATCGCATCGCATCGTATCGCATCGCATCTCATCTAAACGCATCGCATCGCCTCGCATCGCATCAGATCGCATCGCATTGCATCGCCTCGCATCGCCTCGCATCGCCTCGCATCGCATCGCATCGCATCGTATCGCATCGCATCGCATCTCATCGCATCGCATCGCCTCGCATCGCCTCGCATCGCCTCGCATCGCCTCGCATTGCATCGCATCGCATCGCATCGCATCGTATCGCATCGCATCGCATCTCATCGCTTCGCATCGCCTCGCATCTCATCGCATAGCATCGCATCGCATCGCATTGCATCGCGTCGCATCGCATCGCATCGCATCGCATCGCCTCGCATCGCCTCGCATCGCCTCGCATTATATCGCATCGCATCGCGTCGCATCGCATCGCATCGCCTCGCATCGCCTCGCATCTCATCGCATAGCATCGCATCGCATCGCATTGCATCGCGTCGCATCGCATTGCATCGCATCTCAACGCATCGCATCGCCTCGCATCGCGTCGCATCGCATCGCATCATATCGCATCGCGTCGCATCGCATCGCATCGCCTCGCATCGCCTCGCATCTCATCGCATAGCATCGCATCGCATCGCATTGCATCGCGTCGCATCGCATTGCATCGCGTCGCATCGCATCGCATTGCATCGCATCTCAACGCATCGCATCGCCTCGCATCGCGTCGCATCGCATCGCATCATATCGCATCGCATCGCATCGCATCATATCGCATCGCATCGCGTCGCATCGCATCGCATCGCTTCGCATCGCCTCGCATCGCCTCGCATCTCATCGCATAGCATCGCATCGCATCGCATTGCATCGCGTCGCATCGCATTGCATCGCATCTCAACGCATCGCATCGCCTCGCATCGCGTCGCATCGCATCGCATCATATCGCATCGCATCGCATCGCATCATATCGCATCGCATCGCGTCGCATCATATCGCATCGCATCGCGTCGCATCGCATCGCATCGCTTCGCATCGCCTCGCATCTCATCGCATAGCATCGCATCGCATCGCATCGCATCGCATCGCCTCGCATCGCCTCGCATCGCCTCGCATCGCCTCGCATCATATCGCATCGCATCGCGTCGCATCGCATCGCATCATATCGCATCGCATCGCATCGCATCATATCGCATCGCATCGCATCTCATCGCATAGCATCGCCTCGCATCGCCTCGCATCGCCTCGCATCGCATCATATCGCATCGCATCGCGTCGCATCGCATCGCATCATATCGCATCGCATCGAATCGCATCATATCGCATCGCATCGCATCTCATCGCATAGCATCGCCTCGCATCGCCTCGCATCATATCGCATCGCATCGCATCGCATCGCATCGCATCGTATCGCATCGCATCGCATCATATCGCATCGCATCGCATCGCATCGCATCGCATCGTATCGCATCGCATCGCATCTCATCGCATAGCATCGCCTCGCATCGCCTCGCATCGCATCGCATCGCATCGCATCGTATCGCATCGCATCGCATCATATCGCATCGCATCGCATCGCATCGCATCGCATCGTATCGCATCGCATCGCATCTCATCGCATAGCATCGCCTCGCATCGCCTCGCATCGCATCGCATCGCATCATATCGCATCGCATCGCGTCGCATCGCATCGCATCGCATCGCATCGCATCGTATCGCATCGCATCGCATCATATCGCATCGCATCGCATCGCATCGCATCGCATCGTATCGCATCGCATCGCATCTCATCGCATAGCATCGCCTCGCATCGCCTCGCATCGCATCGCATCGCATCATATCGCATCGCATCGCGTCGCATCGCATCGCATCGCCTCGCATCGCCTCACATCTCATCGCATAGCATCGCATCGCAGCGCCTCGCATCTCATCGCATAGCATCGCATCGCATCGCATTGCATCGCGTCGCATCGCATCGCATCGCATCTCAACGCAACGCATCGCATCGCATCGCATCTCAACGCATCGCATCTCATCGCATCGCATCGCCTCGCATCGCCTCGCATCGCCTCGCATCGCATCGTATCGCATCGCATCGCATCGCATCGCATCGCATCGCCTCGCATCGCCTCGCATCGCATCGCATCGCATCATATCGCATCGCATCGCGTCGCATCGCATCGCATCGCCTCGCATCGCATCGTATCGCATCGCATCGCATCGCATCGCATCGCATCGCGTCGCATCGCATCGCATAGCATCGCATCGCATCGCATTGCATCGCGTCGCATCGCATCGCATCGCATCGCATCGAATCGCATAGCATCGCATCGCCTCGTATCGCATCGCATCGCATCGCCTTGCATCTCATCGCATCGCATCGCATCGCATCGCATTGCATCGCGTCGCATCGCATCGCATCGCATCGCATCGCATCGCATCGCATCGCCTCACATCGCCTCGCATTGCTTCGCATCGCATCGCATTGCCTCGCATCGCCTCGCATCGCATCGCATTGCATCGCATCGCATCGCATCGCCTCACATCGCCTCGCCTCGCATCGCCTCGCATCATATCGCATCGCATCGCGTCGCATCGCATCGCATCATATCGCATCGCATCGCATCGCATCATATCGCATCGCATCGCGTCGCATCGCATCGCATCGCTTCGCATCGCCTCGCATCTCATCGCATAGCATCGCATCGCATCGCATCGCATCGCATCGCCTCGCATCGCCTCGCATCGCCTCGCATCGCCTCGCATCATATCGCATCGCATCGCGTCGCATCGCATCGCATCATATCGCATTGCATCGCATCGCATCATATCGCATCGCATCGCATCTCATCGCATAGCATCGCCTCGCATCGCCTCGCATCGCATCGCATCGCATCGCATCGTATCGCATCGCATCGCATCATATCGCATCGCATCGCATCGCATCGCATCGCATCGCATCGCATCATATCGCATCGCATCGCGTCGCATCGCATCGCATCGCCTCGCATCGCCTCACATCTCATCGCATAGCATCGCCTCGCATCGCCTCGCATCGCATCGCATCGCATCATATCGCATCGCGTCGCATCGCATCGCATCGCCTCGCATCGCCTCACATCTCATCGCATAGCATCGCATCGCAGCGCCTCGCATCTCATCGCATAGCATCGCATCGCATCGCATTGCATCGCGTCGCATCGCATCGCATCGCATCTCAACGCATCGCATCGCATCGCATCGCATCTCAACGCATCGCATCTCATCGCATCGCATCGCCTCGCATCGCCTCGCATCGCCTCGCATCGTATCGCATCGCATCGCATCGCATCGCATCGCATCGCCTCGCATCGCCTCGCATCGCATCGCATCGCATCATATCGCATCGCATCGCGTCGCATCGCATCGCATCGCCTCGCATCGCATCGTATCGCATCGCATCGCATCGCATCGCATCGCATCGCGTCGCATCGCATCGCATCGCCTCGCATCGCCTCGCATCGCCTCGCATCTCATCGCATAGCATCGCATCGCATCGCATTGCATCGCGTCGCATCGCATCGCATCGCATCGCATCGAATCGCATAGCATCGCATCGCCTCGTATCGCATCGCATCGCATCGCCTTGCATCTCATCGCATCGCATCGCATCGCATCGCATTGCATCGCGTCGCATCGCATCGCATCGCATCGCATCGCATCGCATCGCATCGCCTCACATCGCCTCGCATTGCTTCGCATCGCATCGCATTGCCTCGCATCGCCTCGCATCGCATCGCATTGCATCGCATCGCATCGCATCGCCTCACATCGCCTCGCCTCGCATCGCCTCGCATCATATCGCATCGCATCGCGTCGCATCGCATCGCATCATATCGCATCGCATCGCATCGCATCATATCGCATCGCATCGCGTCGCATCGCATCGCATCGCTTCGCATCGCCTCGCATCTCATCGCATAGCATCGCATCGCATCGCATCGCATCGCATCGCCTCGCATCGCCTCGCATCGCCTCGCATCATATCGCATCGCATCGCGTCGCATCGCATCGCATCATATCGCATCGCATCGCATCGCATCATATCGCATCGCATCGCATCTCATCGCATAGCATCGCCTCGCATCGCCTCGCATCGCCTCGCATCGCATCATATCGCATCGCATCGCGTCGCATCGCATCGCATCATATCGCATCGCATCGAAGCGCATCATATCGCATCGCATCGCATCTCATCGCATAGCATCGCCTCGCATCGCCTCGCATCATATCGCATCGCATCGCATCGCATCGCATCGCATCGTATCGCATCGCATCGCATCATATCGCATCGCATCGCATCGCATCGCATCGCATCGTATCGCATCGCATCGCATCTCATCGCATAGCATCGCCTCGCATCGCCTCGCATCGCATCGCATCGCATCATATCGCATCGCATCGCGTCGCATCGCATCGCATCGCCTCGCATCGCCTCACATCTCATCGCATAGCATCGCATCGCAGCGCCTCGCATCTCATCGCATAGCATCGCATCGCATCGCATTGCATCGCGTCGCATCGCATCGCATCGCATCTCAACGCATCGCATCGCATCGCATCGCATCTCAACGCATCGCATCTCATCGCATCGCATCGCCTCGCATCGCCTCGCATCGCCTCGCATCGCATCGTATCGCATCGCATCGCATCGCATCGCATCGCATCGCCTCGCATCGCCTCGCATCGCATCGCATCGCATCATATCGCATCGCATCGCGTCGCATCGCATCGCATCGAATCGCATAGCATCGCATCGCCTCGTATCGCATCGCATCGCATCGCATTGCATCGCGTCGCATCGCATTGCATCGCGTCGCATCGCATCGCATTGCATCGCATCTCAACGCATCGCATCGCCTCGCATCGCGTCGCATCGCATCGCATCATATCGCATCGCATCGCATCGCATCATATCGCATCGCATCGCGTCGCATCGCATCGCATCGCTTCGCATCGCCTCGCATCGCCTCGCATCTCATCGCATAGCATCGCATCGCATCGCATTGCATCGCGTCGCATCGCATCGCATCGCATCTCAACGCATCGCATCGCCTCGCATCGCGTCGCATCGCATCGCATCATATCGCATCGCATCGCATCGTATCGCATCGCATCGCATCATATCGCATCGCATCGCATCGCATCGCATCGCATCGTATCGCATCGCATCGCATCTCATCGCATAGCATCGCCTCGCATCGCCTCGCATCGCATCGCATCGCATCATATCGCATCGCATCGCGTCGCATCGCATCGCATCGCCTCGCATCGCCTCACATCTCATCGCATAGCATCGCATCGCAGCGCCTCGCATCTCATCGCATAGAATCGCATCGCATCGCATTGCATCGCGTCGCATCGCATCGCATCGCATCTCAACGCATCGCATCGCATCGCATCGCATCTCAACGCATCGCATCTCATCGCATCGCATCGCCTCGCATCGCCTCGCATCGCCTCGCATCGCATCGTATCGCATCGCATCGCATCGCATCGCATCGCATCGCCTCGCATCGCCTCGCATCGCATCGCATCGCATCATATCGCATCGCATCGCGTCGCATCGCATCGCATCGCCTCGCATCGCATCGTATCGCATCGCATCGCATCGAATCGCATAGCATCGCATCGCCTCGTATCGCATCGCATCGCATCGCATTGCATCGCGTCGCATCGCATCGCATCGCATCGCATCGAATCGCATAGCATCGCATCGCCTCGTATCGCATCGCATCGCATCGCCTTGCATCTCATCGCATCGCATCGCATCGCATCGCATTGCATCGCGTCGCATCGCATCGCATCGCATCGCATCGCATCGCATCGCATCGCCTCACATCGCCTCGCATTGCTTCGCATCGCATCGCATTGCCTCGCATCGCCTCGCATCGCATCGCATTGCATCGCATCGCATCGCATCGCCTCACATCGCCTCGCCTCGCATCGCCTCGCATCATATCGCATCGCATCGCGTCGCATCGCATCGCATCATATCGCATCGCATCGCATCGCATCATATCGCATCGCATCGCGTCGCATCGCATCGCATCGCTTCGCATCGCCTCGCATCTCATCGCATAGCATCGCATCGCATCGCATCGCATCGCATCGCCTCGCATCGCCTCGCATCGCCTCGCATCGCCTCGCATCATATCGCATCGCATCGCGTCGCATCGCATCGCATCATATCGCATTGCATCGCATCGCATCATATCGCATCGCATCGCATCTCATCGCATAGCATCGCCTCGCATCGCCTCGCATCGCCTCGCATCGCATCATATCGCATCATATCGCATCGCATCGCGTCGCATCGCATCGCATCATATCGCATCGCATCGAATCGCATCATATCGCATCGCATCGCATCTCATCGCATAGCATCGCCTCGCATCGCCTCGCATCATATCGCATCGCATCGCATCGCATCGCATCGCATCGTATCGCATCGCATCGCATCATATCGCATCGCATCGCATCGCATCGCATCGCATCGTATCGCATCGCATCGCATCTCATCGCATAGCATCGCCTCGCATCGCCTCGCATCGCATCGCATCGCATCATATCGCATCGCATCGCGTCGCATCGCATCGCATCGCCTCGCATCGCCTCACATCTCATCGCATAGCATCGCATCGCAGCGCCTCGCATCTCATCGCATAGCATCGCATCGCATCGCATTGCATCGCGTCGCATCGCATCGCATCGCATCTCAACGCATCGCATCGCATCGCATCGCATCTCAACGCATCGCATCTCATCGCATCGCATCGCCTCGCATCGCCTCGCATCGCCTCGCATCGCATCGTATCGCATCGCATCGCATCGCATCGCATCGCATCGCCTCGCATCGCCTCGCATCGCATCGCATCGCATCATATCGCATCGCATCGCGTCGCATCGCATCGCATCGCCTCGCATCGCATCGCCTTGCATCTCATCGCATCGCATCGCATCGCATCGCATTGCATCGCGTCGCATCGCATCGCATCGCATCGCATCGCATCGCATCGCATCGCCTCACATCGCCTCGCATTGCTTCGCATCGCATCGCATTGCCTCGCATCGCCTCGCATCGCATCGCATTGCATCGCATCGCATCGCATCGCCTCACATCGCCTCGCATCGCCTCGCATCGCATCGCATCGCATCGCATCGCATCGCATCGCCTCACATCGCCTCGCATTGCCTCGCATCGCATCGCCTCGCATTGCATCGCATCGCATCGCATCGCATCGCATCGCATCGCATCGCATCGCATCGCATCGCTTCGCATCGCATCGCTTCGCTTCGCATCGCCTCGCATCGCATTGCATCGCATCGCATCGCATCGCCTCACATCGCCTCGCATTGCCTCGCATCGCATCGCCTCGCATTGCATCGCATCGCATCGCATCGCATCGCTTCGCTTCGCATCGCCTCGCCTCGCATCGCCTCGCATCGCATCGCATCGCATCGCATCGCCTCACATCGCCTCGCATTGCCTCGCATCGCATCGCCTCGCATTGCATCGCATCGCATCGCATCGCATCGCCTCACATTGCCTCGCATCGCCTCGCATCGCATCGCATTGCCTCGCATCGCATCGCCTCGCATTGCATCGCATCGCATCGCATCGCATCGCCTCACATTGCCTCGCATCGCCTCGCATCGCATCGCATTGCATCGCATCTCATCTAAACGCATCGCATCGCATCGCATCTCATATAAACGCATCGCATCGCCTCGCATCGCCTCGCATCGCATCAGATCGCATCGCATTGCATCGCCTCGCATCGCCTCGCATCGCCTCGCATCGCATCGCATCGCATCAGATCGCATCGCATTGCATCGCCTCATATCGCCTCGCATCGCCTCGCATCGCATCGCATCGCATCGTATCGCATCGCATCTCATCTAAACGCATCGCATCGCCTCGCATCGCATCAGATCGCATCGCATTGCATCGCCTCGCATCGCCTCGCATCGCCTCGCATCGCATCGCATCGCATCGTATCGCATCGCATCGCATCTCATCGCATCGCATCGCCTCGCATCGCCTCGCATCGCCTCGCATCGCCTCGCATTGCATCGCATCGCATCGCATCGCATCGTATCGCATCGCATCGCATCTCATCGCTTCGCATCGCCTCGCATCTCATCGCATAGCATCGCATCGCATCGCATTGCATCGCGTCGCATCGCATCGCATCGCATCGCATCGCCTCGCATCGCCTCGCATCGCCTCGCATTATATCGCATCGCATCGCGTCGCATCGCATCGCATCGCCTCGCATCGCCTCGCATCTAATCGCATAGCATCGCATCGCATCGCATTGCATCGCGTCGCATCGCATTGCATCGCATCTCAACGCATCGCATCGCCTCGCATCGCGTCGCATCGCATCGCATCATATCGCATCGCGTCGCATCGCATCGCATCGCCTCGCATCGCCTCGCATCTCATCGCATAGCATCGCATCGCATCGCATTGCATCGCGTCGCATCGCATTGCATCGCGTCGCATCGCATCGCATTGCATCGCATCTCAACGCATCGCATCGCCTCGCATCGCGTCGCATCGCATCGCATCATATCGCATCGCATCGCATCGCATCATATCGCATCGCATCGCGTCGCATCGCATCGCATCGCTTCGCATCGCCTCGCATCGCCTCGCATCTCATCGCATAGCATCGCATCGCATCGCATTGCATCGCGTCGCATCGCATTGCATCGCATCTCAACGCATCGCATCGCCTCGCATCGCGTCGCATCGCATCGCATCATATCGCATCGCATCGCATCGCATCATATCGCATCGCATCGCGTCGCATCATATCGCATCGCATCGCGTCGCATCGCATCGCATCGCTTCGCATCGCCTCGCATCTCATCGCATAGCATCGCATCGCATCGCATCGCATCGCATCGCCTCGCATCGCCTCGCATCGCCTCGCATCATATCGCATCGCATCGCGTCGCATCGCATCGCATCATATCGCATCGCATCGCATCGCATCATATCGCATCGCATCGCATCTCATCGCATAGCATCGCCTCGCATCGCCTCGCATCGCCTCGCATCGCATCATATCGCATCGCATCGCGTCGCATCGCATCGCATCATATCGCATCGCATCGAATCGCATCATATCGCATCGCATCGCATCTCATCGCATAGCATCGCCTCGCATCGCCTCGCATCATATCGCATCGCATCGCATCGCATCGCATCGCATCGTATCGCATCGCATCGCATCATATCGCATCGCATCGCATCGCATCGCATCGCATCGTATCGCATCGCATCGCATCTCATCGCATAGCATCGCCTCGCATCGCCTCGCATCGCATCGCATCGCATCGCATCGTATCGCATCGCATCGCATCATATCGCATCGCATCGCATCGCATCGCATCACATCGTATCGCATCGCATCGCATCTCATCGCATAGCATCGCCTCGCATCGCCTCGCATCGCATCGCATCGCATCATATCGCATCGCATCGCGTCGCATCGCATCGCATCGCATCGCATCGCATCGTATCGCATCGCATCGCATCATATCGCATCGCATCGCATCGCATCGCATCGCATCGTATCGCATCGCATCGCATCTCATCGCATAGCATCGCCTCGCATCGCCTCGCATCGCATCGCATCGCATCATATCGCATCGCATCGCGTCGCATCGCATCGCATCGCCTCGCATCGCCTCACATCTCATCGCATAGCATCGCATCGCAGCGCCTCGCATCTCATCGCATAGCATCGCATCGCATCGCATTGCATCGCGTCGCATCGCATCGCATCGCATCTCAACGCATCGCATCGCATCGCATCGCATCTCAACGCATCGCATCTCATCGCATCGCATCGCCTCGCATCGCCTCGCATCGCCTCGCATCGCATCGTATCGCATCGCATCGCATCGCATCGCATCGCATCGCCTCGCATCGCCTCGCATCGCATCGCATCGCATCATATCGCATCGCATCGCGTCGCATCGCATCGCATCGCCTCGCATCGCATCGTATCGCATCGCATCGCATCGCATCGCATCGCATCGCGTCGCATCATATCGCATCGCCTCGCATCGCCTCGCATCGCCTCGCATCTCATCGCATAGCATCGCATCGCATCGCATTGCATCGCGTCGCATCGCATCGCATCGCATCGCATCGAATCGCATAGCATCGCATCGCCTCGTATCGCATCGCATCGCATCTCATCGCATAGCATCGCCTCGCATCGCCTCGCATCGCCTCGCATCGCATCATATCGCATCGCATCGCGTCGCATCGCATCGCATCATATCGCATCGCATCGAATCGCATCATATCGCATCGCATCGCATCTCATCGCATAGCATCGCCTCGCATCGCCTCGCATCATATCGCATCGCATCGCATCGCATCGCATCGCATCGTATCGCATCGCATCGCATCATATCGCATCGCATCGCATCGCATCGCATCGCATCGTATCGCATCGCATCGCATCTCATCGCATAGCATCGCCTCGCATCGCCTCGCATCGCATCGCATCGCATCATATCGCATCGCATCGCGTCGCATCGCATCGCATCGCCTCGCATCGCCTCACATCTCATCGCATAGCATCGCATCGCAGCGCCTCGCATCTCATCGCATAGCATCGCATCGCATCGCATTGCATCTCATCTAAACGCATCGCATCGCCTCGCATCGCATCAGATCGCATCGCATTGCATCGCCTCGCATCGCCTCGCATCGCCTCGCATCGCATCGCATCGCATCGTATCGCATCGCATCGCATCTCATCGCATCGCATCGCCTCGCATCGCCTCGCATCGCCTCGCATCGCCTCGCATTGCATCGCATCGCATCGCATCGCATCGCATCGCATCGCATCGCATCGCATCGCATCGCTTCGCATCGCATCGCTTCGCTTCGCATCGCCTCGCATCGCATTGCATCGCCTCACATCGCCTCGCATCGCCTCGCATCGCATCGCATCGCATCGCATCGCATCGCATCGCCTCACATCGCCTCGCATTGCCTCGCATCGCATCGCCTCGCATTGCATCGCATCGCATCGCATCGCATCGCATCGCATCGCATCGCATCGCATCGCATCGCTTCGCATCGCATCGCTTCGCTTCGCATCGCCTCGCATCGCATTGCATCGCATCGCATCGCATCGCCTCACATCGCCTCGCATTGCCTCGCATCGCATCGCCTCGCATTGCATCGCATCGCATCGCATCGCATCGCTTCGCTTCGCATCGCCTCGCCTCGCATCGCCTCGCATCCCATCGCATCGCATCGCATCGCCTCACATCACCTCGCATTGCCTCGCATCGCATCGCCTCGCATTGCATCGCATCGCATCGCATCGCATCGCCTCACATTGCCTCGCATCGCCTCGCATCGCATCGCATTGCCTCGCATCGCATCGCCTCGCATTGCATCGCATCGCATCGCATCGCATCGCCTCACATTGCCTCGCATCGCCTCGCATCGCATCGCATTGCATCGCATCTCATCTAAACGCATCGCATCGCATCGCATCTCATCTAAACGCATCGCATCGCCTCGCATCGCCTCGCATCGCATCAGATCGCATCGCATTGCATCGCCTCGCATCGCCTCGCATCGCCTCGCATCGCATCGCATCGCATCAGATCGCATCGCATTGCATCGCCTCATATCGCCTCGCATCGCCTCGCATCGCATCGCATCGCATCGTATCGCATCGCATCTCATCTAAACGCATCGCATCGCCTCGCATCGCATCAGATCGCATCGCATTGCATCGCCTCGCATCGCCTCGCATCGCCTCGCATCGCATCGCATCGCATCGTATCGCATCGCATCGCATCTCATCGCATCGCATCGCCTCGCATCGCCTCGCATCGCCTCGCATCGCCTCGCATTGCATCGCATCGCATCGCATCGCATCGTATCGCATCGCATCGCATCTCATCGCTTCGCATCGCCTCGCATCTCATCGCATAGCATCGCATCGCATCGCATTGCATCGCGTCGCATCGCATCGCATCGCATCGCATCGCCTCGCATCGCCTCGCATCGCCTCGCATTATATCGCATCGCATCGCGTCGCATCGCATCGCATCGCCTCGCATCGCCTCGCATCCCATCGCATAGCATCGCATTGCATCGCATTGCATCGCGTCGCATCGCATTGCATCGCATCTCAACGCATCGCATCGCCTCGCATCGCGTCGCATCGCATCGCATCATATCGCATCGCATCGCATCGCATCATATCGCATCGCATCGCGTCGCATCGCATCGCATCGCTTCGCATCGCCTCGCATCTCATCGCATAGCATCGCATCGCATCGCATTGCATCGCGTCGCATCGCATCGCATCGCATCGCATCGCCTCGCATCGCCTCGCATCGCCTCGCATCGCCTCGCATCATATCGCATCGCATCGCGTCGCATCGCATCGCATCGCATCGCATCGCCTCGCATCGCCTCGCATCGCCTCGCATCGCCTCGCATCATATCGCATCTCATCGCATAGCATCGCATCGCATCGCATTGCATCGCGTCGCATCGCATCGCATCGCATCGCATCGCCTCGCATCGCCTCGCATCGCCTCGCATCGAATCGTATCGCATCGCATCGCATCGCATCGCATCGCATCGTATCGCGTCGCATCGCATCGCATCGCATCGCATCGCCTCGCATCGCCTCGCATCGCCTCGCATCGAATCGTATCGCCTTGCATCGCATCGCATCTCATCGCACTTCATCGCATCTCATCGCATCGCATCGCCTCGCATCGCCTCGCATCATATCGCATCGCATCGCGTCGCATCGAATCGCATCATATCGCATCGCATCGCATCGCATCATATCGCATCGCATCGCGTCGCATCGCATCGCATCGCTTCGCATCGCCTCGCATCTCATCGCATAGCATCGCATCGCATCGCATTGCATCGCGTCGCATCGCATCGCATCGCATCGCATCGCATCATATCGCATCGCATCGCGTCGCATCGCATCGCATCGCTTCGCATCGCCTCGCATCTCATCGCATAGCATCGCATCGCATCGCATTGCATCGCGTCGCATCGCATCGCATCGCATCGCATCGCCTCGCATCGCCTCGCATCGCCTCGCATCATATCGCATCGCATCGCCTCGCATCGCCTCGCATCGAATCGTATCGCATCGCATCGCATCGCATCGCATCGCATCGTATCGCATCGCCTCGCATCGCATCGCATCGCATCGTATCGCATCGCATCGCATCGCATCGCATCGCATCGTATCGCATCGCATCGCATCTCATCGCATAGCATCGCCTCGCATCGCCTCGCATCGCCTCGCATCGCCTCGCATCGCATCGCATCGCCTCATATCGCATCGCATCGCGTCGCATCGCATCGCATCGCCTCGCATCGCCTCACATCTCATCGCATAGCATCGCATCGCATCGCCTCGCATCTCATCGCATAGCATCGCATCGCATCGCATTGCATCGCGTCGCATCGCATCGCATCGCATCTCAACGCATCGCATCGCCTCGCATCGCATCAGATCGCATCGCATCGTATCGCATCGCATCGCATCTCATCGCATCGCATCGCCTCGCATCGCCTCGCATCGCCTCGCATCGCATCGTATCGCATCGCATCGCATCGCATCGCATCGCATCGCCTCGCATCGCCTCGCATCGCATCGCATCGCATCATATCGCATCGCATCGCGTCGCATCGCATCGCATCGCCTCGCATCGCATCGTATCGCATCGCATCGCATCGCATCGCATCGCATCGCGTCGCATCGCATCGCATCGCCTCGCATCGCCTCGCATCGCCTCGCATCTCATCGCATAGCATCGCATCGCATCGCATTGCATCGCGTCGCATCGCATCGCATCGCATCGCATCGCATCGCATCGCGTCGCATCGCATCGCATCGCCTCGCATCGCCTCGCATCGCCTCGCATCTCATCGCATAGCATCGCATCGCATCGCATTGCATCGCGTCGCATCGCATCGCATCGCATCGCATCGCATTGCATCGCATCGCATCGCATTGCATCGCGTCGCATCGCATCGCCTCACATCTCATCGCATAGCATCGCATCGCAGCGCCTCGCATCTCATCGCATAGCATCGCATCGCATCGCATTGCATCGCGTCGCATCGCATCGCATCGCATCTCAACGCAACGCATCGCATCGCATCGCATCTCAACGCATCGCATCTCATCGCATCGCATCGCCTCGCATCGCCTCGCATCGCCTCGCATCGCATCGTATCGCATCGCATCGCATCGCATCGCATCGCATCGCCTCGCATCGCCTCGCATCGCATCGCATCGCATCATATCGCATCGCATCGCGTCGCATCGCATCGCATCGCCTCGCATCGCATCGTATCGCATCGCATCGCATCGCATCGCATCGCATCGCGTCGCATCGCATCGCATAGCATCGCATCGCATCGCATTGCATCGCGTCGCATCGCATCGCATCGCATCGCATCGAATCGCATAGCATCGCATCGCCTCGTATCGCATCGCATCGCATCGCCTTGCATCTCATCGCATCGCATCGCATCGCATCGCATTGCATCGCGTCGCATCGCATCGCATCGCATCGCATCGCATCGCATCGCATCGCCTCACATCGCCTCGCATTGCTTCGCATCGCATCGCATTGCCTCGCATCGCCTCGCATCGCATCGCATTGCATCGCATCGCATCGCATCGCCTCACATCGCCTCGCCTCGCATCGCCTCGCATCATATCGCATCGCATCGCGTCGCATCGCATCGCATCATATCGCATCGCATCGCATCGCATCATATCGCATCGCATCGCGTCGCATCGCATCGCATCGCTTCGCATCGCCTCGCATCTCATCGCATAGCATCGCATCGCATCGCATCGCATCGCATCGCCTCGCATCGCCTCGCATCGCCTCGCATCGCCTCGCATCATATCGCATCGCATCGCGTCGCATCGCATCGCATCATATCGCATTGCATCGCATCGCATCATATCGCATCGCATCGCATCTCATCGCATAGCATCGCCTCGCATCGCCTCGCATCGCATCGCATCGCATCGCATCGTATCGCATCGCATCGCATCATATCGCATCGCATCGCATCGCATCGCATCGCATCGCATCGCATCATATCGCATCGCATCGCGTCGCATCGCATCGCATCGCCTCGCATCGCCTCACATCTCATCGCATAGCATCGCCTCGCATCGCCTCGCATCGCATCGCATCGCATCATATCGCATCGCATCGCGTCGCATCGCATCGCATCGCCTCGCATCGCCTCACATCTCATCGCATAGCATCGCATCGCAGCGCCTCGCATCTCATCGCATAGCATCGCATCGCATCGCATTGCATCGCGTCGCATCGCATCGCATCGCATCTCAACGCATCGCATCGCATCGCATCGCATCTCAACGCATCGCATCTCATCGCATCGCATCGCCTCGCATCGCCTCGCATCGCCTCGCATCGCATCGTATCGCATCGCATCGCATCGCATCGCATCGCATCGCCTCGCATCGCCTCGCATCGCATCGCATCGCATCATATCGCATCGCATCGCGTCGCATCGCATCGCATCGCCTCGCATCGCATCGTATCGCATCGCATCGCATCGCATCGCATCGCATCGCGTCGCATCGCATCGCATCGCCTCGCATCGCCTCGCATCGCCTCGCATCTCATCGCATAGCATCGCATCGCATCGCATTGCATCGCGTCGCATCGCATCGCATCGCATCGCATCGAATCGCATAGCATCGCATCGCCTCGTATCGCATCGCATCGCATCGCCTTGCATCTCATCGCATCGCATCGCATCGCATCGCATTGCATCGCGTCGCATCGCATCGCATCGCATCGCATCGCATCGCATCGCATCGCCTCACATCGCCTCGCATTGCTTCGCATCGCATCGCATTGCCTCGCATCGCCTCGCATCGCATCGCATTGCATCGCATCGCATCGCATCGCCTCACATCGCCTCGCCTCGCATCGCCTCGCATCATATCGCATCGCATCGCGTCGCATCGCATCGCATCATATCGCATCGCATCGCATCGCATCATATCGCATCGCATCGCGTCGCATCGCATCGCATCGCTTCGCATCGCCTCGCATCTCATCGCATAGCATCGCATCGCATCGCATCGCATCGCATCGCCTCGCATCGCCTCGCATCGCCTCGCATCGCCTCGCATCATATCGCATCGCATCGCGTCGCATCGCATCGCATCATATCGCATTGCATCGCATCGCATCATATCGCATCGCATCGCATCTCATCGCATAGCATCGCCTCGCATCGCCTCGCATCGCCTCGCATCGCATCATATCGCATCGCATCGCGTCGCATCGCATCGCATCATATCGCATCGCATCGAATCGCATCATATCGCATCGCATCGCATCTCATCGCATAGCATCGCCTCGCATCGCCTCGCATCATATCGCATCGCATCGCATCGCATCGCATCGCATCGTATCGCATCGCATCGCATCATATCGCATCGCATCGCATCGCATCGCATCGCATCGTATCGCATCGCATCGCATCTCATCGCATAGCATCGCCTCGCATCGCCTCGCATCGCATCGCATCGCATCATATCGCATCGCATCGCGTCGCATCGCATCGCATCGCCTCGCATCGCCTCACATCTCATCGCATAGCATCGCATCGCAGCGCCTCGCATCTCATCGCATAGCATCGCATCGCATCGCATTGCATCGCGTCGCATCGCATCGCATCGCATCTCAACGCATCGCATCGCATCGCATCGCATCTCAACGCATCGCATCTCATCGCATCGCATCGCCTCGCATCGCCTCGCATCGCCTCGCATCGCATCGTATCGCATCGCATCGCATCGCATCGCATCGCATCGCCTCGCATCGCCTCGCATCGCATCGCATCGCATCATATCGCATCGCATCGCGTCGCATCGCATCGCATCGCCTCGCATCGCATCGTATCGCATCGCATCGCATCGAATCGCATAGCATCGCATCGCCTCGTATCGCATCGCATCGCATCGCATTGCATCGCGTCGCATCGCATCGCATCGCATCGCATCGAATCGCATAGCATCGCATCGCCTCGTATCGCATCGCATCGCATCGCCTTGCATCTCATCGCATCGCATCGCATCGCATCGCATTGCATCGCGTCGCATCGCATCGCATCGCATCGCATCGCATCGCATCGCATCGCCTCACATCGCCTCGCATTGCTTCGCATCGCATCGCATTGCCTCGCATCGCCTCGCATCGCATCGCATTGCATCGCATCGCATCGCATCGCCTCACATCGCCTCGCCTCGCATCGCCTCGCATCATATCGCATCGCATCGCGTCGCATCGCATCGCATCATATCGCATCGCATCGCATCGCATCATATCGCATCGCATCGCGTCGCATCGCATCGCATCGCTTCGCATCGCCTCGCATCTCATCGCATAGCATCGCATCGCATCGCATCGCATCGCATCGCCTCGCATCGCCTCGCATCGCCTCGCATCGCCTCGCATCATATCGTATCGCATCGCGTCGCATCGCATCGCATCATATCGCATTGCATCGCATCGCATCATATCGCATCGCATCGCATCTCATCGCATAGCATCGCCTCGCATCGCCTCGCATCGCCTCGCATCGCATCATATCGCATCATATCGCATCGCATCGCGTCGCATCGCATCGCATCATATCGCATCGCATCGAATCGCATCATATCGCATCGCATCGCATCTCATCGCATAGCATCGCCTCGCATCGCCTCGCATCATATCGCATCGCATCGCATCGCATCGCATCGCATCGTATCGCATCGCATCGCATCATATCGCATCGCATCGCATCGCATCGCATCGCATCGTATCGCATCGCATCGCATCTCATCGCATAGCATCGCCTCGCATCGCCTCGCATCGCATCGCATCGCATCATATCGCATCGCATCGCGTCGCATCGCATCGCATCGCCTCGCATCGCCTCACATCTCATCGCATAGCATCGCATCGCAGCGCCTCGCATCTCATCGCATAGCATCGCATCGCATCGCATTGCATCGCGTCGCATCGCATCGCATCGCATCTCAACGCATCGCATCGCATCGCATCGCATCTCAACGCATCGCATCTCATCGCATCGCATCGCCTCGCATCGCCTCGCATCGCCTCGCATCGCATCGTATCGCATCGCATCGCATCGCATCGCATCGCATCGCCTCGCATCGCCTCGCATCGCATCGCATCGCATCATATCGCATCGCATCGCGTCGCATCGCATCGCATCGCCTCGCATCGCATCGCCTTGCATCTCATCGCATCGCATCGCATCGCATCGCATTGCATCGCGTCGCATCGCATCGCATCGCATCGCATCGCATCGCATCGCATCGCCTCACATCGCCTCGCATTGCTTCGCATCGCATCGCATTGCCTCGCATCGCCTCGCATCGCATCGCATTGCATCGCATCGCATCGCATCGCCTCACATCGCCTCGCATCGCCTCGCATCGCATCGCATCGCATCGCATCGCATCGCATCGCCTCACATCGCCTCGCATTGCCTCGCATCGCATCGCCTCGCATTGCATCGCATCGCATCGCATCGCATCGCATCGCATCGCATCGCATCGCATCGCATCGCTTCGCATCGCATCGCTTCGCTTCGCATCGCCTCGCATCGCATTGCATCGCATCGCATCGCATCGCCTCACATCGCCTCGCATTGCCTCGCATCGCATCGCCTCGCATTGCATCGCATCGCATCGCATCGCATCGCTTCGCTTCGCATCGCCTCGCCTCGCATCGCCTCGCATCGCATCGCATCGCATCGCATCGCCTCACATCGCCTCGCATTGCCTCGCATCGCATCGCCTCGCATTGCATCGCATCGCATCGCATCGCATCGCCTCACATTGCCTCGCATCGCCTCGCATCGCATCGCATTGCCTCGCATCGCATCGCCTCGCATTGCATCGCATCGCATCGCATCGCATCGCCTCACATTGCCTCGCATCGCCTCGCATCGCATCGCATTGCATCGCATCTCATCTAAACGCATCGCATCGCATCGCATCTCATATAAACGCATCGCATCGCCTCGCATCGCCTCGCATCGCATCAGATCGCATCGCATTGCATCGCCTCGCATCGCCTCGCATCGCCTCGCATCGCATCGCATCGCATCAGATCGCATCGCATTGCATCGCCTCATATCGCCTCGCATCGCCTCGCATCGCATCGCATCGCATCGTATCGCATCGCATCTCATCTAAACGCATCGCATCGCCTCGCATCGCATCAGATCGCATCGCATTGCATCGCCTCGCATCGCCTCGCATCGCCTCGCATCGCATCGCATCGCATCGTATCGCATCGCATCGCATCTCATCGCATCGCATCGCCTCGCATCGCCTCGCATCGCCTCGCATCGCCTCGCATTGCATCGCATCGCATCGCATCGCATCGTATCGCATCGCATCGCATCTCATCGCTTCGCATCGCCTCGCATCTCATCGCATAGCATCGCATCGCATCGCATTGCATCGCGTCGCATCGCATCGCATCGCATCGCATCGCCTCGCATCGCCTCGCATCGCCTCGCATTATATCGCATCGCATCGCGTCGCATCGCATCGCATCGCCTCGCATCGCCTCGCATCTCATCGCATAGCATCGCATCGCATCGCATTGCATCGCGTCGCATCGCATTGCATCGCATCTCAACGCATCGCATCGCCTCGCATCGCGTCGCATCGCATCGCATCATATCGCATCGCGTCGCATCGCATCGCATCGCCTCGCATCGCCTCGCATCTCATCGCATAGCATCGCATCGCATCGCATTGCATCGCGTCGCATCGCATTGCATCGCGTCGCATCGCATCGCATTGCATCGCATCTCAACGCATCGCATCGCCTCGCATCGCGTCGCATCGCATCGCATCATATCGCATCGCATCGCATCGCATCATATCGCATCGCATCGCGTCGCATCGCATCGCATCGTTTCGCATCGCCTCGCATCGCCTCGCATCTCATCGCATAGCATCGCATCGCATCGCATTGCATCGCGTCGCATCGCATTGCATCGCATCTCAACGCATCGCATCGCCTCGCATCGCGTCGCATCGCATCGCATCATATCGCATCGCATCGCATCGCATCATATCGCATCGCATCGCGTCGCATCATATCGCATCGCATCGCGTCGCATCGCATCGCATCGCTTCGCATCGCCTCGCATCTCATCGCATAGCATCGCATCGCATCGCATCGCATCGCATCGCCTCGCATCGCCTCGCATCGCCTCGCATCATATCGCATCGCATCGCGTCGCATCGCATCGCATCATATCGCATCGCATCGCATCGCATCATATCGCATCGCATCGCATCTCATCGCATAGCATCGCCTCGCATCGCCTCGCATCGCCTCGCATCGCATCATATCGCATCGCATCGCGTCGCATCGCATCGCATCATATCGCATCGCATCGAATCGCATCATATCGCATCGCATCGCATCTCATCGCATAGCATCGCCTCGCATCGCCTCGCATCATATCGCATCGCATCGCATCGCATCGCATCGCATCGTATCGCATCGCATCGCATCATATCGCATCGCATCGCATCGCATCGCATCGCATCGTATCGCATCGCATCGCATCTCATCGCATAGCATCGCCTCGCATCGCCTCGCATCGCATCGCATCGCATCGCATCGTATCGCATCGCATCGCATCATATCGCATCGCATCGCATCGCATCGCATCACATCGTATCGCATCGCATCGCATCTCATCGCATAGCATCGCCTCGCATCGCCTCGCATCGCATCGCATCGCATCATATCGCATCGCATCGCGTCGCATCGCATCGCATCGCATCGCATCGCATCGTATCGCATCGCATCGCATCATATCGCATCGCATCGCATCGCATCGCATCGCATCGTATCGCATCGCATCGCATCTCATCGCATAGCATCGCCTCGCATCGCCTCGCATCGCATCGCATCGCATCATATCGCATCGCATCGCGTCGCATCGCATCGCATCGCCTCGCATCGCCTCACATCTCATCGCATAGCATCGCATCGCAGCGCCTCGCATCTCATCGCATAGCATCGCATCGCATCGCATTGCATCGCGTCGCATCGCATCGCATCGCATCTCAACGCATCGCATCGCATCGCATCGCATCTCAACGCATCGCATCTCATCGCATCGCATCGCCTCGCATCGCCTCGCATCGCCTCGCATCGCATCGTATCGCATCGCATCGCATCGCATCGCATCGCATCGCCTCGCATCGCCTCGCATCGCATCGCATCGCCTCGCATCGCATCGCATCGCATCATATCGCATCGCATCGCGTCGCATCGCATCGCATCGCCTCGCATCGCATCGTATCGCATCGCATCGCATCGCATCGCATCGCATCGCGTCGCATCATATCGCATCGCCTCGCATCGCCTCGCATCGCCTCGCATCTCATCGCATAGCATCGCATCGCATCGCATTGCATCGCGTCGCATCGCATCGCATCGCATCGCATCGAATCGCATAGCATCGCATCGCCTCGTATCGCATCGCATCGCATCTCATCGCATAGCATCGCCTCGCATCGCCTCGCATCGCCTCGCATCGCATCATATCGCATCGCATCGCGTCGCATCGCATCGCATCATATCGCATCGCATCGAATCGCATCATATCGCATCGCATCGCATCTCATCGCATAGCATCGCCTCGCATCGCCTCGCATCATATCGCATCGCATCGCATCGCATCGCATCGCATCGTATCGCATCGCATCGCATCATATCGCATCGCATCGCATCGCATCGCATCGCATCGTATCGCATCGCATCGCATCTCATCGCATAGCATCGCCTCGCATCGCCTCGCATCGCATCGCATCGCATCATATCGCATCGCATCGCGTCGCATCGCATCGCATCGCCTCGCATCGCCTCACATCTCATCGCATAGCATCGCATCGCAGCGCCTCGCATCTCATCGCATAGCATCGCATCGCATCGCATTGCATCTCATCTAAACGCATCGCATCGCCTCGCATCGCATCAGATCGCATCGCATTGCATCGCCTCGCATCGCCTCGCATCGCCTCGCATCGCATCGCATCGCATCGTATCGCATCGCATCGCATCTCATCGCATCGCATCGCCTCGCATCGCCTCGCATCGCCTCGCATCGCCTCGCATTGCATCGCATCGCATCGCATCGCATCGCATCGCATCGCATCGCATCGCATCGCTTCGCATCGCATCGCTTCGCTTCGCATCGCCTCGCATCGCATTGCATCGCCTCACATCGCCTCGCATCGCCTCGCATCGCATCGCATCGCATCGCATCGCATCGCATCGCCTCACATCGCCTCGCATTGCCTCGCATCGCATCGCCTCGCATTGCATCGCATCGCATCGCATCGCATCGCATCGCATCGCATCGCATCGCATCGCATCGCTTCGCATCGCATCGCTTCGCTTCGCATCGCCTCGCATCGCATTGCATCGCATCGCATCGCATCGCCTCACATCGCCTCGCATTGCCTCGCATCGCATCGCCTCGCATTGCATCGCATCGCATCGCATCGCATCGCTTCGCTTCGCATCGCCTCGCCTCGCATCGCCTCGCATCCCATCGCATCGCATCGCATCGCCTCACATCGCCTCGCATTGCCTCGCATCGCATCGCCTCGCATTGCATCGCATCGCATCGCATCGCATCGCCTCACATTGCCTCGCATCGCCTCGCATCGCATCGCATTGCCTCGCATCGCATCGCCTCGCATTGCATCGCATCGCATCGCATCGCATCGCCTCACATTGCCTCGCATCGCCTCGCATCGCATCGCATTGCATCGCATCTCATCTAAACGCATCGCATCGCATCGCATCTCATCTAAACGCATCGCATCGCCTCGCATCGCCTCGCATCGCATCAGATCGCATCGCATTGCATCGCCTCGCATCGCCTCGCATCGCCTCGCATCGCATCGCATCGCATCAGATCGCATCGCATTGCATCGCCTCATATCGCCTCGCATCGCCTCGCATCGCATCGCATCGCATCGTATCGCATCGCATCTCATCTAAACGCATCGCATCGCCTCGCATCGCATCAGATCGCATCGCATTGCATCGCCTCGCATCGCCTCGCATCGCCTCGCATCGCATCGCATCGCATCGTATCGCATCGCATCGCATCTCATCGCATCGCATCGCCTCGCATCGCCTCGCATCGCCTCGCATCGCCTCGCATTGCATCGCATCGCATCGCATCGCATCGTATCGCATCGCATCGCATCTCATCGCTTCGCATCGCCTCGCATCTCATCGCATAGCATCGCATCGCATCGCATTGCATCGCGTCGCATCGCATCGCATCGCATCGCATCGCTTCGCATCGCCTCGCATCTCATCGCATAGCATCGCATCGCATCGCATTGCATCGCGTCGCATCGCATCGCATCGCATCGCATCGCCTCGCATCGCCTCGCATCGCCTCGCATCGCCTCGCATCATATCGCATCGCATCGCGTCGCATCGCATCGCATCGCATCGCATCGCCTCGCATCGCCTCGCATCGCCTCGCATCGCCTCGCATCATATCGCATCTCATCGCATAGCATCGCATCGCATCGCATTGCATCGCGTCGCATCGCATCGCATCGCATCGCATCGCCTCGCATCGCCTCGCATCGCCTCGCATCGAATCGTATCGCATCGCATCGCATCGCATCGCATCGCATCGTATCGCGTCGCATCGCATCGCATCGCATCGCATCGCCTCGCATCGCCTCGCATCGCCTCGCATCGAATCGTATCGCCTTGCATCGCATCGCATCTCATCGCACTTCATCGCATCTCATCGCATCGCATCGCCTCGCATCGCCTCGCATCATATCGCATCGCATCGCGTCGCATCGAATCGCATCATATCGCATCGCATCGCATCGCATCATATCGCATCGCATCGCGTCGCATCGCATCGCATCGCTTCGCATCGCCTCGCATCTCATCGCATAGCATCGCATCGCATCGCATTGCATCGCGTCGCATCGCATCGCATCGCATCGCATCGCATCATATCGCATCGCATCGCGTCGCATCGCATCGCATCGCTTCGCATCGCCTCGCATCTCATCGCATAGCATCGCATCGCATCGCATTGCATCGCGTCGCATCGCATCGCATCGCATCGCATCGCCTCGCATCGCCTCGCATCGCCTCGCATCATATCGCATCGCATCGCCTCGCATCGCCTCGCATCGAATCGTATCGCATCGCATCGCATCGCATCGCATCGCATCGTATCGCATCGCCTCGCATCGCATCGCATCGCATCGTATCGCATCGCATCGCATCGCATCGCATCGCATCGTATCGCATCGCATCGCATCTCATCGCATAGCATCGCCTCGCATCGCCTCGCATCGCCTCGCATCGCCTCGCATCGCATCGCATCGCCTCATATCGCATCGCATCGCGTCGCATCGCATCGCATCGCCTCGCATCGCCTCACATCTCATCGCATAGCATCGCATCGCATCGCCTCGCATCTCATCGCATAGCATCGCATCGCATCGCATTGCATCGCGTCGCATCGCATCGCATCGCATCTCAACGCATCGCATCGCCTCGCATCGCATCAGATCGCATCGCATCGTATCGCATCGCATCGCATCTCATCGCATCGCATCGCCTCGCATCGCCTCGCATCGCCTCGCATCGCATCGTATCGCATCGCATCGCATCGCATCGCATCGCATCGCCTCGCATCGCCTCGCATCGCATCGCATCGCATCATATCGCATCGCATCGCGTCGCATCGCATCGCATCGCCTCGCATCGCATCGTATCGCATCGCATCGCATCGCATCGCATCGCATCGCGTCGCATCGCATCGCATCGCCTCGCATCGCCTCGCATCGCCTCGCATCTCATCGCATAGCATCGCATCGCATCGCATTGCATCGCGTCGCATCGCATCGCATCGCATCGCATCGCATCGCATCGCGTCGCATCGCATCGCATCGCCTCGCATCGCCTCGCATCGCCTCGCATCTCATCGCATAGCATCGCATCGCATCGCATTGCATCGCGTCGCATCGCATCGCATCGCATCGCATCGCATCGCATCGCCTCGCATCGCATCGCATCGCCTCGCATCGCCTCGCATCGCCTCGCATCTCATCGCATAGCATCGCATCGCATCGCATTGCATCGCATCGCATCGCATTGCATCGCGTCGCATCGCATCGCATCGCATCGCATCGCATCGCATCGCATCGCCTCACATCGCCTCGCATTGCCTCGCATTGCATCGCATTGCCTCGCATCGCCTCGCATCGCATCGCATTGCATCGCATCGCATCGCATCGCCTCGCATCGCCTCGCATCGCCTCGCATCGCCTCGCATCGCATCGCATCGCATCGCATCGCATCGCCTCACATCGCCTCGCATTGCCTCGCATCGCTTCGCCTCGCATTGCATCGCATCGCATCGCATCGCATCGCATCGCATCGCATCATATCGCCTCGCCTCGCATTGCCTCGCATCGCATCGCATCGCCTCACATCGCCTCGCATTGCCTCGCATCGCATCGCCTCGCATTGCATCGCATCGCATCGCATCGCATCGCCTCACATTGCCTCGCATCGCCTCGCATCGCATCGCATCGCATCGCATCGCTTCGCTTCGCATCGCCTCGCATCGCATTGCATCGCATCGCATCGCATCGCCTCGCATCCCCACGCAACGCATCGCATCGCATCGTATCGCATCGCATCTCATCTCAACGCATCGCATCGCCTCGCATCGCATCAGATCGCATCGCATCGCATCGCCTCGCATCGCCTCGCATCGCCTCGCATCGCATCGCATCGCATCGTATCGCATCGCATCGCATCTCATCGCATCGCATCGCCTCGCATCGCCTCGCATCGCCTCGCATCGCATCGCATTGCATCGCATCGCATCGCATCGCCTCACATCGCCTCGCATCGCCTCGCATCGCATCGCATCGCATCGCATCGCATCGCCTCACATCGCCTCGCATTGCCTCGCATCGCATCGCCTCGCATTGCATCGCATCGCATCGCATCGCATCGCATCGCATCGCATCGCATCGCATCGCATCGCTTCGCATCGCATCGCTTCGCTTCGCATCGCCTCGCATCGCATTGCATCGCATCGCATCGCATCGCCTCACATCGCCTCGCATTGCCTCGCATTGCATCGCCTCGCATTGCATCGCATCGCATCGCATCGCATCAGATCGCATCGCATTGCATCGCCTCGCATCGCCTCGCATCGCCTCGCATCGCATCGCATCGCATCAGATCGCATCGCATTGCATCGCCTTGCATCGCCTCGCATCGCCTCGCATCGCATCGCATCGCATCGTATCGCATCGCATCTCATCTAAACGCATCGCATCGCCTCGCATCGCCTCGCATTGCATCAGATCGTATCGCATTGCATCGCCTCGCATCGCCTCGCATCGCCTCGCATCGCATCGCATCGCATTGCATCGCATCGCATCGCATCGCATCAGATCGCATCGCATTGCATCGCCTCGCATCGCCTCGCATCGCCTCGCATCGCATCGCATCGCATCAGATCGCATCGCATTGCATCGCCTTGCATCGCCTCGCATCGCCTCGCATCGCATCGCATCGCATCGTATCGCATCGCATCTCATCTAAACGCATCGCATCGCCTCGCATCGCCTCGCATCGCATCAGATCGTATCGCATTGCATCGCCTCGCATCGCCTCGCATCGCCTCGCATCGCATCGCATCGCATCGTATCGCATCGCATCGCATCTCATCGCATCTCATCGCTTCGCATCGCCTCGCATCGCCTCGCATCGCCTCGCATCGCATCGCATTGCATCGCATCGCATCGCATCGCCTCACATCGCCTCGCATCGCCTCGCATCGCATCGCATCGCATCGCATCGCATCGCCTCACATCGCCTCATATTGCCTCGCATCGCATCGCCTCGCATTGCATCGCATCGCATCGCATCGCATCGCATCGCATCGCATCGCATCGCATCGCATCGCTTCGCATCGCATCGCTTCGCTTCGCATCGCCTCGCATCGCATTGCATCGCATCGCATCGCATCGCCTCACATCGCCTCGCATTGCCTCGCATCGCATCGCCTCGCATTGCATCGCATCGCATTGCATCGCATCGCATCGCATTGCATCGCATCGCATCGCATTGCATCGCGTCGCATCGCATCGCATCGCATCGCATCGCATCGCATCGCATCGCCTCACATCGCCTCGCATTGCCTCGCATCGCATCGCATTGCCTCGCATCGCCTCGCATCGCATCGCATTGCATCGCATCGCATCGCATCGCCTCGCATCGCCTCGCATCGCCTCGCATCGCATCGCATCGCATCGCATCGCATCGCCTCACATCGCCTCGCATTGCCTCGCATCGCTTCGCCTCGCATTGCATCGCATCGCATCGCATCGCATCGCATCGCATCGCATCATATCGCCTCGCCTCGCATTGCCTCGCATCGCATCGCATCGCATCGCATCGCATCGCCTCACATCGCCTCGCATTGCCTCGCATCGCATCGCCTCGCATTGCATCGCATCGCATCGCATCGCATCGCCTCACATTGCCTCGCATCGCCTCGCATCGCATCGCATCGCATCGCTTCGCTTCGCATCGCCTCGCATCGCATTGCATCGCATCGCATCGCATCGCCTCGCATCCCCACGCAACGCATCGCATCGCATCGTATCGCATCGCATCTCATCTCAACGCATCGCATCGCCTCGCATCGCATCAGATCGCATCGCATCGCATCGCCTCGCATCGCCTCGCATCGCCTCGCATCGCATCGCATCGCATCGTATCGCATCGCATCGCATCTCATCGCATCGCATCGCCTCGCATCGCCTCGCATCGCCTCGCATCGCATCGCATTGCATCGCATCGCATCGCATCGCCTCACATCGCCTCGCATCGCCTCGCATCGCATCGCATCGCATCGCATCGCATCGCCTCACATCGCCTCGCATTGCCTCGCATCGCATCGCCTCGCATTGCATCGCATCGCATCGCATCGCATCAGATCGCATCGCATTGCATCGCCTCGCATCGCCTCGCATCGCCTCGCATCGCATCGCATCGCATCAGATCGCATCGCATTGCATCGCCTTGCATCGCCTCGCATCGCCTCGCATCGCATCGCATCGCATCGTATCGCATCGCATCTCATCTAAACGCATCGCATCGCCTCGCATCGCCTCGCATCGCATCAGATCGTATCGCATTGCATCGCCTCGCATCGCCTCGCATCGCCTCGCATCGCATCGCATCGCATTGCATCGCATCGCATCGCATCGCATCAGATCGCATCGCATTGCATCGCCTCGCATCGCCTCGCATCGCCTCGCATCGCATCGCATCGCATCAGATCGCATCGCATTGCATCGCCTTGCATCGCCTCGCATCGCCTCGCATCGCATCGCATCGCATCGTATCGCATCGCATCTCATCTAAACGCATCGCATCGCCTCGCATCGCCTCGCATCGCATCAGATCGTATCGCATTGCATCGCCTCGCATCGCCTCGCATCGCCTCGCATCGCATCGCATCGCATCGTATCGCATCGCATCGCATCTCATCGCATCTCATCGCTTCGCATCGCCTCGCATCGCCTCGCATCGCCTCGCATCGCATCGCATTGCATCGCATCGCATCGCATCGCCTCACATCGCCTCGCATCGCCTCGCATCGCATCGCATCGCATCGCATCGCATCGCCTCACATCGCCTCGCATTGCCTCGCATCGCATCGCCTCGCATTGCATCGCATCGCATCGCATCGCATCGCATCGCATCGCATCGCATCGCATCGCATCGCTTCGCATCGCATCGCTTCGCTTCGCATCGCCTCGCATCGCATTGCATCGCATCGCATCGCATCGCCTCACATCGCCTCGCATTGCCTCGCATCGCATCGCCTCGCATTGCATCGCATCGCATCGCATCGCATCGCCTCACATTGCCTCGCATCGCCTCGCATCGCATCGCATCGCATCGCATCGCTTCGCTTCGCATCGCCTCGCCTCGCATCGCCTCGCATCGCATCGCATCGCATCGCATCGCCTCACATCGCCTCGCATTGCCTCGCATCGCATCGCCTCGCATTGCATCGCCTTGCATCGCATCGCATTGCATCGCGTCGCATAGCATTGCATCGCATCTCAAACGCATCGCATCGCCTCGCATCGCGTCGCATCGCATCGCATCATATCGCATCGCATCGCATCGCATCATATCGCATCGCATCGCGTCGCATCGCATCGCATCGCTTCGCATCGCCTCGCATCTCATCGCATAGCATCGCATCGCATCGCATTGCATCGCGTCGCATCGCATCGCATCGCATCGCATCGCCTCGCATCGCCTCGCATCGCCTCGCATCGCCTCGCATCATATCGCATCGCATCGCGTCGCATCGCATCGCATCGCATCGCATCGCCTCGCATCGCCTCGCATCGCCTCGCATCGCCTCGCATCATATCGCATCTCATCGCATAGCATCGCATCGCATCGCATTGCATCGCGTCGCATCGCATCGCATCGCATCGCATCGCCTCGCATCGCCTCGCATCGCCTCGCATCGAATCGTATCGCATCGCATCGCATCGCATCGCATCGCATCGTATCGCATCGCATCGCATCGCCTTGCATCGCATCGCATCTCATCGCACTTCATCGCATCTCATCGCATCGCATCGCCTCGCATCGCCTCGCATCATATCGCATCGCATCGCGTCGCATCGCATCGCATCATATCGCATCGCCTCGCATCTCATCGCATAGCATCGCATCGCATCGCATTGCATCGCGTCGCATCGCATCGCATCGCCTCGCATCGCCTCGCATCATATCGCATCGCATCGCATTGCATCGCGTCGCATCGCATCGCATCGCCTCGCATCGCCTCGCATCGCATCGCATCGCATCATATCGCATCGCATCGCGTCGCATCGCATCGCATCGCCTCGCATCGCCTCACATCTCATCGCATAGCATCGCATCGCAGCGCCTCGCATCTCATCGCATAGCATCGCATCGCATCGCATTGCATCGCGTCGCATCGCATCGCATCGCATCTCAACGCATCGCATCTCATCGCATCGCATCGCCTCGCATCGCCTCGCATCGCCTCGCATCGCATCGTATCGCATCGCATCGCATCGCATCGCATCGCATCGCCTCGCATCGCCTCGCATCGCATCGCATCGCATCATATCGCATCGCATCGCGTCGCATCGCATCGCATCGCCTCGCATCGCATCGTATCGCATCGCATCGCATCGCATCGCATCGCATCGCGTCGCATCGCATCGCATCGCCTCGCATCGCCTCGCATCGCCTCGCATCTCATCGCATAGCATCGCATCGCATCGCATTGCATCGCGTCGCATCGCATCGCATCGCATCGCATCGCATCGAATCGCATAGCATCGCATCGCTTCGTATCGCATCGCATCGCATCGCCTTGCATCTCATCGCATCGCATCGCATCGCATCGCATTGCATCGCGTCGCATCGCATCGCATCGCATCGCATCGCATCGCATCGCCTCACATCGCCTCGCATTGCTTCGCATCGCATCGCATTGCCTCGCATCGCCTCGCATCGCATCGCATTGCATCGCATCGCATCGCATCGCCTCACATCGCCTCGCCTCGCATCGCCTCGCATCATATCGCATCGCATCGCGTCGCATCGCATCGCATCATATCGCATCGCATCGCATCGCATCATATCGCATCGCATCGCGTCGCATCGCATCGCATCGCTTCGCATCGCCTCGCATCTCATCGCATAGCATCGCATCGCATCGCATCGCATCGCATCGCCTCGCATCGCCTCGCATCGCCTCGCATCGCCTCGCATCATATCGCATCGCATCGCGTCGCATCGCATCGCATCATATCGCATCGCATCGCATCGCATCATATCGCATCGCATCGCATCTCATCGCATAGCATCGCCTCGCATCGCCTCGCATCGCCTCGCATCGCATCATATCGCATCGCATCGCGTCGCATCGCATCGCATCATATCGCATCGCATCGAATCGCATCATATCGCATCGCATCGCATCTCATCGCATAGCATCGCCTCGCATCGCCTCGCATCATATCGCATCGCATCGCATCGCATCGCATCGCATCGTATCGCATCGCATCGCATCATATCGCATCGCATCGCATCGCATCGCATCGCATCGTATCGCATCGCATCGCATCTCATCGCATAGCATCGCCTCGCATCGCCTCGCATCGCATCGCATCGCATCATATCGAATCGCATCGCGTCGCATCGCATCGCATCGCCTCGCATCGCCTCACATCTCATCGCATAGCATCGCATCGCAGCGCCTCGCATCTCATCGCATAGCATCGCATCGCATCGCATTGCATCGCGTCGCATCGCATCGCATCGCATCTCAACGCATCGCATCTCATCGCATCGCATCGCCTCGCATCGCCTCGCATCGCCTCGCATCGCATCGTATCGCATCGCATCGCATCGCATCGCATCGCATCGCCTCGCATCGCCTCGCATCGCATCGCATCGCATCATATCGCATCGCATCGCATCGCATCGCCTCGCATCGCATCGTATCGCATCGCATCGCATCGCATCGCATCGCATCGCGTCGCATCGCATCGCATCGCCTCGCATCGCCTCGCATCGCCTCGCATCTCATCGCATAGCATCGCATCGCATCGCATTGCATCGCGTCGCATCGCATCGCATCGCATCGCATCGAATCGCATAGCATCGCATCGCCTCGTATCGCATCGCATCGCATCGCCTTGCATCTCATCGCATCGCATCGCATCGCATCGCATTGCATCGCGTCGCATCGCATCGCATCGCATCGCATCGCATCGCATCGCATCGCCTCACATCGCCTCGCATTGCTTCGCATCGCATCGCATTGCCTCGCATCGCCTCGCATCGCATCGCATTGCATCGCATCGCATCGCATCGCCTCACATCGCCTCGCATTGCATCGCATCTCATCGCATCGCATCGCATCGCATCGCATTGCATCGCGTCGCATCGCATCGCATCGCATCGCATCGCATCGCATCGCATCGCCTCACATCGCCTCGCATTGCTTCGCATCGCATCGCATTGCCTCGCATCGCCTCGCATCGCATCGCATTGCATCGCATCGCATCGCATCGCATCGCCTCACATCGCCTCGCATTGCCTCGCATCGCATCGCCTCGCATTGCATCGCATCGCATCGCATCGCATCGCATCGCATCGCATCGCATCGCATCGCATCGCTTCGCATCGCATCGCTTCGCCTCACATCGCCTCGCATTGCATCGCATCTCATCGCATCGCATCGCATCGCATCGCATTGCATCGCGTCGCATCGCATCGCATCGCATCGCATCGCATCGCATCGCATCGCCTCACATCGCCTCGCATTGCTTCGCATCGCATCGCATTGCCTCGCATCGCCTCGCATCGCCTCGCATCGCATCGCATCGCATCGCATCGCATCGCCTCACATCGCCTCGCATTGCCTCGCATCGCATCGCCTCGCATTGCATCGCATCGCATCGCATCGCATCGCATCGCATCGCATCGCATCGCATCGCATCGCTTCGCATCGCATCGCTTCGCTTCGCATCGCCTCGCATCGCATTGCATCGCATCGCATCGCATCGCCTCACATCGCCTCGCATTGCCTCGCATCGCATCGCCTCGCATTGCATCGCATCGCATCGCATCGCATCGCCTCACATTGCCTCGCATCGCCTCGCATCGCATCGCATCGCATCGCATCGCTTCGCTTCGCATCGCCTCGCCTCGCATCGCCTCGCATCGCATCGCATCGCATCGCATCGCCTCACATCGCGTCGCATTGCCTCGCATCGCATCGCCTCGCATTGCATCGCATCGCATCGCATCGCATCGCCTCACATTGCCTCGCATCGCCTCGCATCGCATCGCATTGCATCGCATCTCATCTAAACGCATCGCATCGCATCGCATCTCATCTAAACGCATCGCATCGCCTCGCATCGCCTCGCATCGCATCAGATCGCATCGCATTGCATCGCCTCGCATCGCCTCGCATCGCCTCGCATCGCATCGCATCGCATCAGATCGCATCGCATTGCATCGCCTTGCATCGCCTCGCATCGCCTCGCATCGCATCGCATCGCATCGTATCGCATCGCATCTCATCTAAACGCATCGCATCGCCTCGCATCGCATCAGATCGCATCGCATTGCATCGCCTCGCATCGCCTCGCATCGCCTCGCATCGCATCGCATCGCATCGTATCGCATCGCATCGCATCTCATCGCATCGCATCGCCTCGCATCGCCTCGCATCGCCTCGCATCGCCTCGCATTGCATCGCATCGCATCGCATCGCATCGTATCGCATCGCATCGCATCTCATCGCTTCGCATCGCCTCGCATCTCATCGCATAGCATCGCATCGCATCGCATTGCATCGCGTCGCATCGCATCGCATCGCATCGCATCGCCTCGCATCGCCTCGCATCGCCTCGCATCGCCTCGCATTATATCGCATCGCATCGAGTCGCATCGCATCGCATCGCCTCGCATCGCCTCGCATCTCATCGCATAGCATCGCATCGCATCGCATTGCATCGCGTCGCATCGCATTGCATCGCATCTCAACGCATCGCATCGCCTCGCATCGCGTCGCATCGCATCGCATCATATCGCATCGCATCGCATCGCATCATATCGCATCGCATCGCGTCGCATCGCATCGCATCGCTTCGCATCGCCTCGCATCTCATCGCATAGCATCGCATCGCATCGCATTGCATCGCGTCGCATCGCATCGCATCGCATCGCATCGCCTCGCATCGCCTCGCATCGCCTCGCATCGCCTCGCATCATATCGCATCGCATCGCGTCGCATCGCATCGCATCGCATCGCATCGCCTCGCATCGCCTCGCAGCGCCTCGCATCGAATCGTATCGCATCGCATCGCATCGCATCGCATCGCATCGTATCGCATCGCATCGCATCGCCTTGCATCGCATCGCATCTCATCGCACTTCATCGCATCTCATCGCATCGCATCGCCTCGCATCGCCTCGCATCATATCGCATCGCATCGCGTCGCATCGCATCGCATCATATCGCATCGCATCGCATCGCATCATATCGCATCGCATCGCGTCGCATCGCATCGCATCGCTTCGCATCGCCTCGCATCTCATCGCATAGCATCGCATCGCATCGCATTGCATCGCGTCGCATCGCATCGCATCGCATCGCATCGCATCATATCGCATCGCATCGCGTCGCATCGCATCGCATCGCTTCGCATCGCCTCGCATCTCATCGCATAGCATCGCATCGCATCGCATTGCATCGCGTCGCATCGCATCGCATCGCATCGCATCGCCTCGCATCGCCTCGCATCGCCTCGCATCGCCTCGCATCATATCGCATCGCATCGCCTCGCATCGCCTCGCATCGAATCGTATCGCATCGCATCGCATCGCTTTGCATCGCATCGTATCGCATCGCCTCGCATCGCATCGCATCGCATCGTATCGCATCGCATCGCATCGCATCGCATCGCATCGTATCGCATCGCATCGCATCTCATCGCATAGCATCGCCTCGCATCGCATCGCATCGCATTGCATCGCGTCGCATCGCATCGCATCGCATCGCATCGCATCGCATCGCATCGCCTCACATCGCCTCGCATTGCCTCGCATCGCATCGCATTGCCTCGCATCGCCTCGCATCGCCTCGCATCGCATCGCATCGCCTCATATCGCATCGCATCGCGTCGCATCGCATCGCATCGCCTCGCATCGCCTCACATCTCATCGCATAGCATCGCATCGCATCGCCTCGCATCTCATCGCATAGCATCGCATCGCATCGCATTGCATCGCGTCGCATCGCATCGCATCGCATCTCAACGCATCGCATCGCCTCGCATCGCATCAGATCGCATCGCATCGTATCGCATCGCATCGCATCTCATCGCATCGCATCGCCTCGCATCGCCTCGCATCGCCTCGCATCGCATCGTATCGCATCGCATCGCATCGCATCGCATCGCATCGCCTCGCATCGCCTCGCATCGCATCGCATCGCATCATATCGCATCGCATCGCGTCGCATCGCATCGCATCGCCTCGCATCGCATCGTATCGCATCGCATCGCATCGCATCGCATCGCGTCGCATCGCATCGCATCGCCTCGCATCGCCTCGCATCGCCTCGCATCTCATCGCATAGCATCGCATCGCATCGCATTGCATCGCGTCGCATCGCATCGCATCGCATCGCATCGCATTGCCTTGCATCTCATCGCATCGCATCGCATCGCATCGCATTGCATCGCGTCGCATCGCATCGCATCGCATCGCATCGCATCGCCTCACATCGCCTCGCATTGCCTCGCATCGCATCGCATTGCCTCGCATCGCCTCGCATCGCATCGCATCGCATCGCCTCACATTGCCTCGCATCGCCTCGCATCGCATCGCATCGCATCGCATCGCTTCGCTTCGCATCGCCTCGCATCGCATTGCATCGCATCGCATCGCATCGCCTCGCATCCCCACGCAACGCATCGCATCGCATCGTATCGCATCGCATCTCATCTCAACGCATCGCATCGCCTCGCATCGCCTCGCATCGCATCAGATCGCATCGCATCGCATCGCCTCGCATCGCCTCGCATCGCCTCGCATCGCATCGCATCGCATCGTATCGCATCGCATCGCATCTCATCGCATCGCATCGCCTCGCATCGCCTCGCATCGCCTCGCATCGCCTCGCATCGCATCGCATCATATCGCATCGAATCGCGTCGCATCGCATCGCATCGCCTCGCATCGCCTCGCATCTCATCGCATAGCATCGCATCGCATCGCATTGCATCGCGTCGCATCGCATCGCATCGCATCGCATCGCTTCGCCTCGCATCGCATCGCATCGCTTTGCATCGCATCGCATCTCATCGCATTTCATCGCATCTCATCGCATCGCATCGCCTCGCATCGCCTCGCATCATATCGCATCGCATCGCGTCGCATCGCATCGCATCATATCGCATCGCATCGCATCGCATCATATCGCATCGCATCGCGTCGCATCGCATAGAATCGCATCGCATCGCATTGCATCGCGTCGCATCGCATCGCATCGCATCGCATCGCCTCGCATCGCCTCGCATCGCCTCACATCGCCTCGCATTGCCTCGCATCGCATCGCATTGCCTCGCATCGCCTCGCATCGCATCGCATTGCATCGCATCGCATCGCATCGCCTCACATCGCCTCGCATCGCCTCGCATCGCATCGCATCGCATCGCATCGCATAGCCTCACATCGCCTCGCATTGCCTCGCATCGCATCGCCTCGCATTGCATCGCATCGCATCGCATCGCATCGCATCGCATCGCATCATATCGCCTCGCCTCGCATCGCCTCGCATCGCATCGCATCGCATCGCATCGCATCGCCTCACATCGCCTCGCATTGCCTCGCATCGCATCGCCTCGCATTGCATCGCATCGCATCGCATCGCATCGCCTCACATTGCCTCGCATCGCCTCGCATCGCATCGCATCGCATCGCATCGCTTCGCTTCGCATCGCCTCGCATCGCATTGCATCGCATCGCATCGCATCGCCTCGCATCCCCTCGCATCGCATCGCATCGCATCGTATCGCATCGCATCTCATCTCAACGCATCGCATCGCCTCGCATCGCCTCGCATCGCATCAGATCGCATCGCATCGCATCGCCTCGCATCGCCTCGCATCGCATCGCATCGCATCGCATCGCATCGTATCGCATCGCATCGCATCTCATCGCATCGCATCGCCTCGCATCGCCTCGCATCGCCTCGCATCGCCTCGCATCGCATCGCATCATATCGCATCGAATCGCGTCGCATCGCATCGCATCGCCTCGCATCGCCTCGCATCTCATCGCATAGCATCGCATCGCATCGCATTGCATCGCGTCGCATCGCATCGCATCGCATCGCATCGCTTCGCCTCGCATCGCATCGCATCGCCTTGCATCGCATCGCATCTCATCGCATTTCATCGCATCTCATCGCATCGCATCGCCTCGCATCGCCTCGCATCATATCGCATCGCATCGCGTCGCATCGCATCGCATCGCCTCGCATCGCCTCGCATCTCATCGCATAGCATCGCATTGCATCGCATTGCATCGCGTCGCATCGCATCGCATCGCATCGCATCGCTTCGCCTCGCATCGCATCGCATCGCCTTGCATCGCATCGCATCTCATCGCATTTCATCGCATCTCATCGCATCGCATCGCCTCGCATCGCATCGCTTCGCCTCGCATCGCATCGCATCGCCTTGCATCGCATCGCATCTCATGGCATTTCATCGCATCTCATCGCATCGCATCGCCTCGCATCGCCTCGCATCATATCGCATCGCCTCGCATCGCATCAGATCGCATCGCATCGCATCGCCTCGCATCGCCTCGCATCGCCTCGCATCGCATCGCATCGCATCGTATCGCATCGCATCGCATCTCATCGCATCGCATCGCCTCGCATCGCCTCGCATCGCCTCGCATCGCCTCGCATCGCATCGCATCATATCGCATCGAATCGCGTCGCATCGCATCGCATCGCCTCGCATCGCCTCGCATCTCATCGCATAGCATCGCATCGCATCGCATTGCATCGCGTCGCATCGCATCGCATCGCATCGCATCGCTTCGCCTCGCATCGCATCGCATCGCCTTGCATCGCATCGCATCTCATCGCATTTCATCGCATCTCATCGCATCGCATCGCCTCGCATCGCCTCGCATCATATCGCATCGCATCGCGTCGCATCGCATCGCTTCGCCTCGCATCGCATCGCATCGCCTTGCATCGCATCGCATCTCATCGCATTTCATCGCATCTCATCGCATCGCATCGCCTCGCATCGCCTCGCATCATATCGTATCGCATCGCGTCGCATCGCATCGCATCATATCGCATCGCATCGCATCGCATCATATCGCATCGCATCGCGTCGCATCGCATCATATCGTATCGCATCGCGTCGCATCGCATCGCATCATATCGCATCGCATCGCATCGCATCATATCGCATCGCATCGCATCGCATCATATCGCATCGCATCGCATCGCATCATATCGCATCGCATCGCGTCGCATCGCATCGCATCATATCGCATCGCATCGCATCGCATCATATCGCATCGCATCGCATCGCATCATATCGCATCGCATCGCGTCGCATCGCATAGCATCGCATCGCATCGCCTCACATCTCATCGCATAGCATCGCATCGCATCGCCTCGCATCTCATCGCATAGCATCGCATCGCATCGCATTGCATTGCGTCGCATCGCATCGCATTGCATCTCAACGCATCGCATCGCCTCGCATCGCCTCGCATCGCATCAGATCGCATCGCATCGTATCGCATCGCATCGCATCTCATCGCATCGCATCGCCTCGCATCGCCTCGCATCGCCTCGCATCGCATCGTATCGCATCGCATCGCATCGCATCGCATCGCATCATATCGCATCGCATCGCATCGCATCATATCGCATCGCATCGCGTCGCATCGCATCGCATCGCCTCGCATCGCCTTGCATCTCATCGCATAGCATCGCATCGCATCGCATTGCATCGCGTCGTATCGCATCGCATCGCATCTCATCGCATAGCATCGCCTCGCATCGCCTCGCATCGCCTCGCATCGCCTCGCATCGCCTCGCATCGCCTCGCATCGCCTCGCATCATATCGCATCGCATCGCGTCGCATCGCATCGCATCGCCTCGCATCGCCTCGCATCTCATCGCATAGCATCGCATTGCATCGCATTGCATCGCGTCGCATCGCATCGCATCGCATCTCAACGCATCGCATCGCCTCGCATCGCCTCGCATCGCATCAGATCGCATCGCATCGCATCGCATCGACTCGCATCGAATCGTATCGCATCGCATCGCATCGCATCCCATCGCATCGTATCGCATCGCCTCGCATCGCCTCGCATCATATCGCATCGCATCGCATCGCATCGCCTCGCATCGCCTCACATCTCATCGCATAGCATCGCATCGCATCGCCTCGCATCTCATCGCATAGCATCGCATCGCATCGCATTGCATCGCGTCGCATCGCATCGCATTGCATCTCAACGCATCGCATCGCCTCGCATCGCCTCGCATCGCATCGCCTCGCATCGCCTCGCATCGCCTCGCATCGCATCGTATCGCATCGCATCGCATCTCATCGCATCGCATCGCCTCGCATCGCCTCGCATCGCCTCGCATCGCATCGTATCGCATCGCATCGCATCGCATCGCATCGCATCATATCGCATCGCATCGCATCGCATCATATCGCATCGCATCGCGTCGCATCGCATCGCATCGCCTCGCATCGCCTTGCATCTCATCGCATAGCATCGCATCGCATCGCATTGCATCGCGTCGTATCGCATCGCATCGCATCTCATCGCATAGCATCGCCTCGCATCGCCTCGCATCGCCTCGCATCGCCTCGCATCGCATCGCATCGCATCATATTGCATCGCATCGCGTCGCATCGCATCGCATCGCCTCGCATCGCCTCACATCTTATCGCATAGCATCGCATCGCATCGCCTCGCATCTCATCGCATAGCATCGCATCGCATCGCATTGCATCGCCTCGCATCGCCTCGCATCGCCTCGCATCGCATCGCATCGCATCGTATCGCATCGCATCGCATCTCATCGCATCGCATCGCCTCGCATCGCATCGCATCGCATCGTATCGCATCGCATCGCATCTCATCGCATCGCATCGCATCGCATCGCATCGCTTCGCTTCGCATCGCCTCGCATCGCATTGCATCGCATCGCATCGCATCGCCTCGCATCTTCACGCAACGCATCGCATCGCATCGTATCGCATCGCATCTCATCTCAACGCATCGCATCGCCTCGCATCGCCTCGCATCGCATCAGATCGCATCGCATCGCATCGCCTCGCATCGCCTCGCATCGCATCGTATCGCATCGCATCGCATCTTATCGCATCGCATCGCCTCGCATCGCCTCGCATCGCCTCGCATCGCCTCGCATCGCATCGCATCATATCGCATCGAATCGCGTCGCATCGCATCGCATCGCCTCGCATCGCCTCGCATCTCATCGCATAGCATCGCATCGCATCGCATTGCATCGCGTCGCATCGCATCGCATCGCATCGCATCGCTTCGCCTCGCATCGCATCGCATCGCCTTGCATCGCATCGCATCTCATCGCATTTCATCGCATCTCATCGCATCGCATCGCCTCGCATCGCCTCGCATCGCCTCGCATCATATCGCATCGCATCGCGTCGCATCGCATCGCATCATATCGCATCGCATCGCATCGCATCATATCGCATCGCATCGCGTCGCATCGCATAGAATCGCATCGCATCGCATTGCATCGCGTCGCATCGCATCGCATCGCATCGCATCGCCTCGCATCGCCTCGCATCGCCTCACATCGCCTCGCATTGCCTCGCATCGCATCGCATTGCCTCGCATCGCCTCGCATCGCATCGCATTGCATCGCATCGCATCGCATCGCCTCACATCGCCTCGCATCGCCTCGCATCCCCTCGCATCGCATCGCATCGCATCGTATCGCATCGCATCTCATCTCAACGCATCGCATCGCCTCGCATCGCCTCGCATCGCATCAGATCGCATCGCATCGCATCGCCTCGCATCGCCTCGCATCGCCTCGCATCGCATCGCATCGCATCGTATCGCATCGCATCGCATCTCATCGCATCGCATCGCCTCGCATCGCCTCGCATCGCCTCGCATCGCCTCGCATCGCATCGCATCATATCGCATCGAATCGCGTCGCACCGCATCGCATCGCATCTCATCGCATCGCATCGCCTCGCATCGCCTCGCATCATATCGTATCGCATCGCGTCGCATCGCATCGCATCATATCGCATCGCATCGCATCGCATCATATCGCATCGCATCGCGTCGCATCGCATAGCATCGCATCGCATCGCATTGCATCGCGTCGCATCGCATCGAATCGCATCGCATCGCCTCGCATCGCCTCGCATCGCCTCGCATCGCCTCGCATCATATCGCATCGCATCGCGTCGCATCGCATCGCATCGCCTCGCATCGCCTCGCATCTCATCGCATAGCATCGCATTGCATCGCATTGCATCGCGTCGCATCGCATCGCATCGCATCTCAACGCATCGCATCGCCTCGCATCGCCTCGCATCGCATCAGATCGCATCGCATCGCATCGCATCGACTCGCATCGAATCGTATCGCATCGCATCGCATCGCATCGCATCGCATCGTATCGCATCGCATCGCATCGCCTTGCATCGCATCGCATCTCATCGCATTTCATCGCATCTCATCGCATCGCATCGCCTCGCATCGCCTCGCATCATATCGCATCGCATCGCATCGCATCGCCTCGCATCGCCTCACATCTCATCGCATAGCATCGCATCGCATCGCCTCGCATCTCATCGCATAGCATCGCATCGCATCGCATTGCATCGCGTCGCATCGCATCGCATTGCATCTCAACGCATCGCATCGCCTCGCATCGCCTCGCATCGCATCAGATCGCATCGCATCGTATCGCATCGCATCGCATCTCATCGCATCGCATCGCCTCGCATCGCCTCGCATCGCCTCGCATCGCATCGTATCGCATCGCATCGCATCGCATCGCATCGCATCATATCGCATCGCATCGCATCGCATCATATCGCATCGCATCGCGTCGCATCGCATCGCATCGCCTCGCATCGCCTTGCATCTCATCGCATAGCATCGCATCGCATCGCATTGCATCGCGTCGTATCGCATCGCATCGCATCTCATCGCATAGCATCGCCTCGCATCGCCTCGCATCGCCTCGCATCGCCTCGCATCGCATCGCATCGCATCATATTGCATCGCATCGCGTCGCATCGCATCGCATCGTCTCGCATCGCCTCACATCTTATCGCATAGCATCGCATCGCATCGCCTCGCATCTCATCGCATAGCATCGCATCGCATCGCATTGCATCGCCTCGCATCGCCTCGCATCGCCTCGCATCGCATCGCATCGCATCGTATCGCATCGCATCGCATCTCATCGCATCGCATCGCCTCGCATCGCCTCGCATCGCCTCGCATCGCCTCGCATCGCATCGCATCGTCTTGCATCGCATCGCATCTCATCGCATTTCATCGGATCTCATCGCATCGCATCGCCTCGCATCGCCTCGCATCGCCTCGCATCGCATCGTATCGCATCGCATCGCATCGCATCGCATCGCATCATATCGCATCGCATCGCATCGCATCATATCGCATCGCATCGCGTCGCATCGCATCGCATCGCCTCGCATCGCCTTGCATCTCATCGCATAGCATCGCATCGCATCGCATTGCATCGCGTCGTATCGCATCGCATCGCATCTCATCGCATAGCATCGCCTCGCATCGCCTCGCATCGCCTCGCATCGCCTCGCATCGCATCGCATCGCATCATATTGCATCGCATCGCGTCGCATCGCATCGCATCGTCTCGCATCGCCTCACATCTTATCGCATAGCATCGCATCGCATCGCCTCGCATCTCATCGCATAGCATCGCATCGCATCGCATTGCATCGCCTCGCATCGCCTCGCATCGCCTCGCATCGCATCGCATCGCATCGTATCGCATCGCATCGCATCTCATCGCATCGCATCGCCTCGCATCGCCTCGCATCGCCTCGCATCGCCTCGCATCGCCTCGCATCGCATCGCATCGTCTTGCATCGCATCGCATCTCATCGCATTTCATCGCATCTCATCGCATCGCATCGCCTCGCATCGCCTCGCATCATATCGCATCGCATCGCGCCGCATCGCATCGCATCGCTTTGCATCGCCTCGCATCTCATCGCATAGCATCGCATCGCATCGCATTGCATCGCGTCGCATCGCATCGCATCGCATCGCATCGCCTCGCATCGCCTCGCATCGCCTCGCATCGCCTCGCATCATATCGCATCGCATCGCGTCGCATCGCATCGCATCGCATCATATCGCATCGCATCGCATCGCATCATATCGCATCGCATCGCGTCGCATCGCATAGCATCGCATCGCATCGCATCGCATCGCCTCGCATCGCCTCGCATCGCCTCGCATCGCCTCGCATCATATCGCATCGCATCGCGTCGCATCGCATCGCATCGCCTCGCATCGCCTCGCATCTCATCGCATAGCATCGCATTGCATCGCATTGCATCGCGTCGCATCGCATCGCATCGCATCTCAACGCATCGCATCGCCTCGCATCGCCTCGCATCGCATCAGATCGCATCGCATCGCATCGCATCGACTCGCATCGAATCGTATCGCATCGCATCGCATCGCATCCCATCGCATCGTATCGCATCGCATCGCATCGCCTTGCATCGCATCGCATCTCATCGCATTTCATCGCATCTCATCGCATCGCATCGCCTCGCATCGCCTCGCATCATATCGCATCGCATCGCATCGCATCGCCTCGCATCGCCTCACATCTCATCGCATAGCATCGCATCGCATCGCCTCGCATCTCATCGCATAGCATCGCATCGCATCGCATTGCATCGCGTCGCATCGCATCGCATTGCATCTCAACGCATCGCATCGCCTCGCATCGCCTCGCATCGCATCAGATCGCATCGCATCGTATCGCATCGCATCGCATCTCATCGCATCGCATCGCCTCGCATCGCCTCGCATCGCCTCGCATCGCATCGTATCGCATCGCATCGCATCGCATCGCATCGCATCATATCGCATCGCATCGCATCGCATCATATCGCATCGCATCGCGTCGCATCGCATCGCATCGCCTCGCATCGCCTTGCATCTCATCGCATAGCATCGCATCGCATCGCATTGCATCGCGTCGTATCGCATCGCATCGCATCTCATCGCATAGCATCGCCTCGCATCGCCTCGCATCGCCTCGCATCGCCTCGCATCGCATCGCATCGCATCATATTGCATCGCATCGCGTCGCATCGCATCGCATCGCCTCGCATCGCCTCACATCTTATCGCATAGCATCGCATCGCATCGCCTCGCATCTCATCGCATAGCATCGCATCGCATCGCATTGCATCGCCTCGCATCGCCTCGCATCGCCTCGCATCGCATCGCATCGCATCGTATCGCATCGCATCGCATGCGAGGCGATGCGAGGCGATGCGATGCGATGAGATGCGATGAAATGCGATGAGATGCGATGCGATGCAAGGCGATGCGATGCGATGCGATACGATGCGATGGGATGCGATGCGATGCGATGCGATACGATTCGATGCGAGTCGATGCGATGCGATGCGATGCGATCTGATGCGATGCGAGGCGATGCGAGGCGATGCGATGCGTTGAGATGCGATGCGATGCGATGCGACGCGATGCAATGCGATGCAATGCGATGCTATGCGATGAGATGCGAGGCGATGCGAGGCGATGCGATGCGATGCGACGCGATGCGATGCGATATGATGCGAGGCGATGCGAGGCGATGCGAGGAGATGCGAGGCGATGCGATGCGATGCGATGCGATGCTATGCGATGCGACGCGATGCGATGCGATATGATGCGATGCGATGCGATGCGATATGATGCGATGCGATGCGATGCGACGCGATGCGATGCGATATGATGCGAGGCGATGCGAGGCGATGCGAGGCGATGCGAGGCGATGCGATGCGATGCGATGCGATGCGACGCGATGCAATGCGATGCGATGCGATGCTATGCGATGAGATGCGAGGCGATGCAAAGCGATGCGATGCGATGCGACGCGATGCGATGCGATATGATGCGAGGCGATGCGAGGCGATGCGATGCGATGAGATGCGATGAAATGCGATGAGATGCGATGCGATGCAAGACGATGCGATGCGATGCGAGGCGATGCGAGGCGATGCGAGGCGATGCGAGGCGATGCGATGCGATGAGATGCGATGCGATGCGATACGATGCGATGCGATGCGATGCGAGGCGATGCGAGGCGATGCGAGGCGATGCAATGCGATGCGATGCGATGCTATGCGATGAGATGCGAGGCGATGCGATGCGATGCTATGCGATAAGATGTGAGGCGATGCGAGACGATGCGATGCGATGCGACGCGATGCGATGCAATATGATGCGATGCGATGCGATGCGAGGCGATGCGAGGCGATGCGAGGCGATGCGAGGCGATGCTATGCGATGAGATGCGATGCGATGCGATACGACGCGATGCAATGCGATGCGATGCGATGCTATGCGATGAGATGCAAGGCGATGCGAGGCGATGCGATGCGATGCGACGCGATGCGATGCGATATGATGCGATGCGATGCGATGCGATATGATGCGATGCGATGCGATGCGATGCGATGCGATACGATGCGATGCGAGGCGATGCGAGGCGATGCGAGGCGATGCGATGCGATGAGATGCGATGCGATGCGATACGATGCGATGCGATCTGATGCGATGCGAGGCGATGCGAGGCGATGCGATGCGTTGAGATGCAATGCGATGCGATGCGACGCGATGCAATGCGATGCGATGCGATGCTATGCGATGAGATGCGAGGCGATGCGATGCGATGCTATGCGATGAGATGTGAGGCGATGCGAGGCGATGCGATGCGATGCGATGCGATATGATGCGAGGCGATGCGAGGCGATGCGATGCGATGAGATGCGATGAAATGCGATGAGATGCGATGCGATGCAAGGCGATGCGATGCGATGCGATACGATGCGATGCGATGCGATGCGATGCGATGCGATACGATTCGATGCGAGTCGATGCGATGCGATGCGATGCGATCTGATGCGATGCGAGGCGATGCGAGGCGATGCGATGCGTTGAGATGCGATGCGATGCGATGCGACGCGATGCAATGCGATGCAATGCGATGCTATGCGATGAGATGCGATGCGATGCAAGGCGATGCGATGCGATGCGATACGATGCGATGCGATGCGATGCGATGCGATGCGATACGATTCGATGCGAGTCGATGCGATGCGATGCGATGCGATCTGATGCGATGCGAGGCGATGCGAGGCGATGCGATGCGATATGATGCGAGGCGATGCGATGAAATGCGATGAGATGCGATGCGATGCAAGGCGATGCGATGCGATGCGATACGATGCGATGCGATGCGATGCGATGCGATGCGATACGATTCGATGCGAGTCGATGCGATGCGATGCGATACGATGCGATGCGATGCGATGCGATGCGATGCGATACGATTCGATGCGAGTCGATGCGATGCGATGCGATGCGATCTGATGCGATGCGAGGCGATGCGAGGCGATGCGATGCGATATGATGCGAGGCGATGCGAGGCGATGCGAGGCGATGCGATGCGATGCGATGCGATGCGATGAGATGCGATGAAATGCGATGAGATGCGATGCGATGCAAGGCGATGCGATGCGATGCGATACGATGCGATGCGATGCGATGCGATGCGATGCGATACGATTCGATGCGAGTCGATGCGATGCGATGCGATGCGATCTGATGCGATGCGAGGCGATGCGAGGCGATGCGATGCGATATGATGCGAGGCGATGCGAGGCGATGCGAGGCGATGCGATGCGATGCGATGCGATGCGACGCGATGCAATGCGATGCGATGCGATGCTATGCGATGCGACGCGATGCGATGCGATATGATGCGATGCGATGCGATGCGATATGATGCGATGCGATGCGACGCGATGCGATACGATATGATGCGAGGCGATGCGAGGCGATGCGATGCGATGAGATGCGATGAAATGCGATGAGATGCGATGCGATGCAAGGCGATGCGATGCGATGCGAGGCGAAGCGATGCGATGCGATGCGATGCGATGCGACGCGATGCAATGCGATGCGATGCGATGCTATGCGATGAGATGCGAGGCGATGCGAGGCGATGCGATGCGGTGCGACGCGATTCGATGCGATATGATGCGATGCGATGCGAGGCGATGCGAGGCGATGCGAGGCGATGCGAGGCGATGCGATGCGATGAGATGCAATGCGATGCGATACGATGCGATGCGATGCGATGCGAGGCGATGCGAGGCGATGCGAGGCGATGCGATGCGATGCGATCTGATGCGATGCGAGGCGATGCGAGGCGATGCGATGCGTTGAGATGAGATGCGATGCGATACGATGCGATGCGATGCGATGCGAGGGGATGCGAGGCGATGCGATGCGATGCGATGCAATGCGATGCGAGGCGATGCGAAGCGAAGCGATGCGATGCGATGCGATGCGATGCGAGGCGATGCGAGGCAATGCGAGGCGATGTGAGGCGATGCGATGCGATGCGATGCGATGCGATGCGAGGCGATGCGAGGCGAGGCGATATGATGCGATGCGATGCGATGCGATGCGATGCGATGCGATGCAATGCGAGGCGATGCGATGCGAGGCAATGCGAGGCGATGTGAGGCTATGCGATGCGATGCGTTGCGATGCGATGCGAGGCGATGCGAGGCGATGTGAGGCGATGCGATGCGATGCGATGCAATGCGATGCGATGCGAGGCGATGCGAGGCAATGCGATGCGATGCGAGGCAATGCGAGGCGATGTGAGGCGATGCGAGGCGATGCGAGGCGATGCGATGCGATGCGATGCGATGCGACGCGATGCAATGCGATGCGATGCGATTCTATGCGATGCGACGCGATGCGATGCGATATGATGCGATGCGATGCGATGCGATATGATGCGATGCGATGCGACGCGATGCGATGCGATATGATGCGAGGCGATGCGAGGCGATGCGAGGCGATGCGATGCGATGAGATGCGATGAAATGCGATGAGATGCGATGCGATGCAAGGCGATGCGATGCGATGCGAGGCGAAGCGATGCGATGCGATGCGATGCGATGCGACGCGATGCAATGCGATGCGATGCGATGCTATGCGACGAGATGCGAGGCGATGCGAGGCGATGCGATGCGATGCGACGCGATTCGATGCGATATGATGCGATGCGATGCGAGGCGATGCGAGGCGATGCGAGGCGATGCGAGGCGATGCGATGCGATGAGATGCGATGCGATGCGATACGATGCGATGCGAGGCGATGCGAGGCGATGCGATGCGATGCGATCTGATGCGATGCGAGGCGATGCGAGGCGATGCGATGCGTTGAGATGAGATGCGATGCGATACGATGCGATGCGATGCGTTGCGTGAAGATGCGAGGCGATGCGATGCGATGCGATGCAATGCGATGCGATGCGATGCGATGCGATGCGATGAGATGCGATGCGATGCGATACGATGCGATGCGATGCGATGCGAGGCGATGCGATGCGATGAGATGCGATGCGATGCGATACGATGCGATGCGATGCGATGCGAGGCGATGCGAGGCGATGCGAGGCGATGCAATGCGATGCGATGCGATGCTATGCGATGAGATGCGAGGCGATGCGATGCGATGCTATGCGATAAGATGTGAGGCGATGCGAGGCGATGCGATGCGATGCGACGCGATGCGATGCAATATGATGCGATGCGATGCGAGGCGATGCGAGGCGATGCGAGGCGATGCGAGGCGATGCTATGCGATGAGATGCGATGCGATGCGATACGACGCGATGCAATGCGATGCGATGCGATGCTATGCGATGAGATGCAAGGCGATGCGAGGCGATGCGATGCGATGCGACGCGATGCGATGCGATATGATGCGATGCGATGCGATGCGATATGATGCGATGCGATGCGATGCGATGCGATGCGATACGATGCGATGCGAGGCGATGCGAGGCGATGCGAGGCGATGCGATGCGATGAGATGCGATGCGATGCGATACGATGCGATGCGATCTGATGCGATGCGAGGCGATGCGAGGCGATGCGATGCGTTGAGATGCAATGCGATGCGATGCGACGCGATGCAATGCGATGCGATGCGATGCTATGCGATGAGATGCGAGGCGATGCGATGCGATGCTATGCGATGAGATGTGAGGCGATGCGAGGCGATGCGATGCGATGCGATGCGATATGATGCGAGGCGATGCGAGGCGATGCGATGCGATGAGATGCGATGAAATGCGATGAGATGCGATGCGATGCAAGGCGATGCGATGCGATGCGATACGATGCGATGGGATGCGATGCGATGCGATGCGATACGATTCGATGCGAGTCGATGCGATGCGATGCGATGCGATCTGATGCGATGCGAGGCGATGCGAGGCGATGCGATGCGTTGAGATGCGATGCGATGCGATGCGACGCGATGCAATGCGATGCAATGCGATGCTATGCGATGAGATGCGAGGCGATGCGAGGCGATGCGATGCGATGCGACGCGATGCGATGCGATATGATGCGAGGCGATGCGAGGCGATGCGAGGCGATGCGAGGCGATGCGATGCGATGCGATGCGATGCTATGCGATGCGACGCGATGCGATGCGATATGATGCGATGCGATGCGATGCGATATGATGCGATGCGATGCGACGCGATGCGATGCGATGCTATGCGATGCGACGCGATGCGATGCGATATGATGCGATGCGATGCGATGCGATATGATGCGATGCGATGCGACGCGATGCGATACGATATGATGCGAGGCGATGCGAGGCGATGCGATGCGATGAGATGCGATGAAATGCGATGAGATGCGATGCGATGCAAGGCGATGCGATGCGATGCGAGGCGAAGCGATGCGATGCGACGCGATGCGATGCGATATGATGCGAGGCGATGCGAGGCGATGCGATGCGATGAGATGCGATGAAATGCGATGAGATGCGATGCGATGCAAGGCGATGCGATGCGATGCGAGGCGAAGCGATGCGATGCGAGGCGATGCGAGGCGATGCGAGGCGATGCGATGCGATGAGATGCGATGCAATGCGAGGCGATGTGAGGCGATGCGATGCGATGCGATGCAATGCGATGCGATGCGAGGCGATGCGAGGCAATGCGATGCGATGCAAGGCGATGCGATGCGATGCGATGCGATACGATGCGATGCGAGGCGATGCGAGGCGATGCGAGGCGATGCGATGCGATGAGATGCGATGCAATGCGAGGCGATGTGAGGCGATGCGATGCGATGCGATGCAATGCGATGCGATGCGAGGCGATGCGAGGCAATGCGATGCGATGCGAAGCAATGCGAGGCGATGTGAGGCGATGCGATGCGATGCGATGCGATGCGATGCGATGCGATGCGACGCGATGCAATGCGATGCGATGCGATGCGATGCGATGAGATGCAAGGCGATGCGATGCGATGCGATACGAGGCGATGCGATGCTATGCGATTCGATGCGATGCGATGCGATGCGATGCGATGCGACGCGATGCAATGCGATGCGATGCGATGCTATGCGATGAGATGCGAGGCGATGCGAGGCGATGCGAGGCGATGCGATGCGATGCGACGCGATGCGATGCGATGCGATGCGATGCGATGCGATACGATGCGATGCGAGGCGATGCGATGCGATGCGACGCGATGCGATGCGATATGATGCGATGCGATGCGATGCGAGGCGATGCGAGGCGATGCGATGCGATGCGATGCGATGCGATGCGATACGATGCGATGCGAGGCGATGCGAGGCGATGCGAGGCGATGCGATGCGATGAGATGCGATGCGTTGAGATGCGATGCGATGCGATGCGACGCGATGCAATGCGATGCGATGCGATGCTATGCGATGAGATGCGAGGCGCTGCGATGCGATGCTATGCGATGAGATGTGAGGCGATGCGAGGCGATGCGATGCGATGCGACGCGATGCGATTCGATATGATGCGATGCGATGCGATGCGAGGCGATGCGAGGCGATGCTATGCGATGAGATGCGATGCGATGCGATACGATGCGATGCGATGCGATGCGATGCGATGCGATATGATGCGATGCGATGCGATACGATGCGATGCGATGCGATGCGATGCGATGCGATATGATGCGAGGCGATGCGAGGCGATGCTATGCGATGAGATGCGATGCGATGCGATATGATGCGATTCGATGCGATGCGATATGATGCGATGCGATGCGACGCGATGCGATGCGATATGATGCGATGCGAGGCGATGCGAGGCGATGCGAGGCGATGCTATGCGATGAGATGCGATGCGATGCGATATGATGCGATGCGATGCGATGCGATATGATGCGATGCGATGCGACGCGATGCGATGCGATATGATGCGAGGCGATGCGAGGCGATGCGAGGCGATGCGAGGCGATGCGATGCGATGCGATGCGATGCGATGCTATGCGATGAGATGCGAGGCGATGCGAAGCGATGCGATGCGATGCGACGCGATGCGATGCGATATGATGCGATGCGATGCGATGCGATATGATGCGATGCGATGCGACGCGATGCGATGCGATATGATGCGAGGCGATGCGAGGCGAGGCGATGTGAGGCGATGCGATGCGATGCGATGCAATGCGATGCGATGCGAGGCGATGCGAGGCAATGCGATGCGATGCGAAGCAATGCGAGGCGATGTGAGGCGATGCGATGCGATGCGATGCGATGCGATGCGATGCGATGCGACGCGATGCAATGCGATGCGATGCGATGCGATGCGATGAGATGCAAGGCGATGCGATGCGATGCGATACGAAGCGACGCGATGCGATGCGATGCGATGCGATGCGATGCGATACGATGCGATGCGAGGCGATGCGATGCGATGCGACGCGATGCGATGCGATATGATGCGATGCGATGCGATGCGAGGCGATGCGAGGCGATGCGATGCGATGCGATGCGATACGATGCGATGCGATGCGATGCGATGCGATGCGATACGATTCGATGCGATGCGATGCGATGCGACGCGATGCAATGCGATGCGATGCGATGCTATGCGATGAGATGCGAGGCGATGCGAGGCGATGCGAGGCGATGCGATGCGATGCGACGCGATGCGATGCGATGCGATGCGATGCGATGCGATACGATGCGATGCGAGGCGATGCGATGCGATGCGACGCGATGCGATGCGATATGATGCGATGCGATGCGATGCGAGGCGATGCGAGGCGATGCGATGCGATGCGATGCGATGCGATGCGATACGATGCGATGCGAGGCGATGCGAGGCGATGCGAGGCGATGCGATGCGATGAGATGCGATGCGTTGAGATGCGATGCGATGCGATGCGACGCGATGCAATGCGATGCGATGCGATGCTATGCGATGAGATGCGAGGCGCTGCGATGCGATGCTATGCGATGAGATGTGAGGCGATGCGAGGCGATGCGATGCGATGCGACGCGATGCGATGCGATATGATGCGATGCGAGGCGATGCGAGGCGATGCTATGCGATGAGATGCGATGCGATGCGATACGATGCGATGCGATGCGATGCGATGCGATGCGATATGATGCGATGCGATGCGATGCGATGCGATATGATGCGATGCGATGCGATGCGAGGCGATGCGAGGCGATGCTATGCGATGAGATGCGATGCGATGCGATACGATGCGATGCGATGCGATGCGATGCGATGCGATGCGATGCGATGCGATGCGACGCGATGCAATGCGATGCGATGCGATGCTATGCGATGAGATGCGAGGCGATGCGAAGCGATGCGATGCGATGCGACGCGATGCGATGCGATATGATGCGATGCGATGCGATGCGATATGATGCGATGCGATGCGACGCGATGCGATGCGATATGATGCGAGGCGATGCGAGGCGATGCGATGCGATGAGATGCGATGAAGTGCGATGAGATGCGATGCGATGCAAGGCGATGCGATGCGATGCGATACGATGCGATGCGATGCGATGCGATGCGATGCGATACGATTCGATGCGAGGCGATGCGAGGCGATGCGAGGCGATGCGATGCGATGCGATGCGATGCGACGCGATGCAATGCGATGCGATGCGATGCTATGCGATGAGATGCGATATGATGCGAGGCGATGCGAGGCGATGCGAGGCGATGCGAGGCGATGCGATGCGATGCGATGCGATGCGACGCGATGCGATGCGATATGATGCGAGGCGATGCGAGGCGATGCGAGGCGATGCGAGGCGATGCGAGGCGATGCGATGCGATGCGATGCGATGCGACGCGATGCAATGCGATGCGATGCGATGCTATGCGATGAGATGCGAGGCGATGCGAAGCGATGAGATGCGATGAGATGCGATGCGATGCGATACGATGCGATGCGATGCGATGCGAGGCGATGCGAGGCGATGCGAGGCGATGCAATGCGATACGATCTGATGCGATGCGAGGCGATGCGAGGCGATGCGATGCGTTTAGATGAGATGCGATGCGATACGATGCGATGCGATGCGATGCGAGGCGATGCGAGGCGATGCAAGGCGATGCAATGCGATGCGATCTGATGCGATGCGATGCGATGCGAGGCGATGCGAGGCGATGCGAGGCGATGCAATGCAATGCGATCTGATGCGATGCGAGGCGATGCGAGGCGATGCGATGCGTTTAGATGAGATGCGATGCGATGCGATGCGTTTAGATGAGATGCGATGCAATGCGATGCGATGCGAGGCGATGCGAGGCAATGTGAGGCGATGCGATGCGATGCGATGCGATGCAATGCGAGGCGATGCGATGCGAGGCAATGCGAGGCGATGTGAGGCGATGCGATGCGATGCGATGCGTTGCGAGGCGATGCGAGGCGAGGCGATGCGAAGCGAAGCGATGCGATGCGATGCGATGCGATGCGAGGCGATGCGAGGCAATGTGAGGCGATGCGATGCGATGCGATGCGATGCAATGCGAGGCGATGCGATGCGAGGCAATGCGAGGCGATGTGAGGCGATGCGATGCGATGCGATGCAATGCGATGCGAGGCGATGCGAAGCGAAGCGATGCGATGCGAAGCGATGCGATGCGATGCGATGCGATGCGATGCGATGCGATGCGATGCGATGCGATGCAATGCGAGGCGATGCGATGCGAGGCAATGCGAGGCGATGTGAGGCGATGCGATGCGATGCGATGCGATGCGATGCGAGGCGATGCGAGGCGATGTGAGGCGATGCGATGCGATGCGATGCAATGCGATGCGATGCGAGGCGATGCGAGGCGATGCGAGGCGATGCGATGCGATGAGATGCGATGCGATGCGATACGATGCGATGCGATGCGATGCGAGGCGATGCGAGGCGATGCGAGGCGATGCGATGCGATGCGATCTGATGCGATGCGAGGCGATGCGATGCGTTGAGATGAGATGCGATGCGATACGATGCGATGCGATGCGTTGCGTGGGGATGCGAGGCGATGCGATGCGATGCGATGCAATGCGATGCGAGGCGATGCGAAGCGAAGCGATGCGATGCGATGCGATGCGATGCGACGCGATGCGATGCGATATGATGCGATGCGATGCGATGCGATATGATGCGATGCGATGCGACGCGATGCGAGGCGATGCGATGCGTTGAGATGCGATGCAATGCGATGCGACGCGATGCAATGCGATGCGATGCGATGCTATGCGATGAGATGCGAGGCGATGCGAGGCGATGCGATGCGATGCGACGCGATGCGATGCGATATGATGCGAGGCGATGCGAGGCGATGCGAGGCGATGCGAGGCGATGCGATGCGATGCGATGCGATGCGACGCGATGCAATGCGATGCGATGCGATGCTATGCGATGAGATGCGAGGCGATGCGAAGCGATGAGATGCGATGAGATGCGATGCGATGCGATACGATGCGATGCGATGCGATGCGAGGCGATGCGAGGCGATGCGAGGCGATGCAATGCGATACGATCTGATGCGATGCGAGGCGATGCGAGGCGATGCGATGCGTTTAGATGAGATGCCATGCGATACGATGCGATGCGATGCGATGCGAGGCGATGCGAGGCGATGCAAGGCGATGCAATGCGATGCGATCTGATGCGATGCGATGCGATGCGAGGCGATGCGAGGCGATGCGAGGCGATGCAATGCGATGCGATCTGATGCGATGCGAGGCGATGCGAGGCGATGCGATGCGTTTAGATGAGATGCGATGCGATGCGATGCGTTTAGATGAGATGCGATGCAATGCGATGCGATGCGAGGCGATGCGAGGCAATGTGAGGCGATGCGATGCGATGCGATGCAATGCGAGGCGATGCGATGCGAGGCAATGCGAGGCGATGTGAGGCGATGCGATGCGATGCGATGCGATGCGAGGCGATGCGAGGCGAGGCGATGCGAAGCGAAGCGATGCGATGCGATGCGATGCGATGCGAGGCGATGCGAGGCAATGTGAGGCGATGCGATGCGATGCGATGCGATGCAATGCGAGGCGATGCGATGCGAGGCAATGCGAGGCGATGTGAGGCGATGCGATGCGATGCGATGCAATGCGATGCGAGGCGATGCGAAGCGAAGCGATGCGATGCGAAGCGATGCGATGCGATGCGATGCGATGCGATGCGATGCGATGCGATGCGATGCGATGCAATGCGAGGCGATGCGATGCGAGGCAATGCGAGGCGATGTGAGGCGATGCGATGCTATGCGATGCGATGCGATGCGAGGCGATGCGAGGCGATGTGAGGCGATGCGATGCGATGCGATGCAATGCGATGCGATGCGAGGCGATGCGAGGCGATGCGAGGCGATGCGATGCGATGAGATGCGATGCGATGCGATACGATGCGATGCGATGCGATGCGAGGCGATGCGAGGCGATGCGAGGCGATGCGATGCGATGCGATCTGATGCGATGCGAGGCGATGCGAGGCGATGCGATGCGTTGAGATGAGATGCGATGCGATACGATGCGATGCGATGCGTTGCGTGGGGATGCGAGGCGATGCGATGCGATGCGATGCAATGCGATGCGAGGCGATGCGAAGCGAAGCGATGCGATGCGATGCGATGCGATGCGAGGCGATGCGAGGCAATGTGAGGCGATGCGATGCGATGCGATGCGATGCAATGCGAGGCGATGCGATGCGAGGCAATGCGAGGCGATGTGAGGCGATGCGATGCGATGCGATGCGATGCGATGCGAGGCGATGCGAGGCGAGGCGATATGATGCGATGCGATGCGATGCGATGCGATGCGATGCGATGCAATGCGAGGCGATGTGAGGCGATGCGATGCGATGCGATGCGATGCGAGGCGATGCGAGGCGATGCGAGGCGATGCGATGCGATGCGATGCAATGCGATGCGATGCGAGGCGATGCGAGGCAATGCGATGCGATGCGAGGCAATGCGAGGCGATGTGAGGCGATGCGATGCGATGCGATGCGATGCGATGCGATGCGATGCGACGCGATGCAATGCGATGCGATGCGATGCGAGGCGATGCTATGCGATGAGATGCGATGCGATGCGATACGATGCGATGCGATGCGATGCGATGCGATGCGATACGATGCAATGCGATGCGATGCGAGGCGATGCGATACGATGCGATGCGATGCGATGCGATGCGATGCGATACGATTCGATGCGAGGCGATGCGAGGCGATGCGATGCGATATGATGCGAGGCGATGCGAGGCGATGCGAGGCGATGCGAGGCGATGCGATGCGATGCGATGCGATGCGACGCGATGCAATGCGATGCGATGCGATGCTATGCGATGAGATGCGAGGCGATGCGAAGCGATGCGATGCGATGCGACGCGATGCGATGCGATATGATGCGATGCGATGCGATGCGATGCGATGCGACGCGATGCAATGCGATGCGATGCGATGCTATGCGATGAGATGCGAGGCGATGCGAAGCGATGCGATGCGATGCGACGCGATGCGATGCGATATGATGCGATGCGATGCGATGCGATATGATGCGATGCGATGCGACGCGATGCGATGCGATATGATGCGAGGCGATGCGAGGCGATGCGATGCGATGAGATGCGATGAAGTGCGATGAGATGCGATGCGATGCAAGGCGATGCGATGCGATGCGATACGATGCGATGCGATGCGATGCGATGCGATACGATTCGATGCGAGGCGATGCGAGGCGATGCGAGGCGATGCGATGCGATGCGATGCGATGCGACGCGATGCGATGCGATATGATGCGAGGCGATGCGAGGCGATGCGAGGCGATGCGAGGCGATGCGATGCGATGCGATGCGATGCGACGCGATGCAATGCGATGCGATGCGATGCTATGCGATGAGATGCGAGGCGATGCGAAGCGATGCGATGCGATGCGACGCGATGCGATGCGATATGATGCGATGCGATGCGATGCGATATGATGCGATGCGATGCGACGCGATGCGAGGCGATGCGATGCGTTGAGATGCGATGCAATGCGATGCGACGCGATGCAATGCGATGCGATGCGATGCTATGCGATGAGATGCGAGGCGATGCGAGGCGATGCGATGCGATGCGACGCGATGCGATGCGATATAATGCGAGGCGATGCGAGGCGATGCGAGGCGATGCGAGGCGATGCGATGCGATGCGATGCGATGCGACGCGATGCAATGCGATGCGATGCGATGCTATGCGATGAGATGCGAGGCGATGCGAAGCGATGTGAGGCGATGCGATGCGATGCGATGCGATGCGAGGCGATGCGAGGCGAGGCGATGCGAAGCGAAGCGATGCGATGCGATGCGATGCGATGCGAGGCGTTGCGAGGCAATGTGAGGCGATGCGATGCGATGCGATGCGATGCAATGCGAGGCGATGCGATGCGAGGCAATGCGAGGCGATGTGAGGCGATGCGATGCGATGCGATGCAATGCGATGCGAGGCGATGCGAAGCGAAGCGATGCGATGCGAAGCGATGCGATGCGATGCGATGCGATGCGATGCGATGCGATGCGATGCGATGCGATGCAATGCGAGGCGATGCGATGCGAGGCAATGCGAGGCGATGTGAGACGATGCGATGCGATGCGATGCGATGCGATGCGAGGCGATGCGAGGCGATGCGAGGCAATGCGATGCGATGCGAAGCAATGCGAGGCGATGTGAGGCGATGCGATGCGATGCGATGCGATGCGATGCGATGCGACGCGATGCAATGCGATGCGATGCGATGCGATGCGATGAGATGCGATGCAATGCGAGGCGATGTGAGGCGAAGCGATGCGATGCGAAGCGATGCGATGCGATGCGATGCGATGCGATGCGATGCGATGCGATGCGATGCGATGCAATGCGAGGCGATGCGATGCGAGGCAATGCGAGGCGATGTGAGGCGATGCGATGCGATGCGATGCGATGCAATGCGATGCGATGCGAGGCGATGCGAGGCAATGCGATGCGATGCGAAGCAATGCGAGGCGATGTGAGGCGATGCGATGCGATGCGATGCGATGCGATGCGATGCGATGCGACGCGATGCAATGCGATGCGATGCGATGCGATGCGATGAGATGCGATGCAATGCGAGGCGATGTGAGGCGATGCGATGCGATGCGATGCAATGCGATGCGATGCGAGGCGATGCGAGGCAATGCGATGCGATGCGAAGCAATGCGAGGCGATGTGAGGCGATGCGATGCGATGCGATGCGATGCGATGCGATGCGATGCGACGCGATGCAATGCGATGCGATGCGATGCGATGCGATGAGATGCAAGGCGATGCGATGCGATGCGATACGAGGCGATGCGATGCTATGCGATTCGATGCGATGCGATGCGATGCGATGCGATGCGACGCGATGCAATGCGATGCGATGCGATGCTATGCGATGAGATGCGAGGCGATGCGAGGCGATGCGAGGCGATGCGATGCGATGCGACGCGATGCGATGCGATGCGATGCGATGCGATGCGATACGATGCGATGCGAGGCGATGCGATGCGATGCGACGCGATGCGATGCGATATGATGCGATGCGATGCGATGCGAGGCGATGCGAGGCGATGCGATGCGATGCGATGCGATGCGATGCGATACGATGCGATGCGAGGCGATGCGAGGCGATGCGAGGCGATGCGATGCGATGAGATGCGATGCGTTGAGATGCGATGCGATGCGATGCGACGCGATGCAATGCGATGCGATGCGATGCTATGCGATGAGATGCGAGGCGCTGCGATGCGATGCTATGCGATGAGATGTGAGGCGATGCGAGGCGATGCGATGCGATGCGACGCGATGCGATTCGATATGATGCGATGCGATGCGATGCGAGGCGATGCGAGGCGATGCTATGCGATGAGATGCGATGCGATGCGATACGATGCGATGCGATGCGATGCGATGCGATGCGATATGATGCGATGCGATGCGATACGATGCGATGCGATGCGATGCGATGCGATGCGATATGATGCGAGGCGATGCGAGGCGATGCTATGCGATGAGATGCGATGCGATGCGATATGATGCGATTCGATGCGATGCGATATGATGCGATGCGATGCGACGCGATGCGATGCGATATGATGCGATGCGAGGCGATGCGAGGCGATGCGAGGCGATGCTATGCGATGAGATGCGATGCGATGCGATATGATGCGATGCGATGCGATGCGATATGATGCGATGCGATGCGACGCGATGCGATGCGATATGATGCGAGGCGATGCGAGGCGATGCGAGGCGATGCGAGGCGATGCGATGCGATGCGATGCGATGCGATGCTATGCGATGAGATGCGAGGCGATGCGAAGCGATGCGATGCGATGCGACGCGATGCGATGCGATATGATGCGATGCGATGCGATGCGATATGATGCGATGCGATGCGACGCGATGCGATGCGATATGATGCGAGGCGATGCGAGGCGAGGCGATGTGAGGCGATGCGATGCGATGCGATGCAATGCGATGCGATGCGAGGCGATGCGAGGCAATGCGATGCGATGCGAAGCAATGCGAGGCGATGTGAGGCGATGCGATGCGATGCGATGCGATGCGATGCGATGCGATGCGACGCGATGCAATGCGATGCGATGCGATGCGATGCGATGAGATGCAAGGCGATGCGATGCGATGCGATACGAAGCGATGCGATGCTATGCGATTCGATGCGATGCGATGCGATGCGATGCGATGCGACGCGATGCGATGCGATGCGATACGATTCGATGCGAGGCGATGCGAGGCGATGCGAGGCGATGCGATGCGATGCGATGCGATGCGACGCGATGCAATGCGATGCGATGCGATGCTATGCGATGAGATGCGATATGATGCGAGGCGATGCGATGCGATGCGATGCGATGCGATGCGATGCGACGCGATGCAATGCGATGCGATGCGATGCTATGCGATGCGATGCGACGCGATGCAATGCGATGCGATGCGATGCGACGCGATGCAATGCGATGCGATGCGATGCGATGCGATGCGATGCGATGCGATGCGATGCGATGCGATGCGACGCGATGCAATGCGATGCGATGCGATGCTATGCGATGAGATGCGATATGATGCGAGGCGATGCGAGGCGATGCGAGGCGATGCGAGGCGATGCGATGCGATGCGATGCGATGCGACGCGATGCGATGCGATATGATGCGAGGCGATGCGAGGCGATGCGAGGCGATGCGAGGCGATGCGATGCGATGCGATGCGATGCGATGCGATGCGATGCGATGCGACGCGATGCAATGCGATGCGATGCGAGGCGATGCGATGCGATGCGATGCGATGCGATGCGATGCGATGCGATGCGACGCGATGCAATGCGATGCGATGCGATGCTATGCGATGAGATGCGATATGATGCGAGGCGATGCGAGGCGATGCGAGGCGATGCGAGGCGATGCGATGCGATGCGATGCGATGCGACGCGATGCGATGCGATATGATGCGAGGCGATGCGAGGCGATGCGAGGCGATGCGAGGCGATGCGATGCGATGCGATGCGATGCGACGCGATGCAATGCGATGCGATGCGATGCTATGCGATGAGATGCGAGGCGATGCGAAGCGATGCGATGCGATGCGACGCGATGCGATGCGATATGATGCGATGCGATGCGATGCGATATGATGCGATGCGATGCGACGCGATGCGAGGCGATGCGATGCGTTGAGATGCGATGCAATGCTATGCGACGCGATGCAATGCGATGCGATGCGATGCTATGCGATGAGATGCGAGGCGATGCGAGGCGATGCGATGCGATGCGACGCGATGCGATGCGATATGATGCGAGGCGATGCGAGGCGATGCGAGGCGATGCGAGGCGATGCGAGGCGATGCGATGCGATGCGATGCGATGCGACGCGATGCAATGCGATGCGATGCGATGCTATGCGATGAGATGCGAGGCGATGCGAAGCGATGAGATGCGATGAGATGCGATGCGATGCGATACGATGCGATGCGATGCGATGCGAGGCGATGCGAGGCGATGCGAGGCGATGCAATGCGATACGATCTGATGCGATGCGAGGCGATGCGAGGCGATGCGATGCGTTTAGATGAGATGCGATGCGATACGATGCGATGCGATGCGATGCGAGGCGATGCGAGGCGATGCAAGGCGATGCAATGCGATGCGATCTGATGCGATGCGATGCGATGCGAGGCGATGCGAGGCGATGCGAGGCGATGCAATGCAATGCGATCTGATGCGATGCGAGGCGATGCGAGGCGATGCGATGCGTTTAGATGAGATGCGATGCGATGCGATGCGTTTAGATGAGATGCGATGCAATGCGATGCGATGCGAGGCGATGCGAGGCAATGTGAGGCGATGCGATGCGATGCGATGCGATGCAATGCGAGGCGATGCGATGCGAGGCAATGCGAGGCGATGTGAGGCGATGCGATGCGATGCGATGCGTTGCGAGGCGATGCGAGGCGAGGCGATGCGAAGCGATGCGATGCGATGCGATGCGATGCGATGCGAGGCGATGCGAGGCAATGTGAGGCGATGCGATGCGATGCGATGCGATGCAATGCGAGGCGATGCGATGCGAGGCAATGCGAGGCGATGTGAGGCGATGCGATGCGATGCGATGCAATGCGATGCGAGGCGATGCGAAGCGAAGCGATGCGATGCGAAGCGATGCGATGCGATGCGATGCGATGCGATGCGATGCGATGCGATGCGATGCGATGCAATGCGAGGCGATGCGATGCGAGGCAATGCGAGGCGATGTGAGGCGATGCGATGCGATGCGATGCGATGCGATGCGAGGCGATGCGAGGCGATGTGAGGCGATGCGATGCGATGCGATGCAATGCGATGCGATGCGAGGCGATGCGAGGCGATGCGAGGCGATGCGATGCGATGAGATGCGATGCGATGCGATACGATGCGATGCGATGCGATGCGAGGCGATGCGAGGCGATGCGAGGCGATGCGATGCGATGCGATCTGATGCGATGCGAGGCGATGCGATGCGTTGAGATGAGATGCGATGCGATACGATGCGATGCGATGCGTTGCGTGGGGATGCGAGGCGATGCGATGCGATGCGATGCAATGCGATGCGAGGCGATGCGAAGCGAAGCGATGCGATGCGATGCGATGCGATGCGAGGCGATGCGAGGCAATGTGAGGCGATGCGATGCGATGCGATGCGATGCAATGCGAGGCGATGCGATGCGAGGCAATGCGAGGCGATGTGAGGCGATGCGATGCGATGCGATGCGATGCGATGCGAGGCGATGCGAGGCGAGGCGATATGATGCGATGCGATGCGATGCGATGCGATGCGATGCGATGCAATGCGAGGCGAAGCGATGCGAGGCAATGCGAGGCGATGTGAGGCGATGCGATGCGATGCGATGCGATGCGATGCGAGGCGATGCGAGGCGATGCGAGGCGATGCGATGCGATGCGATGCAATGCGATGCGATGCGAGGCGATGCGAGGCAATGCGATGCGATGCGAGGCAATGCGAGGCGATGTGAGGCGATGCGATGCGATGCGATGCGATGCGATGCGACGCGATGCAATGCGATGCGATGCGATGCGATGCGATGAGATGCAAGGCGATGCGATGCGATGCGATGCGATGCGATGCGACGCGATGCAATGCGATGCGATGCGATGCTATGCGATGAGATGCGAGGCGATGCGAGGCGATGCGAGGCGATGCGATGCGATGCGACGCGATGCGATGCGATGCGATGCGATGCGATGCGATACAATGCGATGCGAGGCGATGCGATACGATGCGACGCGATGCGATGCGATATGATGCGATGCGATGCGATGCGAGGCGATGCGAGGCCATGCGATGCGATGCGATGCGATGCGATGCGATACGATGCGATGCGAGGCGATGCGGGGCGATGCGAGGCGATGCGATGCGATGAGATGCGATGCGATGCGATACGATGCGATGCGACGCGATGCGATGCGATATGATGCGATGCGATGCGATGCGATATGATGCGATGCGATGCGACGCGATGCGATGCGATATGATGCGAGGCGATGCGAGGCGATGCGATGCGATGAGATGCGATGAAGTGCGATGAGATGCGATGCGATGCAAGGCGATGCGATGCGATGCGATACGATGCGATGCGATGCGATGCGATGCGATGCGATACGATTCGATGCGAGGCGATGCGAGGCGATGCGAGGCGATGCGATGCGATGCGATGCGATGCGACGCGATGCAATGCGATGCGATGCGATGCTATGCGATGAGATGCGATATGATGCGAGGCGATGCGAGGCGATGCGAGGCGATGCGAAGCGATGCGATGCGATGCGATGCGATGCGACGCGATGCGATGCGATATGATGCGAGGCGATGCGAGGCGATGCGAGGCGATGCGAGGCGATGCGATGCGATGCGATGCGATGCGACGCGATGCAATGCGATGCGATGCGATGCTATGCGATGAGATGCGAGGCGATGCGATACGATGCGATGCGATGCGATGCGATGCGATGCGATACGATGCGATGCGATGCGATGCGAGGCGATGCGATACGATGCGATGCGATGCGATGCGATGCGATGCGATACGATTCGATGCGAGGCGATGCGAGGCGATGCGATGCGATATGATGCGAGGCGATGCGAGGCGATGCGATGCGATGCGATGCGATACGATTCGATGCGAGGCGATGCGAGGCGATGCGATGCGATATGATGCGAGGCGATGCGAGGCGATGCGAGGCGATCCGAGGCGATGCGATGCGATGCGATGCGATGCGACGCGATGCAATGCGATGCGATGCGATGCTATGCGATGAGATGCGAGGCGATGCGAAGCGATGCGATGCGATGCGACGCGATGCGATGCGATATGATGCGATGCGATGCGATGCGATGCGATGCGACGCGATGCAATGCGATGCGATGCGATGCTATGCGATGAGATGCGAGGCGATGCGAAGCGATGCGATGCGATGCGACGCGATGCGATGCGATATGATGCGATGCGATGCGATGCGATATGATGCGATGCGATGCGACGCGATGCGATGCGATATGATGCGAGGCGATGCGAGGCGATGCGATGCGATGAGATGCGATGAAGTGCGATGAGATGCGATGCGATGCAAGGCGATGCGATGCGATGCGATACGATGCGATGCGATGCGATGCGATGCGATGCGATACGATTCGATGCGAGGCGATGCGAGGCGATGCGAGGCGATGCGATGCGATGCGATGCGATGCGACGCGATGCAATGCGATGCGATGCGATGCTATGCGATGAGATGCGATATGATGCGAGGCGATGCGAGGCGATGCGAGGCGATGCGAAGCGATGCGATGCGATGCGATGCGATGCGACGCGATGCGATGCGATATGATGCGAGGCGATGCGAGGCGATGCGAGGCGATGCGAGGCGATGCGATGCGATGCGATGCGATGCGACGCGATGCAATGCGATGCGATGCGATGCTATGCGATGAGATGCGAGGCGATGCGAAGCGATGCGATGCGATGCGACGCGATGCGATGCGATATGATGCGATGCGATGCGATGCGATATGATGCGACGCGATGCGACGCGATGCGAGGCGATGCGATGCGTTGAGATGCGATGCAATGCGATGCGACGCGATGCAATGCGATGCGATGCGATGCTATGCGATGAGATGCGAGGCGATGCGAGGCGATGCGATGCGATGCGACGCGATGCGATGCGATATAATGCGAGGCGATGCGAGGCGATGCGAGGCGATGCGAGGCGATGCGATGCGATGCGATGCGATGCGACGCGATGCAATGCGATGCGATGCGATGCTATGCGATGAGATGCGAGGCGATGCGAAGCGATGAGATGCGATGCGATGCGATACGATGCGATGCGATGCGATGCGATGCAATGCGAGGCGATGCGAGGCGATGCGAGGCGATGCGAGGCGATGCGATGCGATGAGATGCGATGCGATGCGATACGATGCGATGCGATGCGATGCGAGGCGATGCGAGGCGATGCGAGGCGATGCAATGCGATGCGATCTGATGCGATGCGAGGCGATGCGATGCGTTTAGATGAGATGCGATGCGATACGATGCGATGCGATCCGATGCGAGGCGATGCGAGGCGATGCGAGGCGATGCAATGCGATGCGATCTGATGCGATGCGATGCGATGCGAGGCGATGCGAGGCGATGCGAGGCGATGCAATGCGATGCGATCTGATGCGATGCGAGGCGATGCGAGGCGATGCGATGCGTTTAGATGAGATGCGATGCGATGCGATGCGTTTAGATGAGATGCGATGCAATGCGATGCGATGCGAGGCGATGCGAGGCAATGTGAGGCGATGCGATGCGATGCGATGCGATGCAATGCGAGGCGATGCGATGCGAGGCAATGCGAGGCGATGTGAGGCGATGCGATGCGATGCGATGCGATGCGAGGCGATGCGAGGCGAGGCGATGCGAAGCGAAGCGATGCGATGCGATGCGATGCGATGCGAGGCGATGCGAGGCAATGTGAGGCGATGCGATGCGATGCGATGCGATGCAATGCGAGGCGATGCGATGCGAGGCAATGCGAGGCGATGTGAGGCGATGCGATGCGATGCGATGCAATGCGATGCGAGGCGATGCGAAGCGAAGCGATGCGATGCGAAGCGATGCGATGCGATGCGATGCGATGCGATGCGATGCGATGCGATGCGATGCGATGCAATGCGAGGCGATGCGATGCGAGGCAATGCGAGGCGATGTGAGGCGATGCGATGCGATGCGATGGGATGCGATGCGATGCGAGGCGATGCGAGGCGATGTGAGGCGATGCGATGCGATGCGATGCAATGCGATGCGATGCGAGGCGATGCGAGGCAATGCGATGCGAAGCAATGCGAGGCGATGTGAGGCGATGCGATGCGATGCGATGCGATGCGATGCGATGCGATGCGACGCGATGCAATGCGATGCGATGCGATGCGATGCGATGAGATGCAAGGCGATGCGATGCGATGCGATACGAGGCGATGCGATGCTATGCGATTCGATGCGATGCGATGCGATGCGATGCGATGCGACGCGATGCAATGCGATGCGATGCGATGCTATGCGATGAGATGCGAGGCGATGCGAGGCGATGCGAGGCGATGCGATGCGATGCGACGCGATGCGATGCGATGCGATGCGATGCGATGCGATACGATGCGATGCGAGGCGATGCGATGCGATGCGACGCGATGCGATGCGATATGATGCGATGCGATGCGATGCGAGGCGATGCGAGGCGATGCGATGCGATGCGATGCGATGCGATGCGATACGATGCGATGCGAGGCGATGCGAGGCGATGCGAGGCGATGCGATGCGATGAGATGCGATGCGTTGAGATGCGATGCGATGCGATGCGATGCGTTGAGATGCGATGCGATGCGATGCGACGCGATGCAATGCGATGCGATGCGATGCTATGCGATGAGATGCGAGGCGCTGCGATGCGATGCTATGCGATGAGATGTGAGATGATGCGAGGCGATGCGATGCGATGCGACGCGATGCGATGCGATATGATGCGATGCGATGCGATGCGAGGCGATGCGAGGCGATGCTATGCGATGAGATGCGTTGCGATGCGATACGATGCGATGCGATGCGATGCGATGCGATGCGATATGATGCGATGCGATGCGATACGATGCGATGCGATGCGATGCGATGCGATGCGATATGATGCGAGGCGATGCGAGGCGATGCTATGCGATGAGATGCGATGCGATGCGATATGATGCGATTCGATGCGATGCGATATGATGCGATGCGATGCGACGCGATGCGATGCGATATGATGCGATGCGAGGCGATGCGAAGCGATGCGAGGCGATGCTATGCGATGAGATGCGATGCGATGCGATATGATGCGATGCGATGCGATGCGATATGATGCGATGCGATGCGACGCGATGCGATGCGATATGATGCGAGGCGATGCGAGGCGATGCGAGGCGATGCGAGGCGATGTGATGCGATGCGATGCGATGCGATGCTATGCGATGAGATGCGAGGCGATGCGAAGCGATGCGATGCGATGCGACGCGATGCGATGCGATATGATGCGATGCGATGCGATGCGATATGATGCGATGCGATGCGACGCGATGCGATGCGATATGATGCGAGGCGATGCGAGGCGAGGCGATGTGAGGCGATGCGATGCGATGCGATGCAATGCGATGCGATGCGAGGCGATGCGAGGCAATGCGATGCGATGCGAAGCAATGCGAGGCGATGTGAGGCGATGCGATGCGATGCGATGCGATGCGATGCGATGCGATGCGACGCGATGCAATGCGATGCGATGCGATGCTATGCGATGAGATGCGAGGCGATGCGAGGCGATGCGAGGCGATGCGATGCGATGCGACGCGATGCGATGCGATGCGATGCGATGCGATGCGATACGATGCGATGCGAGGCGATGCGATGCGATGCGACGCGATGCGATGCGATATGATGCGATGCGATGCGATGCGAGGCGATGCGATGCTATGCGATTCGATGCGATGCGATGCGATGCGATGCGATGCGACGCGATGCAATGCGATGCGATGCGATGCTATGCGATGAGATGCGAGGCGATGCGAGGCGATGCGAGGCGATGCGATGCGATGCGACGCGATGCGATGCGATGCGATGCGATGCGATGCGATACGATGCGATGCGAGGCGATGCGATGCGATGCGACGCGATGCGATGCGATATGATGCGATGCGATGCGATGCGAGGCGATGCGAGGCGATGCGATGCGATGCGATGCGATACGAGGCGATGCGATGCTATGCGATTCGATGCGATGCGATGCGATGCGATGCGATGCGACGCGATGCAATGCGATGCGATGCGATGCTATGCGATGAGATGCGAGGCGATGCGAGGCGATGCGAGGCGATGCGATGCGATGCGACGCGATGCGATGCGATGCGATGCGATGCGATGCGATACGATGCGATGCGAGGCGATGCGATGCGATGCGACGCGATGCGATGCGATATGATGCGATGCGATGCGATGCGAGGCGATGCGAGGCGATGCGATGCGATGCGATGCGATGCGATGCGATACGATGCGATGCGAGGCGATGCGAGGCGATGCGAGGCGATGCGATGCGATGAGATGCGATGCGTTGAGATGCGATGCGATGCGATGCGATGCGTTGAGATGCGATGCGATGCGATGCGACGCGATGCAATGCGATGCGATGCGATGCTATGCGATGAGATGCGAGGCGCTGCGATGCGATGCTATGCGATGCGATGCGATATGATGCGATGCGATGCGATGCGAGGCGATGCGAGGCGATGCTATGCGATGAGATGCGATGCGATGCGATACGATGCGATGCGATGCGATGCGATGCGATGCGATATGATGCGATGCGATGCGATACGATGCGATGCGATGCGATGCGATGCGATGCGATATGATGCGAGGCGATGCGAGGCGATGCTATGCGATGAGATGCGATGCGATGCGATATGATGCGATTCGATGCGATGCGATATGATGCGATGCGATGCGACGCGATGCGATGCGATATGATGCGATGTGAGGCGATGCGAGGCGATGCGAGGCGATGCTATGCGATGAGATGCGATGCGATGCGATATGATGCGATGCGATGCGATGCGATATGATGCGATGCGATGCGACGCGATGCGATGCGATATGATGCGAGGCGATGCGAGGCGATGCGAGGCGATGCGAGGCGATGCGATGCGATGCGATGCGATGCGATGCTATGCAATGAGATGCGAGGCGATGCGAAGCGATGCGATGCGATGCGACGCGATGCGATGCGATATGATGCGATGCGATGCGATGCGATATGATGCGATGCGATGCGACGCGATGCGATGCGATATGATGCGAGGCGATGCGAGGCGATGCGATGCGATGAGATGCGATGAAATGCGATGAGATGCGATGCGATGCAAGGCGATGCGATGCGATGCGATACGATGCGATGCGATGCGATGCGACGCGATGCGACGCGATGCGATACGATTCGATGCGAGGCGATGCGAGGCGATGCGAGGCGATGCGATGCGATGCGATGCGATCTGATGCGATGCGAGGCGATGCGAGGCGATGCGATGCGTTGAGATGCGATGCGATGCGATGCGACGCGATGCAATGCGATGCGATGCGATGCTATGCGATGATATGCGAGGCGATGCGAGGCGATGCGATGCGATGCGACGCGATGCGATGCGATATGATGCGAGGCGATGCGAGGCGATGCGAAGCGATGCGAGGCGATGCGATGCGATGCGATGCGATGCGACGCGATGCAATGCCATGCGATGCGATGCTATGCGATGAGATGCGAGGCGATGCGAAGCGATGCGATGCGATGCGACGCGATGCGATGCGATATGATGCGATGCGATGCGATGCGATATGATGCGATGCGATGCGACTCGATGCGATGCGATATGATGCGAGGCGATGCGAGGCGATGCGATGCGATGAGATGCGATGAAATGCGATGAGATGCGATGCGATGCAAGGCGATGCGATGCGATGCGAGGCGAAGCGATGCGATGCGATGCGATGCGATGCGACGCGATGCAATGCGATGCGATGCGATGCTATGCGATGAGATGCGAGGCGATGCGAGGCGATGCGATGCGATGCGACGCGATTCGATGCGATATGATGCGATGCGATGCGAGGCGATGCGAGGCGATGCGAGGCGACGCGATGCGATGAGATGCGATGCGATGCGATACGATGCGATGCGATGCGATGCGAGGCGATGCGAGGCGATGCGAGGCGATGCGATGCGATCTGATGCGATGCGAGGCGATGCGAGGCGATGCGATGCGTTGAGATGAGATGCGATGCGATACGATGCGATGCGATGCGATGCGAGGGGATGCGATGCGATGCGATGCGATGCGATGCAATGCGATGCGAGGCGATGCGAAGCGAAGCGATGCGATGCGATGCGATGCGATGCGATGCGATGCGATGCAATGCGATGCGAGGCGATGCGATGCGATGCGATGCGATGCGATGCGATGCGAAGCGATGCGATGCGATGCGATGCGATGCGATGCGATGCGATATGATGCGATGCGATGCGATGCGATATGATGCGATGCGATGCGACGCGATGCGATGCGATGCGATGCGATGAGATGCGATGAAATGCGATGCGATGCGATGCTATACGATGCGGTCGCGAGTACTCGGAGGTCCTCTGCTTTGAGATTGTAGATCCACCCCACTTTTACTCTCGGGGGGCCCACGGGTGTGATGTCGTCCCTTTCTTGGTCCACCATTTTAAATCTGCGAACAGAGTTAGTATAGAAAATCTGTGGTATTCAAATAATCAAATTTTAAACAAGTATTTTTCAGGTCCCGGATGCCAAATTCTAGTTCTGGAGCTTCCGGTGGGTGCTTGCTAATTTTTATGTATATCTGAGCTCAGATTGCCTGCTCGGGCGCCATTTGTAACGGTACTGGCCCTCTGCATTGTAGGGCTAGTGAAATTAATGAATTTCCTTCGGGTAGCTTGTCAGTCGGAGAATAATTTAGTTCAGCCAGAAATACACTCGAATATTAGCAAGCAAACACTAGGATAATGTTAGACAGTTTAATTATAATGTTCAATATTTACAAACATAAGAATTCCTCGTAAACATCAAATAAAATGTATTTAACAATAAATTTAAATAATTATGCTGGATGCTCGGTTGCCCGTTCCTTATGCCTCGGCAACCCGTTTGGCATCTATGTATCGAAGGTCCGATGGGCCGCCCTCTGGAGAAATTGTCGGAACGCCACTGGTCGGGAGGACGGTTTGCCCAAAGTAATTTGCAGGGATACCAACTTCCGGGTTCAAACGTCAAGTCCGACGAAGAAACCGCGTGTAACTGCAAATATAGGTTAATTCTAATATTTGTATTTCGTCTTACAACCCCGTGAAAGCGTTGCGACTCCCGGGGATATGGTGAAGTGCTTGTGTGTGTTGCGGCAGAACGAGGCAGTTGACGGAGCCGGTCCAGCTGGAGCTCCTCTTCGTGGTGGCGGCCTACGATAGTCCACGGCCACGAGGTTGTCGCCGATCCTCCAGGTTACGATAGGGGCTGTTAAGTACGGTGAGTACAATCCTGCAGTCAAACAGAAATTAAATGCAATCTTATCGAGACTTGCAGAAGGTCGGCTACATGTGGCCCTTGTTATAACATGAAACCTAATATATCCGGACTGGACAAATGTTATATTGGTTGGTAGATTTATTGTTACAAAATTGACATATGAAACGGCCCGGTTGTTAACCCTTCGTCTCGAATATGCCTCGCAGGGAAGTTTGATATAATTATTGGCCAACGACATCCAGGAGAATTTTGAATATAATTGTTACACCGGATTTTAACAAGGATTAGCAATTTATTTATTATTACGAAGTCGACATATGAAACGGCTTGGTTGTTAACCCTTCGTCTCGAATATGTCTTGCAAGGAATTTGTAATATAAATATTAATACCGGGTTTTAACAGGGATTAGTGATTTAATTATTACGAGATCGACATATGAAACGGCTTGGCTGTTAACCCTTCGTCTCGAATATGTCATGCATGAAATTTAGATATGATTAAAACGCTAAGGCCTCGGGTTCGGTTGCAGCTACGGGAAACTACTATTGGATGTCGGGATCTGGAGTTTAGACAGGAATAATTCTCTCTCGAAATTCGCTCCGTGCTTACTTTTATACTTTTTGGCGTCGTGTTATCGTGGTAACCACCACGTTCATCCTCTGGTGGGGACGAGCGGCGCGCGAATTGTTTATTCGCAATTTTCGGCGCAGGCCGAACTGGAGTCGGCTTATCTCTCCCTCGGACGTCGGCAAGAAGCGATAATGCTTGAAGGCGCGAAGTGTAAATTTAATTACATTATTTAATGTCTTGATGAAAAATTTATACGAGGCAAGCTTTACAAACCAAGCGCCAAAGAAATCACCAAGCCAAGAGCCAGCCACGCGCCAAGCCAAGCTCTAAGCCACGCTCCAAGGAGAGCGGCAAACCAAGCGCCAATCCAAGCGCCAAGCCAAGCGCTCAGCCAAGCGCCTAGAAACGCGCCAACAAAAGCGCCAAACCAAGCGCCAAGCCAAGCGCCAAACCAAGTGCCAAGCCACGCTCCAAGAAAGCGCCAATCTAAGCGACAAGCCACGCGCCAAGAAAGCGCCAAACCAAGCGCTAAGCCAAGCGCCAAGCCAAGCACCCAGCCAAGCGCCAAGCCACGCGCCAAGGAGAGCGCCAAGCCATGCGATAAGCCAAGCATCAAGCCAAACGCCAAGCCACGCGCCAAGAAAAGCGCTAAGCCAAGCGCCAAACCATGCGCCAAGCCACGCTTCAAGAAGAGCGTAAAGCCAAGCGCTAAGCCAAGCGCCAAGCCAAGTGCCAAGCCACGCGCCAAGAGAAGCACCAAGCCAAGCGACAAGCTAAGCTCCAAGAAAAGCGCCAAGCCAAGCGCCAAGCCAAGCGCCTAGCCAAGCGCCAAGCCACGCGCCAAGGAGAGCGCCAAGCCATGCGCCAAGCCAAGCATCAAGCCAAACGCCAAGCCACGCGCCAAGAAAAGCGCTAAGCCAAGCGCCAAACCATGCGCCAAGCCACGCTTCAAGAAGAGCGTAAAGCCAAGCGCTAAGCCAAGCGCCAAACCAAGCGCCAAGCCAAGCGCCAAGCCAAGCAGCAAGCCAAACGCCAAGCCACGCGCCAAGAAAAGCGCTAAGCCAAGCGCCAAACCACGCGCCAAGTCACGCTTCAAGAAGAGCGTAAAGTTAAGCGCTAAGCCAAGCGCCAAGCCAAGCGCCCAGCCAAGCGCCAAGCCACGCGCCAAGGAGAGCGCCAAGCCACGCTTCAAGAAGAGCGTAAAGCCAAGCGCTAAGCCAAGCGCCAAACCAAGCGCCAAACCAAGCGCCAAGCCAAGCGCCAAACCAAGCGCCAAGCCAAGCGCCAAGCCAAGCGGCAAGCTAAGCGCCAAGCCAAGTGCCAAGCCACGCGCCAAGAAAAGCACCAAGCCAAGCGACAAGCTACGCTCCAATAAAAGCGCCAAGCCTAGCGCCAAGCCAAGCGCCATGCCAAGCGCCCAGCCAAGCGCTAAGCCAAGCGCCAAACCACGCGCCAAGCCACGCTTCAAGAAGAGCGTAAAGCCAAGCGCTAAGCCAAGCGCCAAACCAAGCGCCTAGCCAAGCGCCAAGCCAAGCGCCAAACCAAGCGCCAAGCCAAGCGCCAAGCCAAGCGCCAAGCCAAGCGCCTAGCCAAGCGCCAAGCCACGCGCTGAGCCAAGCAGCAAGCCAAGCGCCAAGCCAAGCGCCAAGCCAAGCAGCAAGCCAAACGCCAAGCCACGCGCCAAGAAAAGCGCTAAGCCAAGCGCCAAACCACGCGCCAAGCCACGCTTCAAGAAGAGCGTAAAGCCAAGCGCTAAGCCAAGCGCCAAACCAAGCGCCAAGCCAAGCGCCAAGCCAAGCGCCAAACCAAGCGCCAAGCCAAGCGCCAAGCCAAGCACCAAGCCACGCACCAAGGAGAGCGCCAAGCCATGCGCCAAGCCAAGCGCCAAGCCAAGCGTCAAGCCAAATGCCCAGCCAAGCGCCAAGCCACGCGCCAAGAAAAGCGCAAAGCCAAGCGCCAAGCCAAGCGCCAAGCCAAGCGCCAAACCAAGAGCCAAGCGAAGCGACAAGCAACGCGCCAACAAAAGCGCCAAACCAAGCGCCAAGCCAAGCGTTAAGCCAAATGCCAGGCCACGCTCCAAGAAGAGCGCCAAACCAAGCGCCAATCCAAACGCCAAGCCAAGCGCTCAGCCAAGCGCCAAGCAACGCGCCAACAAAAGCGCCAAGCCAAGCGCCAAGCCAAGCGCCAAACCAAGTGCCAAGCCACGCTCCAAGAAAGCGCCAAGCTAAGCGACAAACCACGCGCTAAGAAAGCGCCAAGCCAAGCGTCTAGCCAAGCGCCAAGCCAAGCGCCAAGCCAAGCAGCAAGCCAAACGCCAAGCCACGCGCCAAAAACTGCGCCAAACCAAGCGCCAAGCCAAACGCCAAGCCAAGCGCCAAGGAAAGCGCCAAGCCATGCGCCAAGACAGGCGCCAAGCCAAACGCCAAGCCAAGCGGCATGCCAAGTGCCAAGCAACGCGCCAAGAAAAGCGCCACGCCAAGCCAAGTGCCAAGCCACTTGCCCAACCAGGCGCCAAGACACGCGCCAAAAACTGCGTCAAACCAAGCGCTAAACCAAACGCCATGCCAAGCGCCAAGCCAAACGCCAAGCTAAGCGCCAAGGAGAGCACCCAGCTAAGCGACAAGCCACGCGCCAAGCCACACGCCAAGAAAAGCGCCCAGCCAAGCGCCAGGCCAAGCACCAAGCCAAGCGCCAAGCCACGCGCCAAGGAAACGCCAAGAAAAGCGCCAAGCCAAGCGCAAAGCTAAGGGCCAAGAAAAGCGTTAAGCCAAGCGACAAGCCACGCGCCAAGCCATGCACCAAGAAAAGCGCCAAACCAGGCGCCAAGCCACGCGCCAAGCTAAGCACCAAGCCACGCGCCAAAAAGAGCGCCAAGCCAAGCGGCAATCCACGCGCCAAAACACGCGCTAAGCCACGCGTCAAGCCACGCGCCAAGAAAAACGCCAAACCAAGCGCCAAGCCACGCTCCAAGCTAAGCGCCAAACCAGGCGCCAAGCCACGCGCCAAGCTAAGCGCCAAGCCACGCGCCAAACAGAGCGCCAAGCCAAGCGTTAAGCCACGCGCCAGAAAAGGCGCCAAGAAGAACGCCAAACCAAGCGCTAAGCCAAGCGCCAAACCAAGCGCCAACCCAAGTGCCAAGCCACGCGCCGAGAAAAGCGCCAAGCCAAGCGCCAAGCCAAGCGCCAAGTTACGCGCCAAGAAAAACGCCACACCCATGCGCTAAGCCAAGTGACAAGCCACGCACCAAGAAAAGCGCCAAGCCAAACGTTAAGCCACGCGCCAGAAAAAGCGCCAAGAAAAACGCCAAACCAAGCGCTAAGCCAAGCGCCAAACCAAGCGCCAAGCAAAGTGCCAAGCCACGCGCCGAGAAAAGCGCCACGCCAAGCCAAGTGCCAAGCCAAGCGCCAAGCCAAGCTCCAAGCTAAACGCCAAGGAGAGCGCCAAGCCAAGCGCCAAGCCAAGCGCCAAGCTAAGCGCAAAGAAAAGCGCCAAGAAAAGCGCCAAGCCAAGCGCCATCCAAGCGCCAAGCTAAGCGCCAAGAAAAGCGAAAAGCCACGCGCCAAAAAGAGCGCTAAGCCAAGCGACAAGCCGCGCGCCAAAACACGTGCTAAGCCACGCACCAAGCCACGCGCCAAGAAAAGCGCCAAGCCAAGCGCCAAGTTACGCGCCAAGAAAAACGCCACGCCATGCGCTAAGCCAAGTGACAAGCCACGCGCCAAGAAAAGCGCCAAGCCAAGCGCCGAGACAAGCGCCAAGCCACGCGCCAAGGAAAGAACCAAGGCATGCGCCAAGCCAAACGTCAAGCCAAGCGCCAAGCCAAGTGCCAAGCCACGCGCCAAGCCAAGCGCCAAGCTAAACGCCAAGGAGAGCGCCAAGCCAAGCGCCAAGCCAAGCGCCAAGCTAAGCGCCAAGAAAAGCGCCAAGAAAAGCGCCAAGGCAAGCGCCAAGCCAAGCGCCAAGCTAAGCGCCAAAAAAAGCGCCAAGCCACGCGCCAAAGAGAGCGCTAAGCCAAGCGATAAGCCACGCGCCAAAACACGTGCTAAGCCACGCGCCAAGCCACGCGCCAAGCCACGCGCCAAGCCACATGCCAAGAAAAGCACCAAGCCAAGCGCCAAGTTACGCGCCAAGAAAAACGCCACGCCATGCGCTAAGCCAAGTGACAAGCCACGCGCCAAGAAAAACGCCAAGCCAAGCGCCAAGCCACGAGCCAACGAGAGCGCCAAGCCAAGCGCCATTATAAGCGTCAAGCCAAGTGCCAAGCTACGCGCCAACCACACGTTAAGAAAAGCGCCAATCCAAGCGCCGAGACAAGCGCCAAGCCACGCGACAACGAAAAAACCAAGGCATGCGCCAAGCCAAACGTCAAGCCAAGCGCCAAGCCAAGTGCCAAGCCACGCGCCAAGCCAAACGCCAAGGAGAGCGCCAAGCCATGCGCCAAGACAGGCGCCAAGCCAAGCGCCAATCCACGCGCAAGAAAAGCGCCACGCAAAGCCAAGTGCCAAGCCAAGTGCCCAGCCAAGCGCCAAGCCACGCGCCAAGAACAGCGCCAACCCAAGCGCCAAGCCGAACGCCAAGCCACGCGCCAAAGAGAGCGCCAAGCCAAGCGTTAAGCCACGCGCCAGAAAAAGCGCCACGAAAAACGCCAAACCAAGCGCTAAGCCAAGCGCCAAACCAAGCGCCAAGCCAAATGCCAAGCCACGCGCCAAGAAAAGCGCCACGCTAAACGCCAAGGAGAGCGCCAAGCCAAGCGCCAGGTCAAGCGCCAAGCTAAGCGCCAAGAAAAGCGCCAAGAAAAGCGCCAAGCCAAGCGCCAAGCCAAGCGCCAAGCCAAGCGCCAAGCCAAGCGCCAAGCTAAGCGCCAAGAAAAGCACCAAGCCACGCGCCAAAGAGAGCGCTAAGCCAAGCGACAAGGCAGGCGCCAAAACACGTGCTAAGCCACGCGCCAAGCCACGCGCCAAGAAAAGCGCCAAGCCAAGCGCCAAGCCAGGAGCCAACGAGAGCGCCAAGCCAAGCGGCAAACCAAGCGCCATTCTAAGCGTCAAGCCAAGTGCCAAGCTACGCGCCAACCACACGTTAAGAAAAGCGCCAAGCCAAGCGCCGAGACAAGCGTCAAGCCACGCGCCAAGGAAAACGCCACGCCATGCGCTAAGCCAAGTGACAAGCCACGCGCCAAGAAAAGCGCCAAGCCAAGCGCCGAGACAAGCGCCAAGCCACGCGCCAAGGAAAGAACCAAGGCATGCGCCAAGCCAAACGTCAAGCCAAGCGCCAAGCCAAGTGCCAAGCCACGCGCCAAGCCAAGCGCCAAGCTAAACGCGAAGGAGAGCGCCAAGCCAAGCGCCAAGCCAAGCGCCAAGCTAAGCGCCAAGAAAAGCGCCAAGAAAAGCGCCAAGGCAAGCGCCAAGCCAAGCGCCAAGCTAAGCGCCAAAAAAAGCGCCAAGCCACGCGCCAAAGAGAGCGCTAAGCCAAGCGACAAGCCACGCGCCAAAACACGTGCTAAGCCACGCGCCAAGCCACGCGCCAAGAAAAGCACCAAGCCAAGCGCCAAGTTACGCGCCAAGAAAAACGCCACGCCATGCGCTAAGCCAAGTGACAAGCCACGCGCCAAGAAAAACGCCAAGCCAAGCGCCAAGCCACGAGCCAACGAGAGCGCCAAGCCAAGCGCCAAGCTAAGCGCCAAGAAAAGCGCCAAGAAAAGCGCCAAGGCAAGCGCCAAGCCAAGCGCCAAGCTAAGCGCCAAAAAAAGCGCCAAGCCACGCGCCAAAGAGAGCGCTAAGCCAAGCGACAAGCCACGCGCCAAAACACGTGCTAAGCCACGCGCCAAGCCACGCGCCAAGCCACGCGCCAAGCCACATGCCAAGAAAAGCACCAAGCCAAGCGCCAAGTTACGCGCCAAGAAAAACGCCACGCCATGCGCTAAGCCAAGTGACAAGCCACGCGCCAAGAAAAACGCCAAGCCAAGCGCCAAGCCACGAGCCAACGAGAGCGCCAAGCCAAGCGCCATTATAAGCGTCAAGCCAAGTGCCAAGCTACGCGCCAACCACACGTTAAGAAAAGCGCCAATCCAAGCGCCGAGACAAGCGCCAAGCCACGCGACAACGAAAAAGCCAAGGCATGCGCCAAGCCAAACGTCAAGCCAAGCGCCAAGCCAAGTGCCAAGCCACGCGCCAAGCCAAACGCCCAGGAGAGCGCCAAGCCATGCGCCAAGACAGGCGCCAAGCCAAGCGCCAATCCACGCGCAAGAAAAGCGCCACGCAAAGCCAAGTGCCAAGCCAAGTGCCCAGCCAAGCGTCAAGCCACGCGCCAAGAACAGCGCCAACCCAAGCGCCAAGCCGAACGCCAAGCCACGCGCCAAAGAGAGCGCCAAGCCAAGCGTTAAGCCACGCGCCAGAAAAAGCGCCACGAAAAACGCCAAACCAAGCGCTAAGCCAAGCGCCAAACCAAGCGCCAAGCCAAATGCCAAGCCACGCGCCAAGAAAAGCGCCACGCTAAACGCCAAGGAGAGCGCCAAGCCAAGCGCCAGGTCAAGCGCCAAGCTAAGCGCCAAGAAAAGCGCCAAGAAAAGCGCCAAGCCAAGCGCCAAGCCAAGCGCCAAGCCAAGCGCCAAGCCAAGCGCCAAGCTAAGCGCCAAGAAAAGCACCAAGCCACGCGCCAAAGAGAGCGCTAAGCCAAGCGACAAGCCAGGCGCCAAAACACGTGCTAAGCCACGCGCCAAGCCACGCGCCAAGAAAAGCGCCAAGCCAAGCGCCAAGCCAGGAGCCAACGAGAGCGCCAAGCCAAGCGGCAAACCAAGCGCCATTCTAAGCGTCAAGCCAAGTGCCAAGCTACGCGCCAACCACACGTTAAGGAAAGCGCCAAGCCAAGCGCCGAGACAAGCGTCAAGCCACGCGCCAAGGAAAACGCCACGCCATGCGCTAAGCCAAGTGACAAGCCACGCGCCAAGAAAAGCGCCAAGCCAAGCGCCGAGACAAGCGCCAAGCCACGCGCCAAGGAAAGAACCAAGGCATGCGCCAAGCCAAACGTCAAGCCAAGCGCCAAGCCAAGTGCCAAGCCAAGCGCCAAGCCAAGCGCCAAGCTAAGCGCCAAGAAAAGCGCCAAGAAAAGCGCCAAGGCAAGCGCCAAGCCAAGCGCCAAGCTAAGCGCCAAAAAAAGCGCCAAGCCACGCGCCAAAGAGAGCGCTAAGCCAAGCGACAAGCCACGCGCCAAAACACGTGCTAAGCCACGCGCCAAGCCACGCGCCAAGCCACGCGCCAAGAAAAGCACCAAGCCAAGCGCCAAGTTACGCGCCAAGAAAAACGCCACGCCATGCGCTAAGCCAAGTGACAAGCCACGCGCCAAGAAAAACGCCAAGCCAAGCGCCAAGCCACGAGCCAACGAGAGCGCCAAGCCAAGCGCCATTATAAGCGTCAAGCCAAGTGCCAAGCTACGCGCCAACCACACGTTAAGAAAAGCGCCAAGCCAAGCGCCGAGACAAGCGCCAAGCCACGCGCCAAGGAAAAAGCCAAGGCATGCGCCAAGCCAAACGTCAAGCCAAGCGCCAAGCCAAGTGCCAAGCCACGCGCCAAGCCAAACGCCAAGGAGAGCGCCAAGCCATGCGCCAAGACAGGCGCCAAGCCAAGCGCCAAGCCACGCGCCAAGAAAAGCGCCACGCAAAGCCAAGTGCCAAGCCAAGTGCCCAGCCAAGCGCCAAGCCACGCGCCAAGAACAGCGCCAACCCAAGCGCCAAGCCGAACGCCAAGCCACGCGCCAAAGAGAGCGCCAAGCCAAGCGTTAAGCCACGCGCCAGAAAAAGCGCCACGAAAAACGCCAAACCAAGCGCTAAGCTAAGCGCCAAACCAAGCGCCAAGCCAAATGCCAAGCCACGCGCCAAGAAAAGCGCCACGCTAAACGCCAAGGAGAGCGCCAAGCCAAGCGCCAGGTCAAGCGCCAAGCTAAGCGCCAAGAAAAGCGCCAAAAAAAGCGCCAAGCCAAGCGCCAAGCCAAGCGCCAAGCCAAGCGCCAAGCCAAGCGCCAAGCTAAGCGCCAAGAAAAGCACCAAGCCACGCGCCAAAGAGAGCGCTAAGCCAAGCGACAAGCCAGGCGCCAAAACACGTGCTAAGCCACGCGCCAAGCCACGCGCCAAGAAAAGCGCCAAGCCAAGCGCCAAGCCAGGAGCCAACGAGAGCGCCAAGCCAAGCGGCAAACCAAGCGCCATTCTAAGCGTCAAGCCAAGTGCCAAGCTACGCGCCAACCACACGTTAAGAAAAGCGCCAAGCCAAGCGCCGAGACAAGCGTCAAGCCACGCGCCAAGGAAAACGCCACGCCATGCGCTAAGCCAAGTGACAAGCCACGCGCCAAGAAAAGCGCCAAGCCAAGCGCCGAGACAAGCGCCAAGCCACGCGCCAAGGAAAGAACCAAGGCATGCGCCAAGCCAAACGTCAAGCCAAGCGCCAAGCCAAGTGCCAAGCCACGCGCCAAGCCAAGCGCCAAGCTAAACGCGAAGGAGAGCGCCAAGCCAAGCGCCAAGCCAAGCGCCAAGCTAAGCGCCAAGAAAAGCGCCAAGAAAAGCGCCAAGGCAAGCGCCAAGCCAAGCGCCAAGCTAAGCGCCAAAAAAAGCGCCAAGCCACGCGCCAAAGAGAGCGCTAAGCCAAGCGACAAGCCACGCGCCAAAACACGTGCTAAGCCACGCGCCAAGCCACGCGCCAAGCCACGCGCCAAGAAAAGCACCAAGCCAAGCGCCAAGTTACGCGCCAAGAAAAACGCCACGCCATGCGCTAAGCCAAGTGACAAGCCACCCGCCAAGAAAAACGCCAAGCCAAGCGCCAAGCCACGAGCCAACGAGAGCGCCAAGCCAAGCGCCATTATAAGCGTCAAGCCAAGTGCCAAGCTACGCGCCAACCACACGTTAAGAAAAGCGCCAAGCCAAGCGCCGAGACAAGCGCCAAGCCACGCGCCAAGGAAAAAGCCAAGGCATGCGCCAAGCCAAACGTCAAGCCAAGCGCCAAGCCAAGTGCCAAGCCACGCGCCAAGCCAAACGCCAAGGAGAGCTCCAAGCCATGCGCCAAGACAGGCGCCAAGCCAAGCGCCAAGCCACGCGCCAAGAAAAGCGCCACGCAAAGCCAAGTGCCAAGCCAAGTGCCCAGCCAAGCGCCAAGCCACGCGCCAAGAACAGCGCCAACCCAAGCGCCAAGCCAAACGCCAAGCCACGCGCCAAAGAGAGCGCCAAGCCAAGCGTTAAGCCACGCGCCAGAAAAAGCGCCACGAAAAACGCCAAACCAAGCGCTAAGCCAAGCGCCAAACCAAGCGCCAAGCCAAGTGCCAAGCCACGCGCCAAGAAAAGCGCCACGCTAAACGCCAAGGAGAGCGCCAAGCAAAGCGCCAAGTCAAGCGCCAAGCTAAGCGCCAAGAAAAGCGCCAAGAAAAGCGCCAAACCAAGCGCCAAGCCAAGCGCCAAGCCAAGCGCCAAGCCAAGCGCCAAGCTAAGCGCCAAGAAAAGCACCAAGCCACGCGCCAAAGAGAGCGCTAAGCCAAGCGACAAGCCACGCGCCAAAACACGTGCTAAGCCACGCGCCAAGCCACACGCCAAGAAAAGCGCCAAGCCAAGCGCCAAGCCAGGAGCCAACGAGAGCGCCAAGCCAAGCGGCAAACCAAGCGCCATTCTAAGCGTCAAGCCAAGTGCCAAGCTACGCGCCAACCACACGTTAAGAAAAGCGCCAAGCCAAGCGCCGAGACAAGCGTCAAGCCACGCGCCAAGGAAAGAGCCAAGGCATGCGCCAAGCCAAACGTCAAGCCAAGCGCCAAGCCAAGTGCCAAGCCACGCGCCAAGCCAAACGCCAAGGAGAGCGCCAAGCCATGCGCCAAGACAGGCGCCAAGCCAAGCGCCAAGCCACGCGCCAAGAAAAGCGCCAAGCCAAGCGCCAAGCCAAGCACCAAGCCAAGCGTCAAGTCACGCGCCAAGAAAAACGCCACGCCATGCGCTTGTAACGCTTGCCTCGTATAAATTTTTCATCAAGACATTAAATAATGTAATTAAATTTACACTTCGCCCCTTCAAGCATTATCGCTTCTTGCCGACGTCTGAGGGAGAGATAAGCCGACTCCAGTTCGGCCTGCGCCGAAAATTGCGAATAAACAATCCGCGCGCCGCTCGTCCCCACCAGAGGATGAACGTGGTGGTTACCACGATAACACGACGCCAAAATGTATAAAAGTAAGCACGGAGCGAATTTCGAGAGAGAATTATTCCTGTCTAAACTCCAGATCCCGACATCCAATAGTAGTTTCCCGTAGCTGCAACCGAACCCGAGGCCTTAGCGTTTTAATCATATCTAAATTTCATGCATGACATATTCGAGACGAAGGGTTAACAGCCAAGCCGTTTCATATGTCGATCTCGTAATAATTAAATCACTAATCCCTGTTAAAACCCGGTATTAATATTTATATTACAAATTCCTTGCAAGACATATTCGAGACGAAGGGTTAACAACCAAGCCGTTTCATATGTCGACTTCGTAATAATAAATAAATTGCTAATCCTTGTTAAAATCCGGTATAAAAATTATATTCAAAATTCTCCTGGAGGACGTTGGCCAATAATTATATCAAACTTCCCTGCGAGGCATATTCGAGACGAAGGGTTAACAACCGGGCCGTTTTATTAGTCAATTTTGTAACAATAAATCTACCAACCAATATAACATTTGTCCAGTCCGGGTATATTAGGTTTCATGTTATAACAAGGGCCACACGTAGCCGACCTTCTGCAAGTCTCGATAAGATTGCATTTAATTTCTGTTTGACTGCAGGATTGTACTCACCGTACTTAACAGCCCCTATCGTAACCTGGAGGATCGGCGACAACCTCGTGGCAGTGGACTATCGTAGGCCGCAACGCTTTCACGGGGTTGTAAGACGAAATACAAATATTAGAATTAACCTATATTTGGAGTTACACGCGGTTTCTTCGTCGGACTTGACGTTTGAACCCGGAAGTTGGTATCCCTGCAAATTACTTTGGGCAAACCGTCCTCCCGACCAGTGGCGTTCCGACAATTTCTCCAGAGGGCGGCCCATCGGACCTTCGATACATAGATGCCAAACGGGTTGCCGAGGCGTAAGGAACGGGCAACCGAGCATCCAGCATAATTATTGAAATTTATTGTTAAATACATTTTATTTGATGTTTACGAGGAATTCTTATGTTTGTAAATATTGAACATTATAATTAAACTGTCTAACATTATCCTAGTGTTTGCTTGCTAATATTCGAGTGTATATCTGGCTGAACTAAATTATTCTCCGACTGACAAGCTACCCGAAAAAAATTCATTAATTTCACTAGCCCCACAAAGCAGAGGGCCAGTACCGTTACAAATGGCGCCCGAGCAGGCAACCTGAGCTCAGATATACATAAAAATTAGCAAGCACCCACCGGAAGCTCCAGAACTAGAATTTGGCATCCGGGACCTGAAAAATACTTGTTTAAAATTTGATTATTTGAATACCACAGATTTTCTATACAAACTCTGTTCGCAGATTTAAAATGGTGGACCAAGAAAGGGACGACATCACACCCGTGGGCCCCCCGAGAGTAAAAGTGGGGTGGATCTACAATCTCAAAGCAGAGCACCTCCGAGGACTAGCGACCGCAGTAGGGCTAGAAGCAGAAGGTACTGTACAACAATTGAAACAGAGAATCTCAAGACATTTGAGAGGAGATCAAGAGGAAGAGGATACACAAAGTGAGCGTCAAGGAGAAATAGAAGAGGACGATCACCGGGAGAGTCAGGAAATAGAACAAAGTTCAGATCCTCCGAGACTTAATAATGCCCAGATTTGTAATAGCATTAGAAAATGGGGCCTAAAGTTTGACGGTACCTCGGACCCCATTTCCTTTCTAGAAAGGATCGAGGAACTATCGACGTGTTACCAGTTTCGAGAACAGGAAGTCCTGACCGCATTGCCCGAGCTCTTTAAGGGAAAGGCATTGCTGTGGATTAGGAATAACAAGCAAAAATGGAGAAACTGGGACAATTTTGTGACCGCTTTCCACAATCAATACTTACCCCCGCGCTTTCAATTCCGGATGGCCGAAGAGATCAGGAACCGGACACAGGGCCAGAAGGAATCCGTATCCGACTTTGTCACCGCCCTCCAGACGCTGCTACGCAGGTTTGGAGTTACTAGAGAACAGGATCAGCTAGAACGTATCTACGAAAACCTGCGCCCGGAATACAAACTTTACGTACGCCGGAAGGATTTTCGCAAACTAGATGAGCTGGTGCAAATGGCAGAAGAGTTCGAAGCCCTCCAGGTGGAACAATCCTCCTTCCAGCCTCCCCCGACGGCCAGTCAAGCGTACATGGCGGAGACGGCGTACCAACCTGGAAAATCCAAGGTAGTCTTCAGTCAGAATTTTAAGGCACCCATAGTTTCGTCTATACAAACCCCAGAAGGCAACCAACGGGTACCTCCAGCTCCCAAGTCCCCTACTCCCTCGACCAGCACCGCATATAGCCGCACCGAGAACTGCTGGAAGTGTGGACAACGGGGCCACCGAAGATTTCAATGCCAACGACCTCCGAAACTCTTTTGTTCCTGGTGTGGCAAAACAGGTACGCTAACGAGGGACTGCCCCTGTAGAAGGTCGGGAAACGCGTCCGGCCGTCGAGACATGTGAGGCATCCTCGACACCAGAAGGCCAGGGCCTCCCATCGTCAAATACAGCACCCTGAGTGGTCCAGATGGCTTCAACGGGTCCGAAACTTCCACAGCCGGGTCCCGAACCCCTCGTCCCAAGTATCTACCATCGATTCCCGGTTGTTCCTGCCAATAGTCATTAAGGGAAGGCTATTCAACGCCCTAGTCGACACGGGCGCCGCCAAATCATATATGGGAAAAGCCCTCCAGAGGTTCCTTAAACAACAAGGAGTTATCAATAAACAACACTGTCCGGCCCGTATCCAGTTGGCAGACGGCCAAATAATTACTACCCAAGGGCAGTACGAACTCACCATTTTTATCCAGAACGACCCCTATTTCCTGCAGGCTCGCGTCGTGGATACCCTCTCCAGCGATGTGATCCTGGGACTCGACTTCCTTACCCGATACCAAGCGGTTATTCATCCCGCCTCCCAGGTGATAACACTAGGTCAAACGGACGTCGTTCTGAACTCGCTGCAGGATCCTGAGGGGGTGGCAAGTATTAAACCCTTGACCGCTACGCAGTCTGAACAATTAGAAGAGTTCTTAAAGGAAGAATTGGGAAAATTCCCCGATACTGGTGGCCCTACAACACTAGTGGAACATCGGATTTCCCTGAAGGAGGGCGTGGGACCCATCAAACAGCGATACTACCCTCGCAACCCAGCGATGCAAGCCATCATTGACGAAGAGGTCGACAAAATGTTGGCAGAAGGAATCATCGAACCGTCCAACAGCTCATTTAGCTCCCCGGTGGTTTTGGTAAAGAAACCTTCAGGTCAATATCGGTTCTGCATCGATTTTAGGAAAGTGAATGAGGCCACCTGTTCCGATGCCTATCCTCTACCCTTCATCGATGGCATCCTCAACAAGCTTCGTGGGGCCAGGTATATAAGTACCCTTGATTTGAAGCATGGATATTGGCAAATCCCGCTTGCCATTGAGAGCCGCCCCATATCCGCCTTCACCGTCCCCGGGAGGGGATTGTACCAGTTCAAAGTCCTCCCGTTCGGCCTTCAGACCGCGCCGGCCACGTTCCAGCGGTTTTTAAATAAGATCATTAGTCCAGAGCTCGAACCACACGCGTTCTGCTATCTCGACGACATCATCGTCGTCAGCCGGACGTTCCAGGACCACCTAAAGCACCTACAGGAGGTATTCCAGAGACTACGGACCGCCGGCCTTCAACTTCACCCAGAGAAGTGTAATTTCTGCCAGCCAGAATTGAAGTACCTGGGGCACGTCGTCAACGAAGACGGAATACAAACAGATCCGGAGAAGGTGGAGGCCATCCTGAAGATGGATAATCCTCAGACACCGAAGGCTGTACGGCGCTTCCTAGGTATGGCTTCCTGGTACAGGAAATTTATTCCCGGGTTCGCCCGAATAGCATCCCCCCTGAATGAACTCCTCCGGAAAGGTGTCAAATTTAATTGGACGGAGAGACAACAGGAAGCCCTGGACGGGCTAAAGAGAGCCTTAACTTCAGCCCCGATTCTTGCATGCCCGGATTTCTCCGTTCCATTTATCTTACAGACGGACGCTAGCACCACCGGACTGGGAGCCGTCCTCACGCAAGTCTTGGATAATCAAGAAAGGGTGATCGCCTACGCTAGTCGATCCTTGACTCCAGCAGAAACCAAATATTCCGCCACCGAGTTGGAATGCCTGGCCGTGCTCTTTGCAGTAAAAAAGTTCAAAGGTTATATAGAAGGCTACCACTTAAAGGTAGTGACCGACCACCGTAGCTTAAAGTGGCTTCAAAACCTCCCGAATCCTTCAGCCCGGCTAGCGAGGTGGGCACTGGAGCTTCAGCAATACGACTTTGAAGTTCAGTATCGTACAGGAGCCCTCAACCACGTGGCCGATGCTCTGTCCAGAGCTCCAAGAAGTCCCGAGGACAACCTCTCCCCCATGGCCGTCCAGGAGCCGGCCGCCCCATGTTCTTGGATCCGCAAAATGATCCGCCTGGTGCAAAATGATCCAGCAACATTCGACACTTGGAAAGTGGAAAATGGAAACCTTTATCGAAGCTTTCCAAATGTAGGTGAAGACTTGGCCGAAGGCTTCCAACCCGTATGGAAGCTGTGCGTCCCCAAGCCCCAGAGACGCCAAGTCTTACAAGAATGCCATGACGAACCCACCGCAGGACACCTGGGAGTAACCAAGACGACGGCTAAAATTCAGAAACTATATTACTGGCCAAGGATGCAGAAGGATGTGAATAAATACGTACGCTCTTGTTCAATATGCCAACAGTATAAACATCAACAACAGCAACCTGCCGGGAAGATGTTCTGGTCCCGAGTCCGAGGTCCATGGGAAGTCGTCAGCACGGACTTGATCGGCCCCCTCACCAGGTCCGCGAAAGGCAACATATGGCTCCTCGTTGTCCAGGACCGATTCACCAAATGGATCGAAGTGCATCCCTTACGTTCCGCTACCGCCAAAACCGTCAGCCAGGCCCTGAAAGAAAGGATCATTTATCGGTTTGGTACTCCCAGAACAATTATTTCAGATAATGGGCCGCAATTTATAAGCAAAATTTTTAAAGCATTAGCCGCAGAGTATGGCATCCAGCACCGGTTGACGCCTCCATACACTCCCCAGGCTAACCCTGTGGAGAGGGCCAATAAAGTAGTAGGCACCATCATTGCGCAACTGGCCCGAGGGAAGCAGAACCAGTGGGACGCTTGGCTTCCGGAGGTGATGTTCGCCCTCAATACTGCTAAGCATGAATCGACAGGTTTCACCCCGGCCCTCCTGAACCTCGGACGAGAGATGCTACCACCCAAGTCGTTACGCGAAGCAACCGATCCAGGCTTCGATCCCGACGCAGAAGCTCCAAGTCCAGGGCTATATCGTGAACAACTTAAAAAGTTGGAGGATATCTTGGAAATCGTGCGTCACAATCTCGCCAAGGCCTTCTCACGCCAAAGTCACCATTACAACCTCAGAAGGCGTGAGTATCATCCCCAGATAGGACACCGAGTCCTCTCCGACGCCGCCCAGGGGATTTCAGCGAAATTAGCGCCCAAATATGCTGGGCCCTTTGTTATCAAAAGGATAATTTCGCCTGTAATTGTGGAGTTAAGCGACCCTCTAACCGGAAGGGAAGTCGGCCGAGCCCACGTGAAAGACATCAAAAAGGCCTTCCAGTAACCTTCTAGTCCACCTGTTCGAAAATATCTTGAAAAATCATTCTTATACCTGGCCTAAAGATATTTTTCCAAAATCCTTTTTTTTTTCAGCACCTGCAGTTCAAGGCTTCCACGTGCCTCTCCCTCCACATGCAATACACAGAACCGGAAAGGGTGATAAGTCCGGAGCCAACAACATAAGAATTCACCCCGGACCCTAGCACGCATATTCAAGTCAACATGCCTCCAGTCAAGAGGAAATCGAACGCTCGACCATGGCCTTTTAAGTTGAGGAAGCCCCGGAAAGGCCAGAAGAAAATTTATCCGTGGGTTCCTCGAGCATACGGCCCTCCAGAGACGCCCTCGGGTCACCGCTGGTCTCTGCTTCCGAGATGGAGTCCGGTCCCAGCCATGCTGTCCCCTCTGCCAGCTACGCCGGAGAGGAACACAGACAGCCAGCCGGGAACTGAACAAACCAGGGAGAGCTTGCCGGTGAAGTTTCCCCTCGCAAAACTTCACCCTGAGCAGGAGGCCGCCATCCTGGAATTGGCCCAGAAATTCAAGCGGCTGTTCGGTGAGTTCCCAGAGAGCCCAGCCGTCGCTCCAGCAAAATTAGAAGCCAAAACTCCACCAGAGCTCCGACCCGAGAGGATCTCCGAGACGCCCTTGGAGGACGCCGAGTTGCCTCTCGAAGAAGGCGACACTTTCGCGGAAATTCTGGCAGAACTGCAAGACTTAAAGCTGCCAGAACCTGAACTTCCGCAGGAGATGCTGCCCGAGCTGCTCTATTCCTCCCCCAACGAGCCCAGAGCCCCGACTCCACCAGCTACAGCGCCGCGACGACGACGCCAGAAACGACGGACTGTTCGCGTCCTAACGCCCTCTGGACAACGGCTACGCCTGAAGCGGAAAGATGCCCTGCAATTAGGCCTGATCTGAATCCTGAAGGAGGCCCCGTAACAATTAAATTTATAAAATGCAAGTTCTATCTCCATCCAGACACCTGGGGTACCCGGGAGGTTGATACCGCAACTCCCACGTCTAACCTGTAGACGCTCCAGGTGACTTCTCCGGAATAGAAGCATCATCCTAGAAGAAGAGGTCCACCTAACAGCGGTCTCCTCCGAAGAGACGGGCATGTGTAACGCTTGCCTCGTATAAATTTTTCATCAAGACATTAAATAATGTAATTAAATTTACACTTCGCCCCTTCAAGCATTATCGCTTCTTGCCGACGTCCGAGGGAGAGATAAGCAGACTCCAGTTCGGCCTGCGCCGAAAATTGCGAATAAACAATCCGCGCGCCGCTCGTCCCCACCAGAGGATGAACGTGGTGGTTACCACGATAACACGACGCCAAAAAGTATAAAAGTAAGCACGGAGCGAATTTCGAGAGAGAATTATTCCTGTCTAAACTCCAGATCCCGACATCCAATAGTAGTTTCCCGTAGCTGCAACCGAACCCGAGGCCTTAGCGTTTTAATCATATCTAAATTTCATGCATGACATATTCGAGACGAAGGGTTAACAGCCAAGCCGTTTCATATGTCGATCTCGTAATAATTAAATCACTTATCCCTGTTACAACCCGGTATTAATATTTATATTACAAATTCCTTGCAAGACATATTCGAGACGAAGGGTTAACAACCAAGCCGTTTCATATGTCGACTTCGTAATAATAAATAAATTGCTAATCTTTGTTAAAATCCGGTATAAAAATTATATTCAAAATTCTCCTGGAGGACGTTGGCCAATAATTATATCAAACTTCCCTGCGAGGCATATTCGAGACGAAGGGTTAACAACCGGGCCGTTTCATATGTCAATTTTGTAACAATAAATCTACCAACCAATATAACATTTGTCCAGTCCGGATATATTAGGTTTCATGTTATAACAAGGGCCACACGTAGCCGACCTTCTGCAAGTCTCGATAAGATTGCATTTAATTTCTGTTTGACTGCAGGATTGTACTCACCGTACTTAACAGACCCCAACGTAACCTGGAGGATCGGCGACAACCTCGTGGCCGTGGACTATCGTAGGCCGCCACCACGAAGAGGAGCTCCAGCTGGACCGGCGCCGTCAACTGCCTCGTTCTGCTGCAACACACACAAGCACTTCACCATATCCCCGGGAGTCGCAACGCTTTCACGGGGTTGTAAGACGAAATACAAATATTAGAATTAACCTATATTTGCAGTTACACGCGGTTTCTTCGTCGGACTTGACGTTTGAACCCGGAAGTTGGTATCCCTGCAAATTACTTTGGGCAAACCGTCCTCCCGACCAGTGGCGTTCCGACAATTTCTCCAGAGGGCGGCCCATCGGACCTTCGATACATAGATGCCAAACGGGTTGCCGAGGCGTAAGGAACGGGCAACCGAGCATCCAGCATAATTATTGAAATTTATTGTTAAATACATTTTATTTGATGTTTACGAGGAATTCTTATGTTTGTAAATATTGAACATTATAATTAAACTGTCTAACATTATCCTAGTGTTTGCTTGCTAATATTCGAGTGTATATCTGGCTGAACTAAATTATTCTCCGACTGACAAGCTACCCGAAGGAAATTCATTAATTTCACTAGCCCCACAAAGCAGAGGGCCAGTACCGTTACAGGTTTGGTGCTTAATTTGGCGCTTGCCTTGGCGCTTTGCTTGGCGCTTGGTTTAGCGCTTGGCTTAACGTTTAACTTGGCGCTTGGTTTGGCGCTTGCCTTAACGCTTGGCTTGGCGCTTGGTTTGGTGCTTGGCTTAACGCTTGGCTTAGCGCTTGGCTTAGAGCTTGGCTTAACGCTTGGCTTGGCTCTTGGTTTGGCGCTTGCCTTGGCGCTTGGCTTGGCGCTTGGTTTGGCGCTTGGCTTAACGCTTGGTTTGGCGCTCGGCTTGGCGCTTACCTAGGCGATTGGCTTGGCGCTTGGTTTGGCGTGTGGCTTAGTGCTTGGGTTAGCGCCTATTTTGCCGCTTGGCTAGATGCTTGGTTTGGGGCTTGGTTTGGCGCTTGGATTATCAGTTGGCTTGGCTCTTGTCTTGGATGTTGGGTTGGCGCTTGGCTAGGTGCTTGGTTTGGCGCTTGGCTTGGCGCTTAGATTTGCGCTTGGTTTGGTGCTTGGCTTGGCACTTGGCTCGGCAATTAGTTTGGCCTTTGGCTTGGCGCTTGGCTTGGCGCGTGGCTCGGCGCTTGGCTTGGCGGTTGCATTGGCGCTTGGTTTGCCGCTTGGCTTAACGCTTACCTTTGCGCTTGGTTTGGCGCTTGGCTTGGCGCTTGGCTTAACGCTTGGCTTGGCGCTTGGTTTGGCGCTTGCCTTGGCGCTTGGCTTAGCGCTTGGTTTGGCGCTTGGCTTAGTGATTTCTTTGGCGCTTGGCTTGGCGCTTGGTTTGGCGCTTGGCTTGGCGCTTGGCTTGGCGCTTGCCCTGGCGCTTGGCTTAGCGCTTGGTTTGGCGCTTGGCTTAGTGATTTCTTTGGCGCTTGGCTTGGCGCTTGGTTTGGCGCTTGGCTTGGCGCTTTTCTTGGCGCGTAGCTTGTCGCTTGGCTTGGTGCTTTTCTTGGCGCGTAGCTTGTCGCTTGGCTTGGTGATTTTCTTGGCGCGTGGCTTGGCGCTTGGCTTTTCGCTTGGCTTAACGCTCTCCTTGGCGCGTGGTTTGGCGCTTGGCTGGGCGCTTGGCTTGGCGCTTGGTTTAGCGTTTGGCTTGACGCTTTTCTTGGTGCGTGGCTTGGCGCGCGGTTTGGCGCTTGGCTGAACGCTTGGCTTGGCGCTTGGCTTGGCGCTTGGCTTGGCGTTTTTTTTTTACGCGTGGCTTGGCGTTTGGTTTGCTGCTTGGCTTGGCGCTTGGCTTGGCTCTTTTTTTGGCGCTTTTCTTAGCGCGTGGTTTGGCGCTTGGCTTGGCGCATGGCTTGGCGCTTGGCTTGGGGCTTGGCTTGGCGCTTTTCTTGGCGAGTGGCTAGTTGCTTGGCTTGGCGCAGGGCGTGGCGCTCTTCTTGGCGCGTTGGATGTCGCTTGGCTTGGCGCTTTTCTTGGCGCGTGGCTTGTCGCTTGGCTTGGCGTTTGGCTTGTCGCATGGCTTGGCGCTTGGCTTGGGGCTTGGCTTGGCGCTTTTCTTGGCGAGTGGCTAGTTGCTTGGCTTGGCGCAGGGCGTGGCGCTTTTCTTAGCGCGTGGGTTGTCGCTTGGCTTGGCGCTTTTCTTGGCGCCTGGCTTGTCGCTTGGCTTGGCGTTTGTCTGGTCGCTTGGCTTGGCGCTTGGCTTGGCGAGTGGCTTGGCGCTTAGCTTGGCGCTTTCTTGGCGCGTGGCTTGTCGCTTGGCGTTTTTCTTGGTGGGTGGCTTGGCACTTGGCTTGGCGCTTGGCGTAGCGCGTGGTTTGGCGCTTTTCTTGTTGCGTGGCTTGGCGCGTGGTTTGTCGCTTGGTTTGGCGCTCTTCTTGGCGCGTGGCTTAGCGCTTTGCTTGGCGCGTGGCTTGGCGCTTGGCTTGGCGCTTTTCTTGGCGCGTGGCTTGTCGCTTGGGTTGGCGCTTTTCTTGGCGCGTGGCTTGTCGCTTGGCTTGGCGTTGGGCTTGGCGCATGGCTTGGCGCTTTTCTTGGCGCGTGGCTTGTCGCTTGGGTTGGCGCTTTTCTTGGCGCGTGGCTTGTCGCTTGGCTTGGCGTTGGGCTTGGCGCATGGCTTGGTGCTTTTCTTGGCGCGTGGCTTGGCACTTGGCTTGGCGCTTGGCTTGGCGCTTGGCTTGGCGCTTGGCTTGGCGCATGGTTTGGCGCTTTCCTTGGCGCGTGGCTTGGCGCTTGGCTGGGCGCTTTGCTTGGGGCTTGGCTTAGCGCTTGGCTTGACGCTTTTCTTGGGGCGTGGCTTGGCGCGTGATTTGGCGCTTGGCTTAGCGCTTTTCTTGGCGCGTGGCTTGGCGTTTGGCTTGCTGCTTGGCTTGGCGCTTGGCTTGGCGCTTGACTAGACGCTTGGCTTGGCGCTTTCTTGGCGCGTGGTTTGTCGCTTAGCTTGGCGCTTTCTTGGACCGTGGCTTGGCACTTGGTTTGGCGCTTGGCTTGGCGCTTGGCTTGGCGCTTGGTTTGGTACTTTTGTTGGCGCGTTGCTTGTCGCTTCGCTTGGCTCTTGGCTGGACGCTTGGCTTGGCGCTGTCTTGGCGTGTGGCTTGTCGCTTGGCTTGGCGCGTGGCTTGGCGCTTGGCTGGACGCTTGGCTTGGCGCTGTCTTGGCGCGTGGCTTGTCGCTTGGCTTGGCGCTTTCTTGGCGAATGGTTTGTCGCTTGGCTTAACGCTTTTCTTAGTGCGCGACTTGGCGCTTGGCTTGGCGCATGGCTTGGCGCTCTCCTTGGTGCGTGGCTTGGTGCTTGGCTTGGCGCTTGGCTTAGCGTTTGGCTTGGAGCATGGTTTGGCGCTCTTTTTGGTGCGTGGCTTGGCGCTTGGCTGGGCGCTTGGCTTGGCGCTTATCTTGGCGCTTGGCTTGGCGCTCTTCTTGGTGCGTGGCTTGGCGCTTGGCTTGGCGCTTGGTTTGGCGCTTTTGTTGGCGCGTTGCTTGTCGCTTCGCTTGGCTCTTGGCTGGACGCTTGGCTTGGCGCTGTCTTGGCGTGTGGCTTGTCGCTTGGCTTGGCGCGTGGCTTGGCGCTTGGCTGGACGCTTGGCTTGGCGCTTGGCTTGGCGCTTGGCTTAGCGCTTGGCTTGGCGCTTGGCTTGGCGCTTTTTTTGACGAGTGGCTTGGCGTTTGGCTTGCTGCTTGGCTTGGCGCTTGGCTTGGCGCTTGGCTTGGCGCTTTTTTTGGCGCTTTTCTTGGCGCGTGGTTTGGCGTTTGGTTTGGCGCATGGCTTGGCGCTTGGCTTGGCGCTTGGCTTGGCGCTTTTCTTGGCGAGTGGCTAGTCGCTTGGCTTGGCGCATGGCGTGGCGCTTTTCTTGGCGCGTGGCTTGGCGCTTGGCTTGGCGCTTGGCTTGGCGCTTTTCTTGGCGCGTGGCTTGTCGCTTGGCTTGGCGTTTGGCTTGTCGCATGGCTTGGCGCTTGGCTTGGGGCTTGGCTTGGCGCTTTTCTTGGCGAGTGGCTAGTTGCTTGGCTTGGCGCAGGGCGTGGCGCTTTTCTTGGCGCTTGGCTAGGCGCTTGGCTTGGCGCTTGGGTTGGCGCTGGGCTTGGCGCTTTTCTTGGCGCGTGGCTTGTCGCATGCCTTGGCGCTTTTCTTGGCGCGTGGCTTGTCGCTTGGCTTGGCGTTTGGCTTGGCGCATGGCTTGGCGCTCTTCTTGGCGCGTGGCTTGTTGTTTGTCTGGGCGCTTGGCTTGGCGCTTGGCTTGGCGCTTTTGTTGCCGCGTTGCTTGGCGCTTGGCTAAGCGCTTTTTTTGGCGCGTGATTTGTCGCTTGGTTTGGCGCTTTTCTTGGCGCGTGGCTTAGCGCTTGGCTTGGCGCTTTTCTTGGCGCATGGCTTGGCGCTCTTCTTGGCGCGTGGCTTGGCATTTGGCTTGGCGCTTCGCTTGGCGCTTGGCTTGGCGCTTTTGTTGGCGCGTTGCCTGGCGCTTGGCTAAGCGCTTTTTTTGGCGCGTGATTTGTCGCTTGGTTTGGCGCTTTTCTTGGCGCGTGGCTTAGCGCTTGGCTTGGCGCTCTTCTTGGCGCGTGGCTTGGCATTTGGCTTGGCGCTTGGCTTGGCGCTTGTCTTGGCGCTCTTCTTGGCGCGTGGCTTAGCGCTTGGCTTGGCGCTCTTCTTGGCGCGTGGCTTGGCATTTGGCTTGGCGCTTGGCTTAGCGTTTGTCTGGGCGCTTGGCTTGGCGCTTGGCGTGGCTCTTGGCTTGGTGCTTAGCTTGGCGGTTTCTTGACGCGTGGCTTGTCGCTTGTCCCTTTTCTTAGCGGGTGGCTTGGCACTTGGCTTGGCGCTTGGCTTGGCACTTGGCTTGGCGCTTGGCTTGGCGCTTGGTTTGGCGCTTTTGTTGGCGCGTTGCTTGTCGCTTCGCTTGGCTCTTGGCTGGACGCTTGGCTTGGCGCTTGGCTTGGCGCTTTTGTTGCCGCGTTGCTTGGCGCTTGGCTAAGCGCTTTTTTTGGCGCGTGATTTGTCGCTTGGTTTGGCGCTTTTCTTGGCGCTTGTCTTGGCGCTCTTCTTGGCGCGTGGCTTAGCGCTTGGCTTGGCGCTCTTCTTGGCGCGTGGCTTGGCATTTGGCTTGGCGCTTGGCTTAGCGTTTGTCTGGGCGCTTGGCTTGGCGCTTGGCTTGGCTCTTGGCTTGGTGCTTAGCTTGGCGGTTTCTTGACGCGTGGCTTGTCGCTTGTCCCTTTTCTTAGCGGGTGGCTTGGCACTTGGCTTGGCGCTTGGCTTGGCGCTTGGCTTGGCGCTTGGCTTGGCGCTTGGTTTGGCGCTTTTGTTGGCGTGTGGCTTGTCGCTTGGCTTGGCGCGTGGCTTGGCGCTTGGCTGGACGCTTGGCTTGGCGCTTGGCTTGGCGCTTGGCTTAGCGCTTGGCTTGGCGCTTGGCTTGGCGTTTTTTTTGACGAGTGGCTTGGCGTTTGGCTTGCTGCTTGGCTTGGCGCTTGGCTTGGCGCTTGGCTTGGCGCTTTTTTTGGCGCTTTTCTTGGCGCGTGGTTTGGCGTTTGGTTTGGCGCATGGCTTGGCGCTTGGCTTGGCGCTTTTCTTGGCGAGTGGCTAGTCGCTTGGCTTGGCGCATGGCGTGGCGCTTTTCTTGGCGCGTGGCTTGGCGCTTGGCTTGGCGCTTGGCTTGGCGCTTTTCTTGGCGCGTGTCTTGTCGCTTGGCTTGGCGTTTGGTTTGTCGCATGGCTTGGCGCTTGGCTTGGGGCTTGGCTTGGCGCTTTTCTTGGCGAGTGGCTAGTTGCTTGGCTTGGCGCAGGGCGTGGCGCTTTTCTTAGCGCGTGGGTTGTCGCTTGGCTTGGCGCTTTTCTTGGCGCCTGGCTTGTCGCTTGGCTTGGCGTTTGTCTGGTCGCTTGGCTTGGCGCTTGGCTTGGCGAGTGGCTTGGCGTTTAGCTTGGCGCTTTCTTGGCGCGTGGCTTGTCGCTTGGCGTTTTTCTTGGTGGGTGGCTTGGCACTTGGCTTCGCGCTTGGCGTAGCGCGTGGTTTGGCGCTTTTCTTGTTGCGTGGCTTGGCGCGTGGTTTGTCGCTTGGTTTGGCGCTCTTTTTGGCGCGTGGCTTAGCGCTTTGCTTGGCGAGTGGCTTGGCGCTTGGCTTGGCGCTTTTCTTGGCGCGTGGCTTGTCGCTTGGGTTGGCGCTTTTCTTGGCGAGTGGCTTGTCGCTTGGCTTGGCGTTGGGCTTGGCGCATGGCTTGGCGCTTTTCTTGGCGCGTGGCTTGTCGCTTGGGTTGGCGCTTTTCTTGGCGCGTGGCTTGTCGCTTGGCTTGGCGTTGGGCTTGGCGCATAGCTTGGTGCTTTTCTTGGCGCGTGGCTTGGCACTTGGCTTGGCGCTTGGCTTGGCGCTCGGCTTGGCGCATGGTTTGGCGCTTTCCTTGGCGCGTGGCTTGGCGCTTGGCTGGGCGCTTTGCTTGGGGCTTGGCTTAGCGCTTGGCTTGACGCTTTTCTTAGGGCGTGACTTGGCGCGTAATTTGGCGCTTGGCTTAGCGCTTTTCTTGGCGCGTGGCTTGGCGTTTGGCTTGCTGCTTGGCTTGGCGCTTGGCTTGGCGCTTGGCTAGACGCTTGGCTTGGCGCTTTCTTGGCGCGTGGTTTGTCGCTTAGCTTGGCGCTTTCTTGGAGCGTGGCTTGGCACTTGGTTTGGCGCTTGGCTTGGCGCTTGGCTTGGCGCTTGGTTTGGCGCTTTTGTTGGCGCGTTGCTTGTCGCTTCGCTTGGCTCTTGGCTGGACGCTTGGCTTGGCGCTGTCTTGGCGTGTGGATTGTCGCTTGGCTTGGCGCTTTCTTGGCGAATGGTTTGTCGCTTGGCTTAACGCTTTTCTTAGTGCGCGACTTGGCGCTTGGCTTGGCGCATGGCTTGGCGCTCTCCTTGGTGCGTGGCTTGGTGCTTGGCTTGGCGCTTGGCTTAGCGTTTGGCTTGGAGCATGGTTTGGCGCTCTTCTTGGTGCGTGGCTTGGCGCTTGGCTGGGCGCTTGGCTTGGCGCTTATCTTGGCGCTTGGCTTGGCGCTCTTCTTGGTGCGTGGCTTGGCGCTTGGCTTGACGCTTGGTTTGGCGCTTTTGTTGGCGCGTTGCTTGTCGCTTCGCTTGGCTTTTGGCTGGACGCTTGGCTTGGCGCTGTCTTGGCGTGTGGCTTGTCGCTTGGCTTGGTGCGTTGCTTGTCGCTTCGCTTGGCTCTTGGCTGGACGCTTGGCTTGGCGCTGTCTTGGCGTGTGGCTTGTCGCTTGGCTTGGCGCGTGGCTTGGCGCTTGGCTGGACGCTTGGCTTGGCGCTGTCTTGGCGCGTGGCTTGTCGCTTGGCTTGGCGCTTTCTTGGCGAATGGTTTGTCGCTTGGCTTAACGCTTTTCTTAGTGCGCGACTTGGCGCTTGGCTTGGCGCATGGCTTATCGCTCTCCTTGGTGCGTTGGATGTCGCTTGGCTTGGCGATTTTCTTGGCGCGTGGCTTGTCGCTTGGCTTGGCGTTTGGCTTGTCGCATGGCATGGCGCTTGGCTTGGGGCTTGGCTTGGCGCTTTTCTTGGCGAGTGGCTAGTTGCTTGGCTTGGCGCAGGGCGTGGCGCTCTTCTTGGCGCGTTGGATGTCGCTTGGCTTGGCGCTTTTCTTGGCGCGTGGCTTGTCGCTTGGCTTGGAGTTTGGCTTGTCGCATGGCTTGGCGCTTGGCTTGGGGTTGGCTTGGCGCTTTTCTTGGCGAGTGGCTAGTTGCTTGGCTTGGCGCTTTTCTTGGCGCCTGGCTTGTCGCTTGGCTTGGCGTTTGTCTGGTCACTTGGCTTGGCGCTTGGCTTGGCGAGTGGCTTGGCGCTTAGCTTGGCGCTTTCTTGGCGCGTGGCTTGTCGCTTGGCGTTTTTCTTGGTGGGTGGCTTGGCACTTGGCTTGGCGCTTGGCGTAGCGCGTGGTTTGGCGCTTTTCTTGTTGCGTGGCTTGGCGCGTGGTTTGTCGCTTGGTTTGGCGCTCTTCTTGGCGCGTGGCTTAGCGCTTTGCTTGGCGCGTGGCTTGGCGCTTGGCTTGGCGCTTTTCTTGGCGCGTGGCTTGTCGCTTGGGTTGGCGCTTTTCTTGGCGCGTGGCTTGTCGCTTGGCTTGGCGTTGGGCTTGGCGCATGGCTTGGCGCTTTTCTTGGCGCGTGGCTTGTCGCTTGGGTTGGCGCTTTTCTTGGCGCGTGGCTTGTCGCTTGGCTTGGCGTTGGGCTTGGCGCATGGCTTGGTGCTTTTCTTGGCGCGTGGCTTGGCACTTGGCTTGGCGCTTGGCTTGGCGCTTGGCTTGGCGCTTGGCTTGGCGCATGGTTTGGCGCTTTCCTTGGCGCGTGGCTTGGCGCTTGGCTGGGCGCTTTGCTTGGGGCTTGGCTTAGCGCTTGGCTTGACGCTTTTCTTGGGGCGTGGCTTGGCGCGTGATTTGGCGCTTGGCTTAGCGCTTTTCTTGGTGCGTGGCTTGGCGTTTGGCTTGCTGCTTGGCTTGGCGCTTGGCTTGGCGCTTGGCTAGACGCTTGGCTTGGCGCTTTCTTGGCGCGTGGTTTGTCGCTTAGCTTGGCGCTTTCTTGGAGCGTGGCTTAGCACTTGGTTTGGCGCTTGGCTTGGCGCTTGGCTTGGCGTTTGGTTTGGTACTTTTGTTGGCGCGTTGCTTGTCGCTTCGCTTGGCTCTTGGCTGGACGCTTGGCTTGGCGCTGTCTTGGCGTGTGGCTTGTCGCTTGGCTTGGCGCGTGGCTTGGCGCTTGGCTGGACGCTTGGCTTGGCGCTGTCTTGGCGCGTGGCTTGTCGCTTGGCTTGGCGCTTTCTTGGCGAATGGTTTGTCGCTTGGCTTAACGCTTTTCTTAGTGCGCGACTTGGCGCTTGGCTTGGCGCATGGCTTGGCGCTCTCCTTGGTGCGTGGCTTGGTGCTTGGCTTGGCGCTTGGCTTAGCGTTTGGCTTGGAGCATGGTTTGGCGCTCTTTTTGGTGCGTGGCTTGGCGCTTGGCTGGGCGCTTGGCTTGGCGCTTATCTTGGCGCTTGGCTTGGCGCTCTTCTTGGTGCGTGGCTTGGCGCTTGGCTTGGCGCTTGGTTTGGCGCTTTTGTTGGCGCGTTGCTTGTCGCTTCGCTTGGCTCTTGGCTGGACGCTTGGCTTGGCGCTGTCTTGGCGTGTGGCTTGTCGCTTGGCTTGGCGCGTGGCTTGGCGCTTGGCTGGACGCTTGGCTTGGCGCTTGGCTTGGCGCTTGGCTTAGCGCTTGGCTTGGCGCTTGGCTTGGCGCTTTTTTTGACGAGTGGCTTGGCGTTTGGCTTGCTGCTTGGCTTGGCGCTTGGCTTGGCGCTTGGCTTGGCGCTTTTTTTGGCGCTTTTCTTGGCGCGTGGTTTGGCGTTTGGTTTGGCGCATGGCTTGGCGCTTGGCTTGGCGCTTGGCTTGGCGCTTTTCTTGGCGAGTGGCTAGTCGCTTGGCTTGGCGCATAGCGTGGCGCTTTTCTTGGCGCGTGGCTTGGCGCTTGGCTTGGCGCTTGGCTTGGCGCTTTTCTTGGCGCGTGGCTTGTCGCTTGGCTTGGCGTTTGGCTTGTCGCATGGCTTGGCGCTTGGCTTGGGGCTTGGCTTGGCGCTTTTCTTGGCGAGTGGCTAGTTGCTTGGCTTGGGGCAGGGCGTGGCGCTTTTCTTGGCGCTTGGCTAGGCGCTTGGCTTGGCGCTTGGGTTGGCGCTGGGCTTGGCGCTTTTCTTGGCGCGTGGCTTGTCGCATGCCTTGGCGCTTTTCTTGGCGCGTGTCTTGTCGCTTGGCTTGGCGTTTGGCTTGGCGCATGGCTTGGCGCTCTTCTTGGCGCGTGGCTTGTTGTTTGTCTGGGCGCTTGGCTTGGCGCTTGGCTTGGCGCTTGGCTTGGCGCTTTTGTTGCCGCGTTGCTTGGCGCTTGGCTAAGCGCTTTTTTTGGCGCGTGATTTGTCGCTTGGTTTGGCGCTTTTCTTGGCGCGTGGCTTAGCGCTTGGCTTGGCGCTTTTCTTGGCGCATGGCTTGGCGCTCTTCTTGGCGCGTGGCTTGGCATTTGGCTTGGCGCTTCGCTTGGCGCTTGGCTTGGCGCTTTTGTTGGCGCGTTGCCTGGCGCTTGGCTAAGCGCTTTTTTTGGCGCGTGATTTGTCGCTTGGTTTGGCGCTTTTCTTGGCGCGTGGCTTAGCGCTTGGCTTGGCGCTCTTCTTGGCGCGTGGCTTGGCATTTGGCTTGGCGCTTGGCTTGGCGCTTGTCTTGGCGCTCTTCTTGGCGCGTGGCTTAGCGCTTGGCTTAGCGCTCTTCTTGGCGCGTGGCTTGGCATTTGGCTTGGCGCTTGGCTTAGCGTTTGTCTGGGCGCTTGGCTTGGCGCTTGGCTTGGCTCTTGGCTTGGTGCTTAGCTTGGCGGTTTCTTGACGCGTGGCTTGTCGCTTGTCCCTTTTCTTAGCGGGTGGCTTGGCACTTGGCTTGGCGCTTGGCTTGGCGCTTGGCTTGGCGCTTGGCTTGGCGCTTGGCTTGGCGCTTGGTTTGGCGCTTTTGTTGGCGCGTTGCTTGTCGCTTCGCTTGGCTCTTGGCTGGACGCTTGGCTTGGCGCTGTCTTGGCGTGTGGCTTGTCGCTTGGCTTGGCGCGTGGCTTGGCGCTTGGCTGGACGCTTGGCTTGGCGCTTGGCTTGGCGCTTGGCTTAGCGCTTGGCTTGGCGCTTGGCTTGGCGCTTTTTTTGACGAGTGGCTTGGCGTTTGGCTTGCTGCTTGGCTTGGCGCTTGGCTTGGCGCTTGGCTTGGCGCTTTTTTTGGCGCTTTTCTTGGCGCGTGGTTTGGCGTTTGGTTTGGCGCATGGCTTGGCGCTTGGCTTGGCGCTTGGCTTGGCGCTTTTCTTGGCGAGTGGCTAGTCGCTTGGCTTGGCGCATGGCGTGGCGCTTTTCTTGGCGCGTGGCTTGGCGCTTGGCTTGGCGCTTGGCTTGGCGCTTTTCTTGGCGCGTGGCTTGTCGCTTGGCTTGGCGTTTGGCTTGTTGCATGGCTTGGCGCTTGGCTTGGGGCTTGGCTTGGCGCTTTTCTTGGCGAGTGGCTAGTTGCTTGGCTTGGCGCAGGGCGTGGCGCTTTTCTTAGCGCGTGGGTTGTCGCTTGGCTTGGCGCTTTTCTTGGCGCCTGGCTTGTCGCTTGGCTTGGCGTTTGTCTGGTCGCTTGGCTTGGCGCTTGGCTTGGCGAGTGGCTTGGCGCTTAGCTTGGCGCTTTCTTGGCGCGTGGCTTGTCGCTTGGCGTTTTTCTTGGTGGGTGGCTTGGCACTTGGCTTGGCGCTTGGCGTAGCGCGTGGTTTGGCGCTTTTCTTATTGCGTGGCTTGGCGCGTGGTTTGTCGCTTGGTTTGGCGCTCTTCTTGGCGCGTGGCTTAGCGCTTTGCTTGGCGCGTGGCTTGGCGCTTGGCTTGGCGCTTTTCTTGGCGCGTGGCTTGTCGCTTGGGTTGCCGCTTTTCTTGGCGAGTGGCTTGTCGCTTGGCTTGGCGTTGGGCTTGGCGCATGGCTTGGCGCTTTTCTTGGCGCGTGGCTTGTCGCTTGGGTTGGCGCTTTTCTTGGCGCGTGGCTTGTCGCTTGGCTTGGCGTTGGGCTTGGCGCATGGCTTGGTGCTTTTCTTGGCGCGTGGCTTGGCACTTGGCTTGGCGCTTGGCTTGGCGCTCGGCTTGGCGCATGGTTTGGCGCTTTCCTTGGCGCGTGGCTTGGCGCTTGGCTGGGCGCTTTGCTTGGGGCTTGGCTTAGCGCTTGGCTTGACGCTTTTCTTGGGGCGTGGCTTGGCGCGTAATTCGGCGCTTGGCTTAGCGCTTTTCTTGGCGCGTGGCTTGGCGTTTGGCTTGCTGCTTGGCTTGGCGCTTGGCTTGGCGCTTGGCTAGACGCTTGGCTTGGCGTTTTCTTGGCGCGTGGTTTGTCGCTTAGCTTGGCGCTTTCTTGGAGCGTGGCTTGGCACTTGGTTTGGCGCTTGGCTTGGCGCTTGGCTTGGCGCTTGGTTTGGCGCTTTTGTTGGCGCGTTGCTTGTCGCTTCGCTTGGCTCTTGGCTGGACGCTTGGCTTGGCGCTGTCTTGGCGTGTGGATTGTCGCTTGGCTTGGCGCGTGGCTTGGCGCTTGGCTGGACGCTTGGCCTGGCGCTGTCTTGGCGCTTGGCTTGTCGCTTCGCTTGGCGCTTTCTTGGCGAATGGTTTGTCGCTTGGCTTAACGCTTTTCTTAGTGCGCGACTTGGCGCTTGGCTTGGCGCATGGCTTGGCGCTCTCCTTGGTGCGTGGCTTGGTGCTTGGCTTGGCGCTTGGCTTAGCGTTTGGCTTGGAGCATGGTTTGGCGCTCTTCTTGGTGCGTGGCTTGGCGCTTGGCTGGACGCTTGGCTTGGCGCTTATCTTGGCGCTTGGCTTGGCGCTCTTCTTGGTGCGTGGCTTGGCGCTTGGCTTGACGCTTGGTTTGGCGCTTTTGTTGGCGCGTTGCTTGTCGCTTCGCTTGGCTTTTGGCTGGACGCTTGGCTTGGCGCTGTCTTGGCGTGTGGCTTGTCGCTTGGCTTGGTGCGTTGCTTGTCGCTTCGCTTGGCTCTTGGCTGGACGCTTGGCTTGGCGCTGTTTTGGCGTGTGGCTTGTCGCTTGGCTTGGCGCGTGGCTTGGCGCTTGGCTGGACGCTTGGCTTGGCGCTGTCTTGGCGCGTGGCTTGTCGCTTGGCTTGGCGCTTTCTTGGCGAATGGTTTGTCGCTTGGCTTAACGCTTTTCTTAGTGCGCGACTTGGCGCTTGGCTTGGCGCATGGCTTGGCGCTCTCCTTGGTGCGTGGCTTGGTGCTTGGCTTGGCGCTTGGCTTAGCGTTTGGCTTGGAGCATGGTTTGGCGCTCTTTTTGGTGCGTGGCTTGGCGCTTGGCTGGGCGCTTGGCTTGGCGCTTATCTTGGCGCTTGGCTTGGCGCTCTTCTTGGTGCGTGGCTTGGCGCTTGGCTTGGCGCTTGGTTTGGCGCTTTTGTTGGCGCGTTGCTTGTCGCTTCGCTTGGCTCTTGGCTGGACGCTTGGCTTGGCGCTGTCTTGGCGTGTGGCTTGTCGCTTGGCTTGGCGCGTGGCTTGGCGCTTGGCTGGACGCTTGGCTTGGCGCTTGGCTTGGCGCTTGGCTTAGCGCTTGGCTTGGCGCTTGGCTTGGCGCTTTTTTTGACGAGTGGCTTGGCGTTTGGCTTGCTGCTTGGCTTGGCGCTTGGCTTGGCGCTTGGCTTGGCGCTTTTTTGGCGCTTTTCTTGGCGCGTGGTTTGGCGTTTGGTTTGGCGCATGGCTTGGCGCTTGGCTTGGCGCTTGGCTTGGCGCTTTTCTTGGCGAGTGGCTAGTCGCTTGGCTTGGCGCATGGCGTGGCGCTTTTCTTGGCGCGTGGCTTGGCGCTTGGCTTGGCGCTTGGCTTGGCGCTTTTCTTGGCGAGTGGCTAGTTGCTTGGCTTGGCGCAGGGCGTGGCGCTTTTCTTGGCGCTTGGCTAGGCGCTTGGCTTGGCGCTTGGGTTGGCGCTGGGCTTGGCGCTTTTCTTGGCGCGTGGCTTGTCGCATGCCTTGGCGCTTTTCTTGGCGCGTGGCTTGTCGCTTGGCTTGGCGTTTGGCTTGGCGCATGGCTTGGCGCTCTTCTTGGCGCGTGGCTTGTTGTTTGTCTGGGCGCTTGGCTTGGCGCTTGGCTTGGCGCTTTTGTTGCCGCGTTGCTTGGCGCTTGGCTAAGCGCTTTTTTTGGCGCGTGATTTGTCGCTTGGTTTGGCGCTTTTCTTGGCGCGTGGCTTAGCGCTTGGCTTGGCGCTTTTCTTGGCGCATGGCTTGGCGCTCTTCTTGGCGCGTGGCTTGGCATTTGGCTTGGCGCTTCGCTTGGCGCTTGGCTTGGCGCTTTTGTTGGCGCGTTGCCTGGCGCTTGGCTAAGCGCTTTTTTTGGCGCGTGATTTGTCGCTTGGTTTGGCGCTTTTCTTGGCGCGTGGCTTAGCGCTTGGCTTGGCGCTCTTCTTGGCGCGTGGCTTGGCATTTGGCTTTTCGCTTGGCTTGGCGCTTGTCTTGGCGCTCTTCTTGGCGCGTGGTTTAGCGCTTGGCTTGGCGCTCTTCTTGGCGCGTGGCTTGGCATTTGGCTTGGCGCTTGGTTTGGCGCTTTTGTTGGCGCGTTGCTTGTCGCTTCGCTTGGCTCTTGGCTGGACACTTGGCTTGGCGCTGTCTTGGCGTGTGGCTTGTCGCTTGGCTTGGCGCGTGGCTTGGCGCTTGGCTGGACGCTTGGCTTGGCGCTTGGCTTGGCGCTTGGCTTAGCGCTTGGCTTGGCGCTTGGCTTGGCGCTTTTTTTGACGAGTGGCTTGGCGTTTGGCTTGCTGCTTGGCTTGGCGCTTCTCTTGGCGTTTTTTTTGGCGCTTTTCTTGGCGCGTGGTTTGGCGTTTGGTTTGGCGCATGGCTTGGCGCTTGGCTTGGCGCTTGGCTTGGCGCTTTTCTTGGCGAGTGGCTAGTCGCTTGGCTTGGCGCATGGCGTGGCGCTTTTCTTGGCGCGTGGCTTGGCGCTTGGCTTGGCGCTTGGCTTGGCGCTTTTCTTGGCGCATGGCTTGGCGCTCTTCTTGGCGCGTGGCTTGGCATTTGGCTTGGCGCTTCGCTTGGCGCTTGGCTTGGCGCTTTTGTTGGCGCGTTGCCTGGCGCTTGGCTAAGCGCTTTTTTTGGCGCGTGATTTGTCGCTTGGTTTGGCGCTTTTCTTGGCGCGTGGCTTAGCGCTTGGCTTGGCGCTCTTCTTGGCGCGTGGCTTGGCATTTGGCTTGGCGCTTGGCTTGGCGCTTGTCTTGGCGCTCTTCTTGGCGCGTGGCTTAGCGCTTGGCTTAGCGCTCTTCTTGGCTCGTGGCTTGGCATTTGGCTTGGCGCTTGGCTTAGCGTTTGTCTGGGCGCTTGGCTTGGCGCTTGGCTTGGCTCTTGGCTTGGTGCTTAGCTTGGCGGTTTCTTGACGCGTGGCTTGTCGCTTGTCCCTTTTCTTAGCGGGTGGCTTGGCACTTGGCTTGGCGCTTGGCTTGGCGCTTGGTTTGTCGCTTGGCTTAACGCTTTTCTTAGTGCGCGACTTGGCGCTTGGCTTGGCGCATGGCTTGGCGCTCTCCTTGGTGCGTGGCTTGGTGCTTGGCTTGGCGCTTGGCTTAGCGTTTGGCTTGGAGCATGGTTTGGCGCTCTTTTTGGTGCGTGGCTTGGCGCTTGGCTGGGCGCTTGGCTTGGCGCTTATCTTGGCGCTTGGCTTGGCGCTCTTCTTGGTGCGTGGCTTGGCGTTTGGCTTGGCGCTTGGTTTGGCGCTTTTGTTGGCGCGTTGCTTGTCGCTTCGCTTGGCTCTTGGCTGGACGCTTGGCTTGGCGCTGTCTTGGCGTGTGGCTTGTCGCTTGGCTTGGCGCGTGGCTTGGCGCTTGGCTGGACGCTTGGCTTGGCGCTTGGCTTGGCGCTTGGCTTAGCGCTTGGCTTGGCGCTTGGCTTGGCGCTTTTTTTGACGAGTGGCTTGGCGTTTGGCTTGCTGCTTGGCTTGGCGCTTGGCTTGGCGCTTGGCTTGGCGCTTTTTTGGCGCTTTTCTTGGCGCGTGGTTTGGCGTTTGGTTTGGCGCATGGCTTGGCGCTTGGCTTGGCGCTTGGCTTGGCGCTTTTCTTGGCGAGTGGCTAGTCGCTTGGCTTGGCGCATGGCGTGGCGCTTTTCTTGGCGCGTGGCTTGGCGCTTGGCTTGGCGCTTGGCTTGGCGCTTTTCTTGGCGAGTGGCTAGTTGCTTGGCTTGGCGCAGGGCGTGGCGCTTTTCTTGGCGCTTGGCTAGGCGCTTGGCTTGGCGCTTGGGTTGGCGCTGGGCTTGGCGCTTTTCTTGGCGCGTGGCTTGTCGCATGCCTTGGCGCTTTTCTTGGCGCGTGGCTTGTCGCTTGGCTTGGCGTTTGGCTTGGCGCATGGCTTGGCGCTCTTCTTGGCGCGTGGCTTGTTGTTTGTCTGGGCGCTTGGCTTGGCGCTTGGCTTGGCGCTTTTGTTGCCGCGTTGCTTGGCGCTTGGCTAAGCGCTTTTTTTGGCGCGTGATTTGTCGCTTGGTTTGGCGCTTTTCTTGGCGCGTGGCTTAGCGCTTGGCTTGGCGCTTTTCTTGGCGCATGGCTTGGCGCTCTTCTTGGCGCGTGGCTTGGCATTTGGCTTGGCGCTTCGCTTGGCGCTTGGCTTGGCGCTTTTGTTGGCGCGTTGCCTGGCGCTTGGCTAAGCGCTTTTTTTGGCGCGTGATTTGTCGCTTGGTTTGGCGCTTTTCTTGGCGCGTGGCTTAGCGCTTGGCTTGGCGCTCTTCTTGGCGCGTGGCTTGGCATTTGGCTTTTCGCTTGGCTTGGCGCTTGTCTTGGCGCTCTTCTTGGCGCGTGGTTTAGCGCTTGGCTTGGCGCTCTTCTTGGCGCGTGGCTTGGCATTTGGCTTGGCGCTTGGTTTGGCGCTTTTGTTGGCGCGTTGCTTGTCGCTTCGCTTGGCTCTTGGCTGGACACTTGGCTTGGCGCTGTCTTGGCGTGTGGCTTGTCGCTTGGCTTGGCGCGTGGCTTGGCGCTTGGCTGGACGCTTGGCTTGGCGCTTGGCTTGGCGCTTGGCTTAGCGCTTGGCTTGGCGCTTGGCTTGGCGCTTTTTTTGACGAGTGGCTTGGCGTTTGGCTTGCTGCTTGGCTTGGCGCTTCTCTTGGCGCTTTTTTTGGCGCTTTTCTTGGCGCGTGGTTTGGCGTTTGGTTTGGCGCATGGCTTGGCGCTTGGCTTGGCGCTTGGCTTGGCGCTTTTCTTGGCGAGTGGCTAGTCGCTTGGCTTGGCGCATGGCGTGGCGCTTTTCTTGGCGCGTGGCTTGGCGCTTGGCTTGGCGCTTGGCTTGGCGCTTTTCTTGGCGCATGGCTTGGCGCTCTTCTTAGCGTGGCTTGGCATTTGGCTTGGCGCTTCGCTTGGCGCTTGGCTTGGCGCTTTTGTTGGCGCGTTGCCTGGCGCTTGGCTAAGCGCTTTTTTTGGCGCGTGATTTGTCGCTTGGTTTGGCGCTTTTCTTGGCGCGTGGCTTAGCGCTTGGCTTGGCGCTCTTCTTGGCGCGTGGCTTGGCATTTGGCTTGGCGCTTGGCTTGGCGCTTGTCTTGGCGCTCTTCTTGGCGCGCGGCTTAGCGCTTGGCTTAGCGCTCTTCTTGGCTCGTGGCTTGGCATTTGGCTTGGCGCTTGGCTTAGCGTTTGTCTGGGCGCTTGGCTTGGCGCTTGGCTTGGCTCTTGGCTTGGTGCTTAGCTTGGCGGTTTCTTGACGCGTGGCTTGTCGCTTGTCCCTTTTCTTAGCGGGTGGCTTGGCACTTGGCTTGGCGCTTGGCTTGGCGCTTGGCTTGGCGCTTGGCTTGGCGCTTGGTTTGGCGCTTTTGTTGGCGCGTTGCTTGTCGCTTCGCTTGGCTCTTGGCTGGACGCTTGGCTTGGCGCTGTCTTGGCGTGTGGCTTGTCGCTTGGCTTGGCGCGTGGCTTGGCGCTTGGCTGGACGCTTGGCTTGGCGCTTGGCTTGGCGCTTGGCTTAGCGCTTGGCTTGGCGCTTGGCTTGGCGCTTTTTTTGACGAGTGGCTTGGCGTTTGGCTTGCTGCTTGGCTTGGCGCTTGGCTTGGCGCTTGGCTTGGCGCTTTTTTTGGCGCTTTTCTTGGCGCGTGGTTTGGCGTTTGGTTTGGCGCATGGCTTGGCGCTTGGCTTGGCGCTTGGCTTGGCGCTTGGCTTGGCGCTTTTCTTGGCGAGTGGCTAGTCGCTTGGCTTGGCGCATGGCGTGGCGCTTTTCTTGGCGCGTGGCTTGTCGCTTGGCTTGGCGTTTGGCTTGTCGCATGGCTTGGCGCTTGGCTTGGGGCTTGGCTTGGCGCTTTTCTTGGCGAGTGGCTAGTTGCTTGGCTTGGCGCAGGGCGTGGCGCTTTTCTTAGCGCGTGGGTTGTCGCTTGGCTTGGCGCTTTTCTTGGCGCCTGGCTTGTTGCTTGGCTTGGCGTTTGTCTGGTCGCTTGGCTTGGCGCTTGGCTTGGCGAGTGGCTTGGCGCTTAGCTTGGCGCTTTCTTGGCGCGTGGCTTGTCGCTTGGCGTTTTTCTTGGTGGGTGGCTTGGCACTTGGCTTGGCGCTTGGCGTAGCGCGTGGTTTGGCGCTTTTCTTATTGCGTGGCTTGGCGCGTGGTTTGTCGCTTGGTTTGGCGCTCTTCTTGGCGCGTGGCTTAGCGCTTTGCTTGGCGCGTGGCTTGGCGCTTGGCTTGGCGCTTTTCTTGGCGCGTGGCTTGTCGCTTGGGTTGGCGCTTTTCTTGGCGAGTGGCTTGTCGCTTGGCTTGGCGTTGGGCTTGGCGCATGGCTTGGCGCTTTTCTTGGCGCGTGGCTTGTCGCTTGGGTTGGCGCTTTTCTTGGCGCGTGGCTTGTCGCTTGGCTTGGCGTTGGGCTTGGCGCATGGCTTGGTGCTTTTCTTGGCGCGTGGCTTGGCACTTGGCTTGGCGCTTGGCTTGGCGCTCGGCTTGGCGCATGGTTTGGCGCTTTCCTTGACGCGTGGCTTGGCGCTTGGCTGGGCGCTTTGCTTGGGGCTTGGCTTAGCGCTTGGCTTGACGCTTTTCTTGGGGCGTGGCTTGGCGTTTGGCTTGCTGCTTGGCTTGGCGCTTGGCTTGGCGCTTGGCTAGACGCTTGGCTTGGCGTTTTCTTGGCGCGTGGTTTGTCGCTTAGCTTGGCGCTTTCTTGGAGCGTGGCTTGGCACTTGGTTTGGCGCTTGGCTTGGCGCTTGGCTTGGCGCTTGGTTTGGCGCTTTTGTTGGCGCGTTGCTTGTCGCTTCGCTTGGCTCTTGGCTGGACGCTTGGCTTGGCGCTGTCTTGGCGTGTGGATTGTCGCTTGGCTTGGCGCGTGGCTTGGCGCTTGGCTGGACGCTTGGCCTGGCGCTGTCTTGGCGCTTGGCTTGTCGCTTGGCTTGGCGCTTTCTTGGCGAATGGTTTGTCGCTTGGCTTAACGCTTTTCTTAGTGCGCGACTTGGCGCTTGGCTCGGCGCATGGCTTGGCGCTCTCCTTGGTGCGTGGCTTGGTGCTTGGCTTGGCGCTTGGCTTAGCGTTTGGCTTGGAGCATGGTTTGGCGCTCTTCTTGGTGCGTGGCTTGGCGCTTGGCTGGGCGCTTGGCTTGGCGCTTATCTTGGCGCTTGGCTTGGCGCTCTTCTTGGTGCGTGGCTTGGCGCTTGGCTTGACGCTTGGTTTGGCGCTTTTGTTGGCGCGTTGCTTGTCGCTTCGCTTGGCTTTTGGCTGGACGCTTGGCTTGGCGCTGTCTTGGCGTGTGGCTTGTCGCTTGGCTTGGTGCGTTGCTTGTCGCTTCGCTTGGCTCTTGGCTGGACGCTTGGCTTGGCGCTGTCTTGGCGTGTGGCTTGTCGCTTGGCTTGGCGCGTGGCTTGGCGCTTGGCTGGACGCTTGGCTTGGCGCTGTCTTGGCGCGTGGCTTGTCGCTTGGCTTGGCGCTTTCTTGGCGAATGGTTTGTCGCTTGGCTTGGCGCTTGGCTTGGCGCTTTTTTTGGCGCTTTTCTTGGCGCGTGGTTTGGCGTTTGGTTTGGCGCATGGCTTGGCGCTTGGCTTGGCGCTTGGCTTGGCGCTTTTCTTGGCGAGTGGCTAGTCGCTTGGCTTGGCGCATGGCGTGGCGCTTTTCTTGGCGCGTGGCTTGTCGCTTGGCTTGGCGTTTGGCTTGTCGCATGGCTTGGCGCTTGGCTTGGGGCTTGGCTTGGCGCTTTTCTTGGCGAGTGGCTAGTTGCTTGGCTTGGCGCAGGGCGTGGCGCTTTTCTTAGCGCGTGGGTTGTCGCTTGGCTTGGCGCTTTTCTTGGCGCCTGGCTTGTCGCTTGGCTTGGCGTTTGTCTGGTCGCTTGGCTTGGCGCTTGGCTTGGCGAGTGGCTTGGCGCTTAGCTTGGCGCTTTCTTGGCGCGTGGCTTGTCGCTTGGCGTTTTTCTTGGTGGGTGGCTTGGCACTTGGCTTGGCGCTTGGCGTAGCGCGTGGTTTGGCGCTTTTCTTATTGCGTGGCTTGGCGCGTGGTTTGTCGCTTGGTTTGGCGCTCTTCTTGGCGCGTGGCTTAGCGCTTTGCTTGGCGCGTGGCTTGGCGCTTGGCTTGGCGCTTTTCTTGGCGCGTGGCTTGTCGCTTGGGTTGGCGCTTTTCTTGGCGAGTGGCTTGTCGCTTGGCTTGGCGTTGGGCTTGGCGCATGGCTTGGCGCTTTTCTTGGCGCGTGGCTTGTCGCTTGGGTTGGCGCTTTTCTTGGCGCGTGGCTTGTCGCTTGGCTTGGCGTTGGGCTTGGCGCATGGCTTGGTGCTTTTCTTGGCGCGTGGCTTGGCACTTGGCTTGGCGCTTGGCTTGGCGCTCGGCTTGGCGCATGGTTTGGCGCTTTCCTTGACGCGTGGCTTGGCGCTTGGCTGGGCGCTTTGCTTGGGGCTTGGCTTAGCGCTTGGCTTGACGCTTTTCTTGGGGCGTGGCTTGGCGCGTAATTTGGCGCTTGGCTTAGCGCTTTTCTTGGCGCGTGGCTTGGCGTTTGGCTTGCTGCTTGGCTTGGCGCTTGGCTTGGCGCTTGGCTAGACGCTTGGCTTGGCGTTTTCTTGGCGCGTGGTTTGTCGCTTAGCTTGGCGCTTTCTTGGAGCGTGGCTTGGCACTTGGTTTGGCGCTTGGCTTGGCGCTTGGCTTGGCGCTTGGTTTGGCGCTTTTGTTGGCGCGTTGCTTGTCGCTTCGCTTGGCTCTTGGCTGGACGCTTGGCTTGGCGCTGTCTTGGCGTGTGGATTGTCGCTTGGCTTGGCGCGTGGCTTGGCGCTTGGCTGGACGATTGGCCTGGCGCTGTCTTGGCGCTTGGCTTGTCGCTTGCCTTGGCGCTTTCTTGGCGAATGGTTTGTCGCTTGGCTTAACGCTTTTCTTAGTGCGCGACTTGGCGCTTGGCTTGGCGCATGGCTTGGCGCTCTCCTTGGTGCGTGGCTTGGTGCTTGGCTTGGCGCTTGGCTTAGCGTTTGGCTTGGAGCATGGTTTGGCGCTCTTCTTGGTGCGTGGCTTGGCGCTTGGCTGGGCGCTTGGCTTGGCGCTTATCTTGGCGCTTGGCTTGGCGCTCTTCTTGGTGCGTGGCTTGGCGCTTGGCTTGACGCTTGGTTTGGCGCTTTTGTTGGCGCGTTGCTTGTCGCTTCGCTTGGCTTTTGGCTGGACGCTTGGCTTGGCGCTGTCTTGGCGTGTGGCTTGTCGCTTGGCTTGGTGCGTTGCTTGTCGCTTCGCTTGGCTCTTGGCTGGACGCTTGGCTTGGCGCTGTCTTGGCGTGTGGCTTGTCGCTTGGCTTGGCGCGTGGCTTGGCGCTTGGCTGGACGCTTGGCTTGGCGCTGTCTTGGCGCGTGGCTTGTCGCTTGGCTTGGCGCTTTCTTGGCGAATGGTTTGTCGCTTGGCTTAACGCTTTTCTTAGTGCGCGACTTGGCGCTTGGCTTGGCGCATGGCTTGGCGCTCTCCTTGGTGCGTGGCTTGGTGCTTGGCTTGGCGCTTGGCTTAGCGTTTGGCTTGGAGCATGGTTTGGCGCTCTTTTTGGTGCGTGGCTTGGCGCTTGGCTGGGCGCTTGGCTTGGCGCTTATCTTGGCGCTTGGCTTGGCGCTCTTCTTGGTGCGTGGCTTGGCGCTTGGCTTGGCGCTTGGTTTGGCGCTTTTGTTGGCGCGTTGCTTGTCGCTTCGCTTGGCTCTTGGCTGGACGCTTGGCTTGGCGCTGTCTTGGCGTGTGGCTTGTCGCTTGGCTTGGCGCGTGGCTTGGCGCTTGGCTGGACGCTTGGCTTGGCGCTTGGCTTGGCGCTTGGCTTAGCGCTTGGCTTGGCGCTTGGCTTGGCGCTTTTTTTGACGAGTGGCTTGGCGTTTGGCTTGCTGCTTGGCTTGGCGCTTGGCTTGACGCTTGGCTTGGCGCTTTTTTTGGCGCTTTTCTTGGCGCGTGGTTTGGCGTTTGGTTTGGCGCATGGCTTGGCGCTTGGCTTGGCGCTTGGCTTGGCGCTTTTCTTGGCGAGTGGCTAGTCGCTTGGCTTGGCGCATGGCGTGGCGCTTTTCTTGGCGCGTGGCTTGGCGCTTGGCTTGGCGCTTGGCTTGGCGCTTTTCTTGGCGAGTGGCTAGTTGCTTGGCTTGGCGCAGGGCGTGGCGCTTTTCTTGGCGCTTGGCTAGGCGCTTGGCTTGGCGCTTGGGTTGGCGCTGGGCTTGGCGCTTTTCTTGGCGCGTGGCTTGTCGCATGCCTTGGCGCTTTTCTTGGCGCGTGGCTTGTCGCTTGGCTTGGCGTTTGGCTTGGCGCATGGCTTGGCGCTCTTCTTGGCGCGTGGCTTGTTGTTTGTCTGGGCGCTTGGCTTGGCGCTTGGCTTGGCGCTTTTGTTGCCGCGTTGCTTGGCGCTTGGCTAAGCGCTTTTTTTGGCGCGTGATTTGTCGCTTGGTTTGGCGCTTTTTTTGGCGCGTGGCTTAGCGCTTGGCTTGGCGCTTTTCTTGGCGCATGGCTTGGCGCTCTTCTTGGCGCGTGGCTTGGCATTTGGCTTGGCGCTTCGCTTGGCGCTTGGCTTGGCGCTTTTGTTGGCGCGTTGCCTGGCGCTTGGCTAAGCGCTTTTTTTGGTGCGTGATTTGTCGCTTGGTTTGGCGCTTTTCTTGGCGCGTGGCTTAGCGCTTGGCTTGGCGCTCTTCTTGGCGCGTGGCTTGGCATTTGGCTTGGCGCTTGGCTTGGCGCTTGTCTTGGCGCTCTTCTTGGCGCGTGGTTTAGCGCTTGGGTTGGCGCTCTTCTTGGCGCGTGGCTTGGCATTTGGCTTGGCGCTTGGTTTGGCGCTTTTGTTGGCGCGTTGCTTTTCGCTTCGCTTGGCTCTTGGCTGGACGCTTGGCTTGGCGCTGTCTTGGCGTGTGGCTTGTCGCTTGGCTTGGCGCGTGGCTTGGCGCTTGGCTGGACGCTTGGCTTGGCGCTTGGCTTGGCGCTTGGCTTAGCGCTTGGCTTGGCATTTGGCTTGGCGCTTTTTTTGACGAGTGGCTTGGCGTTTGGCTTGCTGCTTGGCTTGGCGCTTCTCTTGGCGCTTTTTTTGGCGCTTTTCTTGGCGCGTGGTTTGGCGTTTGGTTTGGCGCATGGCTTGGCGCTTGGCTTGGCGCTTGGCTTGGCGCTTTTCTTGGCGAGTGGCTAGTCGCTTGGCTTGGCGCATGGCGTGGCGCTTTTCTTGGCGCGTGGCTTGGCGCTTGGCTTGGCGCTTGGCTTGGCGCTTTTCTTGGCGCGTGGCTTGTCGCTTGGCTTGGCGTTTGGCTTGTCGCATGGCTTGGCGCTTGGCTTGGGGCTTGGCTTGGCGCTTTTCTTGGCGAGTGGCTAGTTGCTTGGCTTGGCGCAGGGCGTGGCGCTTTTCTTAGCGCGTGGGTTGTCGCTTGGCTTGGCGCTTTTCTTGGCGCCTGGCTTGTCGCTTGGCTTGGCGTTTGTCTGGTCGCTTGGCTTGGCGCTTGGCTTGGCGAGTGGCTTGGCGCTTAGCTTGGCGCTTTCTTGGCGCGTGGCTTGTCGCTTGGCGTTTTTCTTGGTGGGTGGCTTGGCACTTGGCTTGGCGCTTGGCGTAGCGCGTGGTTTGGCGCTTTTCTTGTTGCGTGGCTTGGCGCGTGGTTTGTCGCTTGGTTTGGCGCTCTTCTTGGCGCGTGGCTTAGCGCTTTGCTTGGCGCGTGGCTTGGCGCTTGGCTTGGCGCTTTTCTTGGCGCGTGGCTTGTCGCTTGGGTTGGCGCTTTTCTTGGCGAGTGGCTTGTCGCTTGGCTTGGCGTTGGGCTTGGCGCATGGCTTGGCGCTTTTCTTGGCGCGTGGCTTGTCGCTTGGGTTGGCGCTTTTCTTGGCGCGTGGCTTGTCGCTTGGCTTGGCGTTGGGCTTGGCGCATGGCTTGGTGCTTTTCTTGGCGCGTGCCTTGGCACTTGGCTTGGCGCTTGGCTTGGCGCTCGGCTTGGCGCATGGTTTGGCGCTTTCCTTGGCGCGTGGCTTGGCGCTTGGCTGGGCGCTTTGCTTGGGGCTTGGCTTAGCGCTTGGCTTGACGCTTTTCTTGGGGCGTGGCTTGGCGCGTAATTTGGCACTTGGCTTAGCGCTTTTCTTGGCGCGTGGCTTGGCGTTTGGCTTGCTGCTTGGCTTGGCGCTTGGCTTGGTGCTTGGCTAGACGCTTGGCTTGGCGCTTTCTTGGCGCGTGGTTTGTCGCTTAGCTTGGCGCTTTCTTGGAGCGTGGCTTGGCACTTGGTTTGGCGCTTGGCTTGGCGCTTGGCTTGGCGCTTGGTTTGGCGCTTTTGTTGGCGCGTTGCTTGTCGCTTCGCTTGGCTCTTGGCTGGACGCTTGGCTTGGCGCTGTCTTGGCGTGTGGATTGTCGCTTGGCTTGGCGCGTGGCTTGGCGCTTGGCTGGACGCTTGGCCTGGCGCTGTCTTGGCGCTTGGCTTGTCGCTTGGCTTGGCGCTTTCTTGGCGAATGGTTTGTCGCTTGGCTTAACGCTTTTCTTAGTGCGCGACTTGGCGCTTGGCTTGGCGCATGGCTTGGCGCTCTCCTTGGTGCGTGGCTTGGTGCTTGGCTTGGCGCTTGGCTTAGCGTTTGGCTTGGAGCATGGTTTGGCGCTCTTCTTGGTGCGTGGCTTGGCGCTTGGCTGGGCGCTTGGCTTGGCGCTTATCTTGGCGCTTGGCTTGGCGCTCTTCTTGGTGCGTGGCTTGGCGCTTGGCTTGACGCTTGCTTTGGCGCTTTTGTTGGCGCGTTGCTTGTCGCTTCGCTTGGCTTTTGGCTGGACGCTTGGCTTGGCGCTGTCTTGGCGTGTGGCTTGTCGCTTGGCTTGGTGCGTGGCTTGGCGCTTGGCTGGACGCTTGGCTTGGCGCTTGGCTTGGCGCTTGGTTTGGCGCTTTTGTTGGCGCGTTGCTTGTCGCTTCGCTTGGCTCTTGGCTGGACGCTTGGCTTGGCGCTGTCTTGGCGTGTGGATTGTCGCTTGGCTTGGCGCGTGGCTTGGCGCTTGGCTGGACGCTTGGCCTGGCGCTGTCTTGGCGCTTGGCTTGTCGCTTGGCTTGGCGCTTTCTTGGCGAATGGTTTGTCGCTTGGCTTAACGCTTTTCTTAGTGCGCGACTTGGCGCTTGGCTTGGCGCATGGCTTGGCGCTCTCCTTGGTGCGTGGCTTGGTGCTTGGCTTGGCGCTTGGCTTAGCGTTTGGCTTGGAGCATGGTTTGGCGCTCTTCTTGGTGCGTGGCTTGGCGCTTGGCTGGGCGCTTGGCTTGGCGCTTATCTTGGCGCTTGGCTTGGCGCTCTTCTTGGTGCGTGGCTTGGCGCTTGGCTTGACGCTTGGTTTGGCGCTTTTGTTGGCGCGTTGCTTGTCGCTTCGCTTGGCTTTTGGCTGGACGCTTGGCTTGGCGCTGTCTTGGCGTGTGGCTTGTCGCTTGGCTTGGTGCGTTGCTTGTCGCTTCGCTTGGCTCTTGGCTGGACGCTTGGCTTGGCGCTGTCTTGGCGTGTGGCTTGTCGCTTGGCTTGGCGCGTGGCTTGGCGCTTGGCTGGACGCTTGGCTTGGCGCTGTCTTGGCGCGTGGCTTGTCGCTTGGCTTGGCGCTTTCTTGGCGAATGGTTTGTCGCTTGGCTTAACGCTTTTCTTAGTGCGCGACTTGGCGCTTGGCTTGGCGCATGGCTTGGCGCTCTCCTTGGTGCGTGGCTTGGTGCTTGGCTTGGCGCTTGGCTTAGCGTTTGGCTTGGAGCATGGTTTGGCGCTCTTTTTGGTGCGTGGCTTGGCGCTTGGCTGGGCGCTTGGCTTGGCGCTTATCTTGGCGCTTGGCTTGGCGCTCTTCTTGGTGCGTGGCTTGGCGCTTGGCTTGGCGCTTGGTTTGGCGCTTTTGTTGGCGCGTTGCTTGTCGCTTCGCTTGGCTCTTGGCTGGACGCTTGGCTTGGCGCTGTCTTGGCGTGTGGCTTGTCGCTTGGCTTGGCGCGTGGCTTGGCGCTTGGCTGGACGCTTGGCTTGGCGCTTGGCTTGGCGCTTGGCTTAGCGCTTGGCTTGGCGCTTGGCTTGGCGCTTTTTTGGCGCTTTTCTTGGCGCGTGGTTTGGCGTTTGGTTTGGCGCATGGCTTGGCGCTTGGCTTGGCGCTTGGCTTGGCGCTTTTCTTGGCGAGTGGCTAGTCGCTTGGCTTGGCGCATGGCGTGGCGCTTTTCTTGGCGCGTGGCTTGGCGCTTGGCTTGGCGCTTGGCTTGGCGCTTTTTTGGCGCTTTTCTTGGCGCGTGGTTTGGCGTTTGGTTTGGCGCATGGCTTGGCGCTTGGCTTGGCGCTTGGCTTGGCGCTTTTCTTGGCGAGTGGCTAGTCGCTTGGCTTGGCGCATGGCGTGGCGCTTTTCTTGGCGCGTGGCTTGGCGCTTGGCTTGGCGCTTGGCTTGGCGCTTTTCTTGGCGAGTGGCTAGTTGCTTGGCTTGGCGCAGGGCGTGGCGCTTTTCTTGGCGCTTGGCTAGGCGCTTGGCTTGGCGCTTGGGTTGGCGCTGGGCTTGGCGCTTTTCTTGGCGCGTGGCTTGTCGCATGCCTTGGCGCTTTTCTTGGCGCGTGGCTTGTCGCTTGGCTTGGCGTTTGGCTTGGCGCATGGCTTGGCGCTCTTCTTGGCGCGTGGCTTGTTGTTTGTCTGGGCGCTTGGCTTGGCGCTTGGCTTGGCGCTTTTGTTGCCGCGTTGCTTGGCGCTTGGCTAAGCGCTTTTTTTGGCGCGTGATTTGTCGCTTGGTTTGGCGCTTTTCTTGGCGCGTGGCTTAGCGCTTGGCTTGGCGCTTTTCTTGGCGCATGGCTTGGCGCTCTTCTTGGCGCGTGGCTTGGCATTTGGCTTGGCGCTTCGCTTGGCGCTTGGCTTGGCGCTTTTGTTGGCGCGTTGCCTGGCGCTTGGCTAAGCGCTTTTTTTGGCGCGTGATTTGTCGCTTGGTTTGGCGCTTTTCTTGGCGCGTGGCTTAGCGCTTGGCTTGGCGCTCTTCTTGGCGCGTGGCTTGGCATTTGGCTTTTCGCTTGGCTTGGCGCTTGTCTTGGCGCTCTTCTTGGCGCGTGGTTTAGCGCTTGGCTTGGCGCTCTTCTTGGCGCGTGGCTTGGCATTTGGCTTGGCGCTTGGTTTGGCGCTTTTGTTGGCGCGTTGCTTGTCGCTTCGCTTGGCTCTTGGCTGGACACTTGGCTTGGCGCTGTCTTGGCGTGTGGCTTGTCGCTTGGCTTGGCGCGTGGCTTGGCGCTTGGCTGGACGCTTGGCTTGGCGCTTGGCTTGGCGCTTGGCTTAGCGCTTGGCTTGGCGCTTGGCTTGGCGCTTTTTTTGACGAGTGGCTTGGCGTTTGGCTTGCTGCTTGGCTTGGCGCTTCTCTTGGCGCTTTTTTTGGCGCTTTTCTTGGCGCGTGGTTTGGCGTTTGGTTTGGCGCATGGCTTGGCGCTTGGCTTGGCGCTTGGCTTGGCGCTTTTCTTGGCGAGTGGCTAGTCGCTTGGCTTGGCGCATGGCGTGGCGCTTTTCTTGGCGCGTGGCTTGGCGCTTGGCTTGGCGCTTGGCTTGGCGCTTTTCTTGGCGCATGGCTTGGCGCTCTTCTTGGCGCGTGGCTTGGCATTTGGCTTGGCGCTTCGCTTGGCGCTTGGCTTGGCGCTTTTGTTGGCGCGTTGCCTGGCGCTTGGCTAAGCGCTTTTTTTGGCGCGTGATTTGTCGCTTGGTTTGGCGCTTTTCTTGGCGCGTGGCTTAGCGCTTGGCTTGGCGCTCTTCTTGGCGCGTGGCTTGGCATTTGGCTTGGCGCTTGGCTTGGCGCTTGTCTTGGCGCTCTTCTTGGCGCGTGGCTTAGCGCTTGGCTTAGCGCTCTTCTTGGCGCGTGGCTTGGCATTTGGCTTGGCGCTTGGCTTAGCGTTTGTCTGGGCGCTTGGCTTGGCGCTTGGCTTGGCTCTTGGCTTGGTGCTTAGCTTGGCGGTTTCTTGACGCGTGGCTTGTCGCTTGTCCCTTTTCTTAGCGGGTGGCTTGGCACTTGGCTTGGCGCTTGGCTTGGCGCTTGGCTTGGCGCTTGGCTTGGCGCTTGGTTTGGCGCTTTTGTTGGCGCGTTGCTTGTCGCTTCGCTTGGCTCTTGGCTGGACGCTTGGCTTGGCGCTGTCTTGGCGTGTGGCTTGTCGCTTGGCTTGGCGCGTGGCTTGGCGCTTGGCTGGACGCTTGGCTTGGCGCTTGGCTTGGCGCTTGGCTTAGCGCTTGGCTTGGCGCTTGGCTTGGCGCTTTTTTTGACGAGTGGCTTGGCGTTTGGCTTGCTGCTTGGCTTGGCGCTTGGCTTGGCGCTTGGCTTGGCGCTTTTTTTGGCGCTTTTCTTGGCGCGTGGTTTGGCGTTTGGTTTGGCGCATGGCTTGGCGCTTGGCTTGGCGCTTGGCTTGGCGCTTTTCTTGGCGAGTGGCTAGTCGCTTGGCTTGGCGCATGGCGTGGCGCTTTTCTTGGCGCGTGGCTTGTCGCTTGGCTTGGCGTTTGGCTTGTCGCATGGCTTGGCGCTTGGCTTGGGGCTTGGCTTGGCGCTTTTCTTGGCGAGTGGCTAGTTGCTTGGCTTGGCGCAGGGCGTGGCGCTTTTCTTAGCGCGTGGGTTGTCGCTTGGCTTGGCGCTTTTCTTGGCGCCTGGCTTGTCGCTTGGCTTGGCGTTTGTCTGGTCGCTTGGCTTGGCGCTTGGCTTGGCGAGTGGCTTGGCGCTTAGCTTGGCGCTTTCTTGGCGCGTGGCTTGTCGCTTGGCGTTTTTCTTGGTGGGTGGCTTGGCACTTGGCTTGGCGCTTGGCGTAGCGCGTGGTTTGGCGCTTTTCTTATTGCGTGGCTTGGCGCGTGGTTTGTCGCTTGGTTTGGCGCTCTTCTTGGCGCGTGGCTTAGCGCTTTGCTTGGCGCGTGGCTTGGCGCTTGGCTTGGCGCTTTTCTTGGCGCGTGGCTTGTCGCTTGGGTTGGCGCTTTTCTTGGCGAGTGGCTTGTCGCTTGGCTTGGCGTTGGGCTTGGCGCATGGCTTGGCGCTTTTCTTGGCGCGTGGCTTGTCGCTTGGGTTGGCGCTTTTCTTGGCGCGTGGCTTGTCGCTTGGCTTGGCGTTGGGCTTGGCGCATGGCTTGGTGCTTTTCTTGGCGCGTGGCTTGGCACTTGGCTTGGCGCTTGGCTTGGCGCTCGGCTTGGCGCATGGTTTGGCGCTTTCCTTGACGCGTGGCTTGGCGCTTGGCTGGGCGCTTTGCTTGGGGCTTGGCTTAGCGCTTGGCTTGACGCTTTTCTTGGCGCGTGGCTTGGCACTTGGCTTGGCGCTTGGCTTGGCGCTCGGCTTGGCGCATGGTTTGGCGCTTTCCTTGACGCGTGGCTTGGCGCTTGGCTGGGCGCTTTGCTTGGGGCTTGGCTTAGCGCTTGGCTTGGCGCTTTTCTTGGCGCGTGGCTTGTCGCTTGGGTTGGCGCTTTTCTTGGCGCGTGGCTTGTCGCTTGGCTTGGCGTTGGGCTTGGCGCATGGCTTGGTGCTTTTCTTGGCGCGTGGCTTGGCGTTTGGCTTGCTGCTTGGCTTGGCGCTTGGCTTGGCGCTTGGCTAGAAGCTTAGCTTGGCGCTTTCTTGGAGCGTGGCTTGGCACTTGGTTTGGCGCTTGGCTTGGCGCTTGGCTTGGCGCTTGGTTTGGCGCTTTTGTTGGCGCGTTGCTTGTCGCTTCGCTTGGCTCTTGGCTGGACGCTTGGCTTGGCGCTGTCTTGGCGTGTGGATTGTCGCTTGGCTTGGCGCGTGGCTTGGCGCTTGGCTGGACGCTTGGCCTGGCGCTGTCTTGGCGCTTGGCTTGTCGCTTGGCTTGGCGCTTTCTTGGCGAATGGTTTGTCGCTTGGCTTAACGCTTTTCTTAGTGCGCGACTTGGCGCTTGGCTTGGCGCATGGCTTGGCGCTCTCCTTGGTGCGTGGCTTGGTGCTTGGCTTGGCGCTTGGCTTAGCGTTTGGCTTGGAGCATGGTTTGGCGCTCTTCTTGGTGCGTGGCTTGGCGCTTGGCTGGGCGCTTGGCTTGGCGCTTATCTTGGCGCTTGGCTTGGCGCTCTTCTTGGTGCGTGGCTTGGCGCTTGGCTTGACGCTTGGTTTGGCGCTTTTGTTGGCGCGTTGCTTGTCGCTTCGCTTGGCTTTTGGCTGGACGCTTGGCTTGGCGCTGTCTTGGCGTGTGGCTTGTCGCTTGGCTTGGTGCGTTGCTTGTCGCTTCGCTTGGCTCTTGGCTGGACGCTTGGCTTGGCGCTGTCTTGGCGTGTGGCTTGTCGCTTGGCTTGGCGCGTGGCTTGGCGCTTGGCTGGACGCTTGGCTTGGCGCTGTCTTGGCGCGTGGCTTGTCGCTTGGCTTGGCGCTTTCTTGGCGAATGGTTTGTCGCTTGGCTTAACGCTTTTCTTAGTGCGCGACTTGGCGCTTGGCTTGGCGCATGGCTTGGCGCTCTCCTTGGTGCGTGGCTTGGTGCTTGGCTTGGCGCTTGGCTTAGCGTTTGGCTTGGAGCATGGTTTGGCGCTCTTTTTGGTGCGTGGCTTGGCGCTTGGCTGGGCGCTTGGCTTGGCGCTTATCTTGGCGCTTGGCTTGGCGCTCTTCTTGGTGCGTGGCTTGGCGCTTGGCTTGGCGCTTGGTTTGGCGCTTTTGTTGGCGCGTTGCTTGTCGCTTCGCTTGGCTCTTGGCTGGACGCTTGGCTTGGCGCTGTCTTGGCGTGTGGCTTGTCGCTTGGCTTGGCGCGTGGCTTGGCGCTTGGCTGGACGCTTGGCTTGGCGCTTGGCTTGGCGCTTGGCTTAGCGCTTGGCTTGGCGCTTGGCTTGGCGCTTTTTTTGACGAGTGGCTTGGCGTTTAGCTTGCTGCTTGGCTTGGCGCTTTTTTTGGCGCTTTTCTTGGCGCGTGGTTTGGCGTTTGGTTTGGCGCATGGCTTGGCGCTTGGCTTGGCGCTTGGCTTGGCGCTTTTCTTGGCGAGTGGCTAGTCGCTTGGCTTGGCGCATGGCGTGGCGCTTTTCTTGGCGCGTGGCTTGGCGCTTGGCTTGGCGCTTGGCTTGGCGCTTTTCTTGGCGAGTGGCTAGTTGCTTGGCTTGGCGCAGGGCGTGGCGCTTTTCTTGGCGCTTGGCTAGGCGCTTGGCTTGGCGCTTGGGTTGGCGCTGGGCTTGGCGCTTTTCTTGGCGCGTGGCTTAGCGCTTGGCTTGGCGCTTTTCTTGGCGCATGGCTTGGCGCTCTTCTTGGCGCGTGGCTTGGCATTTGGCTTGGCGCTTCGCTTGGCGCTTGGCTTGGCGCTTTTGTTGGCGCGTTGCCTGGCGCTTGGCTAAGCGCTTTTTTTGGTGCGTGATTTGTCGCTTGGTTTGGCGCTTTTCTTGGCGCGTGGCTTAGCGCTTGGCTTGGCGCTCTTCTTGGCGCGTGGCTTGGCATTTGGCTTGGCGCTTGGCTTGGCGCTTGTCTTGGCGCTCTTCTTGGCGCGTGGTTTAGCGCTTGGGTTGGCGCTCTTCTTGGCGCGTGGCTTGGCATTTGGCTTGGCGCTTGGTTTGGCGCTTTTGTTGGCGCGTTGCTTGTCGCTTCGCTTGGCTCTTGGCTGGACGCTTGGCTTGGCGCTGTCTTGGCGTGTGGATTGTCGCTTGGCTTGGCGCGTGGCTTGGCGCTTGGCTGGACGCTTGGCTTGGCGCTTGGCTTGGCGCTTGGCTTAGCGCTTGGCTTGGCGTTTGGCTTGGCGCTTTTTTTGACGAGTGGCTTGGCGTTTGGCTTGCTGCTTGGCTTGGCGCTTCTCTTGGCGCTTTTTTTGGCGCTTTTCTTGGCGCGTGGTTTGGCGTTTGGTTTGGCGCATGGCTTGGCGCTTGGCTTGGCGCTTGGCTTGGCGCTTTTCTTGGCGAGTGGCTAGTCGCTTGGCTTGGCGCATGGCGTGGCGCTTTTCTTGGCGCGTGGCTTGGCGCGTGGCTTGGCGCTTGGCTTGGCGCTTGGCTTGGCGCTTTTCTTGGCGCGTGGCTTGTCGCTTGGCTTGGCGTTTGGCTTGTCGCATGGCTTGGCGCTTGGCTTGGGGCTTGGCTTGGCGCTTTTCTTGGCGAGTGGCTAGTTGCTTGGCTTGGCGCAGGGCGTGGCGCTTTTCTTAGCGCGTGGGTTGTCGCTTGGCTTGGCGCTTTTCTTGGCGAGTGGCTTGGCGCTTAGCTTGGCGAGTGGCTTGGCGCTTAGCTTGGCGCTTTCTTGGCGCGTGGCTTGTCGCTTGGCGTTTTTCTTGGTGGGTGGCTTGGCACTTGGCTTGGCGCTTGGCGTAGCGCGTGGTTTGGCGCTTTTCTTGTTGCGTGGCTTGGCGCGTGGTTTGTCGCTTGGTTTGGCGCTCTTCTTGGCGCGTAGCTTAGCGCTTTGCTTGGCGCGTGGCTTGGCGCTTGGCTTGGCGCTTTTCTTGGCGCGTGGCTTGTCGCTTGGGTTGGCGCTTTTCTTGGCGAGTGGCTTGTCGCTTGGCTTGGCGTTGGGCTTGGCGCATGGCTTGGCGCTTTTCTTGGCGCGTGGCTTGTCGCTTGGGTTGGCGCTTTTCTTGGCGCGTGGCTTGTCGCTTGGCTTGGCGTTGGGCTTGGCGCATGGCTTGGTGCTTTTCTTGGCGCGTGCCTTGGCACTTGGCTTGGCGCTTGGCTTGGCGCTCGGCTTGGCGCATGGTTTGGCGCTTTCCTTGGCGCGTGGCTTGGCGCTTGGCTGGGCGCTTTGCTTGGGGCTTGGCTTAGCGCTTGGCTTGACGCTTTTCTTGGGGCGTGGCTTGGCGCGTAATTTGGCACTTGGCTTAGCGCTTTTCTTGGCGCGTGGCTTGGCGTTTGGCTTGCTGCTTGGCTTGGCGCTTGGCTTGGTGCTTGGCTAGACGCTTGGCTTGGCGTTTTCTTGGCGCGTGGTTTGTCGCTTAGCTTGGCGCTTTCTTGGAGCGTGGCTTGGCACTTGGTTTGGCGCTTGGCTTGGCGCTTGGCTTGGCGCTTGGTTTGGCGCTTTTGTTGGCGCGTTGCTTGTCGCTTCGCTTGGCTCTTGGCTGGACGCTTGGCTTGGCGCTGTCTTGGCGTGTGGATTGTCGCTTGGCTTGGCGCGTGGCTTGGCGCTTGGCTGGACGCTTGGCCTGGCGCTGTCTTGGCGCTTGGCTTGTCGCTTGGCTTGGCGCTTTCTTGGCGAATGGTTTGTCGCTTGGCTTAACGCTTTTCTTAGTGCGCGACTTGGCGCTTGGCTTGGCGCATGGCTTGGCGCTCTCCTTGGTGCGTGGCTTGGTGCTTGGCTTGGCGCTTGGCTTAGCGTTTGGCTTGGAGCATGGTTTGGCGCTCTTCTTGGTGCGTGGCTTGGCGCTTGGCTGGGCGCTTGGCTTGGCGCTTATCTTGGCGCTTGGCTTGGCGCTCTTCTTGGTGCGTGGCTTGGCGCTTGGCTTGACGCTTGCTTTGGCGCTTTTGTTGGCGCGTTGCTTGTCGCTTCGCTTGGCTTTTGGCTGGACGCTTGGCTTGGCGCTGTCTTGGCGTGTGGCTTGTCGCTTGGCTTGGTGCGTGGCTTGGCGCTTGGCTGGACGCTTGGCTTGGCGCTTGGCTTGGCGCTTGGCTTAGCGCTTGGCTTGGCGCTTGGCTTGGCGCTTTTTTTGACGAGTGGCTTGGCGTTTGGCTTGCTGCTTGGCTTGGCGCTTGGCTTGGCGCTTGGCTTGGCGCTTTTTTTGGCGCTTTTCTTGGCGCGTGGTTTGGCGTTTGGTTTGGCGCATGGCTTGGCGCTTGGCTTGGCGCTTGGCTTGGCGCTTTTCTTGGCGAGTGGCTAGTCGCTCGGCTTGGCGCATGGCGTGGCGCTTTTCTTGGCGCGTTGCTTGTCGCTTCGCTTGGCTTTTGGCTGGACGCTTGGCTTGGCGCTGTCTTGGCGTGTGGCTTGTCGCTTGGCTTGGTGCGTGGCTTGGCGCTTGGCTGGACGCTTGGCTTGGCGCTTGGCTTGGCGCTTGGCTTGGCGCTTGGCTTGGCGCTTGGCTTGGCGCTTTTTTTGGCACTTTTCTTGGCGCGTGGTTTGGCGTTTGGTTTGGCGCATGGCTTGGCGTTTGGCTTGCTGCTTGGCTTGGCGCTTGGCTTGGCGCTTGGCTTGGCGCTTTTTTTGGCGCTTTTCTTGGCGCGTGGTTTGGCGCTTGGCTTGGCGCGTTTCTTGGCGGGTGGCTTGGTGCGCTGTTTGGCGCTTGGCTGAACGCTTAGCTTGGCGCTTGGCTCAGCGCTTGGCTTGGCGCTTGGCTTGGCGCTTTTTTTGACGAGTGGCTTATCGTTTGGCTTGCTGCTTGCCTTGGCGTTTGGCTTGGCGCATATCCTGGCGCTTTTCTTGGCGCGTGGCTTGTCGCATGCCTTGGCGCTTTTCTTGGCGCTGGCTTGTCGCTTGGCTTGGCGTTTGGCTTGGCGCATGGCTTGGCGCTCTTCTTGGCGCGTGGCTTGTTGTTTGTCTGGGCGCTTGGCTTGGCGCTTGGCTTGGCATTTTTGTTGCCGCGTTGCTTGGCGCTTGGCTAAGCGCTTTTTTTGGCGCGTGATTTGTCGCTTGGCTTGGCATTTTTGTTGCCGCGTTGCTTGGCGCTTGGCTAAGCGCTTTTTTTGGCGCGTGATTTGTCGCTTGGCTTGGCGCTCTTCTTGGCGCGTGGCTTGGCATTTGGCTTGGCGCTTCGCTTGGCGCTTGGCTTGGCGCTTTTGTTGGCGCTTTTCTTGGCGCATGGCTTGGCGCTCTTCTTGGCGCGTGGCTTGGCATTTGGCTTGGCGCTTCGCTTGGCGCTGGGCTTGGCGCTTTTCTTGGCGCGTGGCTTGTCGCATGCCTTGGCGCTTTTCTTGGCGCTGGCTTGTCGCTTGGCTTGGCGTTTGGCTTGGCGCATGGCTTGGCGCTCTTCTTGGCGCGTGGCTTGTTGTTTGTCTGGGCGCTTGGCTTGGCGCTTGGCTTGGCATTTTTGTTGCCGCGTTGCTTGGCGCTTGGCTAAGCGCTTTTTTTGGCGCGTGATTTGTCGCTTGGTTTGGCGCTCTTCTTGGCGCGTGGCTTAGCGCTTGGCTTGGCGCTCTTCTTGGCGCGTGGCTTGGCATTTGGCTTGGCGCTTGGCTTGGCGCTTGTCTTGGCGCTCTTCTTGGCGCGTGGCTTAGCGCTTGGCTTGGCGCTCTTCTTGGCGCGTGGCTTGGCATTTGGCTTGGCGCTTGGCTTAGCGTTTGTCTGGGCGCTTGGCTTGGCGCTTGGCTTGGCTCTTGGCTTGGTGCTTAGCTTGGCGGTTTCTTGACGCGTGGCTTGTCGCTTGTCCCTTTTCTTAGCGGGTGGCTTGGCACTTGGCTTGGCGCTTGGCTTGGCGCTTGGCTTGGCGCTTGGTTTGGCGCTTGGCTTAGCGCTTGGCTTTACGCTCTTATTGAAGCGTGGCTTGGCGCGTGGTTTGGCGATTAACTTAGCGCTTTTCTTGGCGCGTGGCTTGGCGTTTGGCTTGCTGCTTGGCTTGGCGCTTGGCTTGGCGCTTGGTTTGCTGCTTGGCTTAGCGCGTGGCTTGGCGCTTGGCTAGGCGCTTGGCTTGGCGCTTGGCTTGGCGCTTGGCTTGGCGCTTGGCTTGCTGCTTGGCTTAGCGCGTGGCTTGGCGCTTGGCTAGGCGCTTTTCTTGGAGCGTAGCTTGTCGCTTGGCTTGGCGCTTTTCTTGGAGCGTAGCTTGTCGCTTGGCTTGGTGCTTTTCTTGGCGCGTGGCTTGGCACTTGGCTAGGCGCTTGGCTTGGCGCTTGGCTTGGCGCTTTTCTTGGAGCGTAGCTTGTCGCTGGGCTTGGTTCTTTTCTTGGCGCGTGGCTTGGCACTTGGCTTGACGCTTTGCTTGGCGCTTGGCTTGGCGCTTGGTTTGGCGCTTGGCTTGGTGCTTGGCTTGGCGCTTGGTTTGGCGCTTGGTTTGGCGCTTAGCTTGGCGCTTGGCTTGGCGCTTGGTTTGGCGCTTGGCTTGGCGCGTGGCTTGGCACTTGGCTTGACGCTTAGCTTGGCGCTTGGCTTGGCGCTTGGTTTGGCGCTTGGCTTGACGCTTGGCTTGGCGCGGGGTTTGGCGCTTGGCTTAGCGCTTTTCTTGGCGCGTGGCTTGGCGTTTGGCTTTTTGCTTTTCTTGGAGCATGGCTTGGCGCTCTCCTTGGCGCGTGGCTTGGCGCTTGGCTGGGCGCTTGGCTTGGCGCTTGGCTTAGCGCTTGGCTTTACGCTCTTCTTGAAGCGTGGCTTGGCGCGTGGTTTGGCGCTTGGCTTAGCGCCTTTCTTGGCGCGTGGCTTGGCGTTTGGCTTGCTGCTTGGCCTGGCGCTTGGCTTGGCGCTTGGTTTGGCGCTTGGCTTCGCGCTTGGCTTTACGCTCCTCTTGAAGCGTGGCTTGGCGCGTGGTTTGGCGCTTGGCTTAGCGCCTTTCTTGGCGCGTGGCTTGGCGTTTGGCTTGCTGCTTGGCTTAGCGCGTGGCTTGGCGCTTGGCTAGGCGCTTGGCTTGGCGATTGGCTTGGCGCTTTTCTTGGAGCGTAGCTTGTCGCTTGGCTTGGTGCTTTTCTTGGCGCGTGGCTTGGCACTTGGCTTGGCGCTTGGCTTGGCGCTTGGCTTAGCGCTTGGCTTTACGCTCTTCTTGAAGCGTGGCTTGGCGCGTGGTTTGGCGCTTGGCTTAGCGCTCTTCTTGGCGCGTGGGTTGGCGTTTGGCTTGATGCTTCGCTTGGCGCATGGCTTGGCGTTCTCCTTACCGCGTGGCTTGGCGCTTGGCTGGGCGCTTGGCTTGGCGCTTGGCTTAGCGCTTGGTTTGGCTCTTTCTTGGCGCGTGGCTTGTCGCTTAGCTTGGCGCTTTCTTGGAGCGTGGCTTGGCACTTGGTTTGGCGCTTGGCTTGGCGCTTGGCTTGGCGCTTGGCTTGGCGCTTTTGTTGGCGCGTTTCTAGGCGCTTGGCTGAGCGCTTGGCTGAGCGCTTGGCTTGGCGTTTGGATTGGCGCTTGGTTTGCCGCTCTCCTTGGAGCGTGGCTTGGCGCTTGGCTTGGCGCTTAACTTGGCGCTTTTCTTGGCGCGTGACTTGGCGCTTGGCTTGGCGCTTTCCCTGGCTCTTGGCTTGGTGATTTCTTTGGCGCTTGGCTTGGTGCTTGATTTGGCGCTTGCCTTGGCGCTTTGCTTGGCGCTTGGTTTAGCGCTTGGCTTAACATTTAACTTGGCGCTTGGTTTGGCGCTTGCCTTAACGCTTGGCTTGGCGCTTGGTTTGGTGCTTGGCTTAACGCTTGGCTTAGCGCTTGGCTTAGCGCTTGGCTTAACGCTTGGCTTGGCTCTTGGTTTGGCGCTTGCCTTGGCGCTTGGCTTGGCGCTTGGTTTGGCGCTTGGCTTAACGCTTGGTTTGGCGCTCGGCTTGGCGCTTACCTAGGCGTTTGGCTTGGCGCTTGGTTTGGCGTGTGGCTTAGTGCTTGGGTTAGCGCCTATTTTGCCGCTTGGCTAGATGCTTGGTTTGGGGCTTGGTTTGGCGCTTGGATTATCAGTTGGCTTGGCTCTTGTTTTGGCTGTTGGGTTGGCGCTTAACTTGGCGTCTGTGTGCAGGGGGCGGGGGCCGGGGGCGAGGGCCGGGGGCGGGGGCCTGAAGCTGTTTTCAACCCTTTCGAAAATATATTATTATTACAGAAATGAGCACGAAGCGATAAGCTGATAAGAAACCGCAAATAGCTGATAAGGCGAGCGCGAGTAACCGCAAGAACTGATAAGCCTCCAAACTGTACATGATGTGCCATCTAGCGGTAATACGGCGGAATTAATTAATGAAATCAGATATTACGCGCCATCTGTGATCAAGCTCTGAAACCATGTAATACAGAAACCTGTAAAAATAACGACTTTCGTTCGGGCGAATTAACAGACTTAACTATTTTAAGCGCAATTGAGTTTTTTATTTAGCCCTAAAAAGGGCTGTTTTGTGTGTGTGTGTGTGTGTGTGTGTGTGTGTGTGTGGGTGTCTAATTCTCCTTGCTACACTGGCAACATGAGTGTACAATGGAACCGTCCGGGATGTTATGTACGTCGGGAAGGCTTCTCGAAGAATTCGAGTTTCCCGACGACATTTTCGATGGTTCCTGGGGCGGCAAAACGGACACGTCCTGTATTGATATGTGTCCATAATCAGGGGTATTGCCCGATGGAGCTGGTGGAACCCCTGTTCATTATTATCGAAGCGACCAACGTAAAAAGGTTTTAGTTGGAACCGGTTAAAACTCGCTTGGTACATGGGACCAGGCTTGATAAGCATAGCCTCCATGTCACAACCGGTTATTTTAATAAACAGAACACAACCACCAGGCCCATCTGGCAACCACACCTGTGTGAATCCAGGATACAAACGCTCAAACTGAGCCCCCACATCAACCCCATCGTCGCCATTGCCAATCACAATATGAGCGGTGCTCAACGAATAATCCATGTTGTGTGCTTGGAGAACAAGGAACAACTAAACTGTATGTGTTTGTAATAGAATGTCATAAGTTGGTAAACTGTTTATCAACGTGATAGAAACGCCTAATTAGAAGTAGATATCTCACCAAATATCCGCTAACAATTTATCGTGTTGGAAACCATAAACGGAAATCTCAACCGAGCATCCTGTTGCAAATATCGCAAAGTAAAACCTAGATAGTACTAATTAACCGAACATCCTGCTAAAAATATCTCGCAGGAAAACCATAATCTTGTGACTAAACCGAGCATCCTGTTGCTAATATCGCAAAGCAAAACCTAGATAGTACTAATTAACCGAGCATCCTGCTAAAAATATCTCGCAGGAAAACCATAATCGAACTAATTATTATTACAGAAATGAACACGAAGCGATAAGCCGATAAGAAACCACAAGAATTGATAAGGCGAGCGCGCTCGTAACCACAAGAACTAATAAGCGGTAAGCGGTTGGAATACATTTGTATATAAGATGAAGATTAATATATGGGAAAACCATTCGTCATCGTAGAGCAGAAGAGATGGCTGGTTTAACGCAACCCGCATCAGCTATGCTGAAATGTGTTGAAAAAATGCATAAAAATATTGTGAATGGTGGGTGTAAACGGAGGGAAGTGGAAATGTTAATAAAACACTGTAAATGTAATACTAAACTATTAAAAAAAGCTATTCGTGCGGAAAATTTAAATATTGGTGAGAAACGTCATCTGGAAACTATATGTGGACACATGAAACGGTATCAAAAAGTACTATGTAATCTTCATATCAACAAAACAGGTGCAGGGGTGAGAAAAGAAGCGCGAAGTGCTCAAATAGTGTGGGAGGAGATGGAGAATGCGTATAAATGCAGACTTCGGACCGGAGTGATTGTAAATTTAAAACAACCATTTTTACAAGATGCATTTTATTTATTCGCTTCACGCATAAAGAATGTGTATAAAAAACAGAAAACCGCTATGAAAGTGAACACAACATTTTGCAGGGAGTTTGTTAAAGAAACCAAGGACAATGTTATTACAGACTTGAAATATTTTAGCACGAAAAACAATGTAATTCTGCAAGAACATGTCGACAATCGCGCAATCTTAAATCAGTGGTATTTCGATAACGTGCAAGACTCTATTCTGAATCAATTAGAAGAATTTCAAGAACAAGAAAGCGGATGGGCGTTATCAGAGATTATATCATTAGCTGTAAATATAAATAGCTGTACTGTGTTCCATGCATCTTCGTACATCGAACTACCGCAATATATAAAAAAGAAGCATGCGTGTGTCAACGTGAAAAACGATGATCAGGCATGTTTTGCGTGGGCAATTGTATCCGCCCTACATCCAGATAATGTCCGAAGCGATAGAGTATCTTCGTATCCTCATTACTCGGATGTGTTGAATTGTGAAGGATTGGACTTCCCAGTGAAGATGACGCAAATTCCGAGGTTTGAAAAAAACAATCCAAACATATCAGTGAATGTGTATGTGTTAAACAGAAACAAATACGGAATTAGTGTGTGCCCCGCGCATCTAACTTCCGACAAGAAACAGAATCATGTGAACCTGCTTATGTTTACCGACCCCGCGAATATGATGGACACAAATCTCGATGAACTGATGGATGCAGACCCCGATGCTGTAGACCCCGAGTCCGAAGTAAATTACCACTACTGCTGGATTAAAGATTTAAGTAGACTTGTAAGTAGCCAGTTAACAATATGTAATCGTGCTAAGAAATATATATGCGATAGATGTCTGCATTATTTTTATAATCAGCAAAGGTTAGACGCCCACGAAATTGACTGTAAAAAATTGAACGAGTGTAAAATTAATCTCCCTCGGCCGGGCGAACTAACCTTCGCTAATTATAAATATCAGCAAACTGTACCATTTATTTTGTATAGCGATATAGAATGCGTATTAAATCCTGTAACTGAAAAGGTGGGGAGTAACACTGTAAAATATCAAAAACATCAAGCCTGCAGCATAGGTTATTATTTGCAATGTTCATATGATGATTCACTTTCACATTATAAATCATATACTGGCGCAGATTGCATGAAATGGTTCGGGAAAGAATTGTACGAAATGGGGTTAGAGTTAAACAAACATTTCAAGACCATAGTTCCAATGGAAGCACTAAATGAATTGCAAGAACGCAAATATCGGGAAGCAACACATTGTTATATTTGCACGAAACCTTTTAAGGATGATGATATCAAGGTAAAATATCATTGTCATTTCACCGGTAATTATAGAGGTCCGGCACATCAAAGCTGTAACCTAAATTATAAAATCGATCATGTAATACCGGTTGTTTACCATAACCTTAGTGGTTATGACAGTCATTTCTTAATCAAAGATGTCGTTACAGCCTTTCCGAGTAACATTTATGTTTTGCCTCAGAATAAAGAGTATATTTCCCGAGCAGACTGAATGTCTTATACAAATTGTTTTTTAAAGTTCTAATTGCTCGTTCGGCAATGGACGCTTTTTTAACACTATACGTGGAGTAATGGTTAAAAAAAATTTTTGACATTAATTGCGAAAAGTCTCTGTTGTAAAACTCTTTACCCTGATCGGTTTGCAAATTACTGGGTAAGCGACCTTGGGCCTGTTTTAAAATGTGTTTCAGCGATTTAACTATATCGACACCTTTTTTCGATTTAAGAGGCTGGGTCCACACGAATTTCGAATAACAATCAATTACAACTAAAATGTACTTATAACCCTTATTGTCTCTAGCATATGGAATAAATTCGGCTAAATCAGCCTGCCATAAATCATCGAATCCTTTAATTATAACCCGTCTTCTAGGAAAATTTCTTCTCGCTTGTTTATGCAACTCCTCAACGACCTGTTTTTTAGACATTTAGTTCGTAATCTATATCACCCACGTCACCACTCGATATGTTTAATCGTGTTCGCAAAGCAGCGATGTTGTTATTAATAACATCTAATTGTGTAGTTATTTCTTTTATACAGTCATCGACAAAATTTTTGTTTACAGCATCATCACCGTTGACAGGATTAGATAGATTAGCAATACGTTTCCCTTGAGAATCAAAATTTAACCCGTCAATTTTTAAAAATTTGCTATGGGCCATTTCGGTATTTGCATTGCGCTTTGTTAATTCTGTTCTAATCAAACCCAATGTTTGCATGTGTGTTGTAGTACCAAGTTCACGAATTTTCTCGTCAATATAGTTTTTATTAGACGCATCCGTCCCCTCAATGGGGGTTTGTACATTAACTCACCTTTTTAAGTTACAATCATTCTTAGTGCTCAAATAATAGTTTAAATTAATGGCGTCGTAACTATCTTTAGGATCTGCGACATTAGTAATTCTTTGATTTCGTGCATCGAAACATTCTTTGTCAAGCATTAAAACGTTTTGTTTATTAACAGCATCACTACCATCAATCGGATTTGCTACGTTAGTTAACCTCTTTCCTTCTAGATCGAAATCGCCATTATCGGTTAACTTAAAACCTACACCAGGAGGGCTGATAACGTGTGAATGATGACGATACTGATGACGTCCGAACTTGTCAATACTCATGTTGATTGTCGCGATTTATACCGCATACACTTATTTTTATAGACTAACTAGAAAACGTTTACTTTTCGTGGGGTCTTTAATGTAACCGGCTTCGTACAATTCTTCTGCTATGGAAATGATTTCGTTACGATGCCCCGTATGACCGGCTTCTTTTTCAATCCATTTCAAATGCAGATCGTCAATTAATTCGTGTACATCATCCCAGTATCTAAATTCTACAGGTTTTCCTACTTCCTTGAATAGGCCCCTACCTGTGACACTCTTAATTCTGCGAGTAGTGGTGCTGCTGCTGCTGCTGCTGGCCGGATATATTAGAGGTTTTATAATGTTTGTGTATTTAAATGCCTTTGTTCCCATTACTTGACCGTGCGAGTCATTATTTCGCTTATGGGCATTTGTATCCATCAGAATATCTTTATAATTTTTTTGATCCTGCTTGGTGAAAATTTTTTTTGGATCGTTCATAATTAGAAGCTCATATAAACCGGGGGTTCCTTCGTATTCCTTTCCATTAATAACAAGATCTTTACCTCGAATATCGATGAGACTATTACCTATTTTCCATTTATCGTTATGTACATCGTAATGCACCCCATAAGTAGTATCCGTAAGATGTTCTGTATCGCGTATCATTCGCTCCACATACTCTCTGGGTAGTGGATGATATTGTTCAAGAAACGAATCTCCCGCCGATTCATCTAATAAAGTCGAAACATGAGATGGTGTGGGGGCTTCCTTCACTTCATCCTCCTCATCAGGCATTATTTCACCTATAACTTGACTCTCTAAGAACTCTGGAGGCGGCGGAATCACTGTTCTTACTGGTGTTGACGTCGCACCTCGTTGTGCCGGTAATGGTAAAGAAGATCGCTTTTTTATTGGTTTTATCTCAGTTTTAACAGCAGTAGTAGTAGGTGACTGCTTTTCAATTTTTATGGCGATATCTTTAAGGGGTTTCGTTACGGGCCTATACATGTCCTCAAATAACTTTTTAGTGGCGGATTTTCCTTTCTGCAGGGAATTATACTTTTCTCGAATACTTTTTCTAAGTTTCACGATTTTTTGTTTTTCTTCCTTTGTTTTGTGATCCATGATAAACCGCTTTTTGGACTGCTTTGGACTGCTTTTGAACTGCTTTGAACCGCTTTTTGGACTGCTTTGAACTGCTTTGAACCGCTTTTTGGGCTGCTTTGGACTGCTTTGAACCGCTTTGGACTGCTTTGAACCGCTTTTTGGACTGCTATGGCACTGCTGTGGCACTGCTATGACACTGATATGGACTGCTTTGGACTGCTTTTGAACTGCTTTGAACCGCTTTTTGAATTGATACTAACAGCAATCATTTGCTATCGAACTGCTTTCTCTAATGAACAGAGCTGTTGTAACCCGCTTGGTAATAATTATAAGTATATATATGAATCGAATCCTTTACGATATCGACCTCGGTCACAGTCTTTGTTTATCACCAGGAAACCGTAAGGTTCTCTCCAGCATTTAGCACACAGTTTACGAAATGTGGCAAAAGACATATCTGTACCAACATGATCATCGTACACGTGACGTAAATTCATTTCATCCTGTTTAAATAGCACCAATAAGTTTGTATTGTCGCGTATTAAATGTTTCGGTATGCGGGTGTATGTCTGACAGAGATAGAAACAATCGATTGCATTATGTCGACCCATACTAAAATATTCGCGCATTACATTCTGTTTATCACATATGATATCATCAAAAATAAAGATAGAATTAGGTTTAGCCTTGTTTGGATGCATAATATCCTCGTGTTCATTAAATGTATAATAACCTAATCCCTTTATCGGACGCAATAACACCTCTAAAAATTTATATTTTGGTTGGTGTAACGATTTCGAGTACACGTATACATTTTCAAATGTTAATCCGTTTGAGTCCTGCAATAAGCTCATCATCACGTTTGTTTTACCGCAGTTCGAGGGTCCAGCAATAATACAGCGACATGTATTTGGTAAAAGCACACCGTGTTTTTTTATGTTATTCACGTGGCCCGAGTCAAAATTTTTTACCGACAACGTGCTCTTTTGTTTGACAATTTTCATTGTGATATGATTAAGAATTCACCCGGCTACCCCTATTTATAGTCACGAATAAAACTCAGCTTTTTGTATTTATTTTGTATTTTGTTTAACTAGGCATACATGTCAAAGCTTATTATTTTAACTATGCATACATGTCAAAGCTTATTATAGACGTCGTACTTCACCGCTGAAGGGGTTGTATTCCATCACTGTATCGTGAATAATTAGACAGTATGCAACGGTTCCTTGTTCGAATGCGCTTAAAGCCTCCATTTCCAACTTGATATCAACGGTAGAAGTTTTGATGGATTCCTTTTGATTAGAACAGTTCAGCACGAATATGGGTGATTTTTAAAAATCGGTGTAGTCGAGTAGCGGTTCGATTCTGTTTTTTCCATAATAACTCTTTTGAAAATCGCAATAACTGCGGTAAGCCAATTGATATTTATTGTTTGCAAAATCTAGATTCCAATTTTCGTAGGGATAACGTTCTGAATTAAGATGTAATTTAAGATTGGTAATATTTGCATGATCAAAATCGGCTGCTTTAGCGCCTTTATTATTCAATTTGTTTTTCTGAAAATCAACCAAAACGTATCGAGGTTTTTCCAAATGTGTTGATGTCTTAATAGCCCACACATCGGATTTGGCCTGTTTAAGAGCAGGTAAATTATATAATTCCCATTCTCGAAAAGCGACGGTTATCAGAGTGTTTCGGTTAATTTTATCGTATAATTGTAGTTTGGCAGCATCGCTCGGCTCCACATGCAGCACCTTCCACTGAATAGAGGTGAGTTCAATCTTTGCCTTATCGGTATCACCTTGGAAACAGTTTAGATCGTTTCTCGAGCGTATCAGAATCAACTCTTGACGTACATTAACAATAAAACGCTTATAATCCTCAGCAAATCCGGCGAATAATTTCAATGGAACGGAAACGAAAAATTTTTTCTCTTTTGCATTAACGACGAGTACGGTTTGCATAGGTTTATTATCCAGCTGCCATCCGGCCACAGATAATGCAGCACTTTCATTTTTTGTATACGATGTTAAACCTTTAATTGCCGCAGTTATACCTGGCAGTCGACTGGTAAACACCCTTTGACCGTTCAATTCATAGCGTATCTCTTCGAATAAAAAGCATGGGAAATTGTGTGTTAAATCGAACGTTTTTCCATCCTCGGTTTCGGTAATTTTACCTTCGATTACAATGAAACTTTCTCCGATATCGGTTATTAGTTCTTGATTTTGTATTAGAATTCTGATTTCATCCGAGTTAGCATAGGTGTTTGATCCATATGGTAGATATGTATGATAGTTTAAATTCTCAATGTCCTCCTCGTAATGCGGTTTTTCGAATACGTTTAGTTTGTCTACCGCCATCTTGTACTAGTTCCAATCCGATAGAAGTTAGAAATTGTTTTTCTGCACGTGTTAGTTCTCCGGAAGCTGGAGAACGATTAAACTTTGATGTTATACCACCTCCTACTTTATAATTAAAATTTATCCCCATTATCTTTCAATTCTAAGATTACGCTAGCTTGTTCGTATCCAAAATCTATTAGTTCGCCCTTCTGATTCACAAGGCGGATCTCGATGTTATAAATAGTTTCGACATTAACCTCCAAATAAATAGGTGCAGTTGGTACACTTTCCATACGAAACCCAGGCGCCACGGAAATACTAAACCCATATAAGATGTGAGCCGGCAAGTTGTTGCGATAAGAACCCCGTGTGATGTTGCATTCGATGTAGACGTTTGTATGTTTGATTATCTGTATATCCAATTCGGATGTGTGAGTATGGTTAGGCTTGTACTCGATTGGTTTGAATCCTAGCATCCGACCGATAGAGTCGGTTTTTGAAAAATCTACGGTATACATCGATTTAATTTCGCATTTTTGTGTATTATTGTTTGCTCTTAGTATGGTGTTGTCTACGTGATTTTCTAAATATGAACTTAGTTGATCGATTTCATATGAACCGTGTGGAATAGCGAGCATATGTTCATGCTCATCCTAGTAATAAAACTTATCGTTGCCGGGGTGTATATTTTTAATTGAATTGCAGCCGTAGAATCCCCTTAGAGCAAGCTCATACCTATGTCTAGGATTTAATCTTATCGGTTCGGCATAAGTAGCATACAATATGTTACCAACACCTTCAACTACCAATAGCACAGACATGACTATGATGTGTTATCATTTACAATCATTTATATAGAAAATGTAGACAAAGGTGACCACATATCACGGTATTATAGTTCTGCTCTCTAACGTAATTATAATAAATTTTACAATCCCGAAAGTAGTCAACGACCTCCAACGGTGGCGGTAAATTCCCAAAACTGTCATAGTATTTAACTATAGAACCACGCTTTTTATAACACACCCAGTGCGTGCCGGGTCCTTTTCTATTATCTAAATTCACAATTGCACTCTCATTCTTCCAGGGTTTTTTAGGTAACCCATCTCTCATAAAGACACCTCTAAAATGGGGAATATCAACTGCATATCGTTTTAGGTCGCCATCGGTTAAAGCTCTTTCGGGTAGTGTTATTAGTTTTTTGATTTGTACTGCTTCAAGTACATTGCCCCTCCTTCATATGGTTTAAGGTACAGAGCACCGCCTCCTTTTTTAGTTTTTTTCAAATACAAACCGCTTCCCTTCTTTCCGAGAGCTATAGCTTCCATGGATTGATTGTGACGCGCTGTTTCGTCCAACTGTTTTCTGGCGGCCTTAGCATCATTGACCGCTTTGGCTATACCGGATGCTCCTCCGGCGAGCGCTCCAGCCGCAGATAATCCCGCAAACAAAGGGATCAGAAAAGGCAGAAATCCACCTTGTTTAGGTAGAGGTAACACTCGAGGAATCAAAATGTTACGTTTACCACCAACACTATTAACAACAGTTTTAGCAACGGCCAGAGCTTTCTTAATTATATTATTTTTATTGCCAAGGTTCTTTACAGCTTGAATAACTTTTCGTAGAACCCCTCCCTTAAAAGACACTTTTTTATTTTTCTTTGATTTGCAACAGCCCATCCCCAATTTAGTTTTTGCTTTCATCGCTGTTGTTACTGCCCACGCTGCAGCCCGTTCTCCAAACCCGGCGTCTTTAGATTTAACACGCTCCCACGCTCTTTCAGCTAATTCTCTATCGGCCAGATGTCTGCTGCTTAAATCTTTGTTATCTCGATATGCAATATCATGCAAACGACATGCGGCGTCTAGAGGATTTATACCTTTATCACCTCTAGCGAGTCTTTTCGCTAAACGAGTTCCAGGTCCACAATATTCGTAACCTCCTGGAATGTGTAATTCAACAGGTAGCTTGTTGATGAGATCGTTTACAAAACCCCTCCCACTCACCTTACCTCGCTTACGGTGAACAATCATTTAAGTGAACGATGCTGTTTTCAGCTCTATTTGTACTTTTTCAGTATCTCACATCTGGAGGTAAGCAAACAAAACAACCATATATATTTTTAATACATTTATTTAAATGACATCGTTACAATACTTAAAATAATAACACGTACACATACATGCCATAAACATACCTAGTAATAGACAAGAAAGAAGAATTATAATGATAAAATAATAATTGTTGTTATTATCTTGGGGAGGCCAAATCCACTCGATGCTAAGTATATCGGTATGATTTTTATTCCAAACCTCCATTCTCCAATCCAAATCTTCCATCAAGCCGTTAATTTGATAACGTATCTTGTAGAACAGGAAATGGTCGGTACGATTTTCGAATTTCTCCAAATTTGCACGATACACGTAATGTTCATGGCCACCGGAAAAATAATCCATAGTCATCGGCGTCCATTTTGATGGCCACGATGATGGTTCATTGTATGCGGGTAGATTTACACTGTCGTTTTCAAATTCCACATAAATATATGCTCTCGTTGCAGTAACAGGCTTACTTATAATTAATTCCTTCTCGGGAGTAAGGAAACTAAGTACTATTATCGATGTAAGATTCAACATCTTTCACCGATCAGAGTCCAATGTCAACTGTTCAAATTGTTTAAACATCCGCCTTTTCATACAATACAAGTCTAAAATTATTCTTAACCTATTCAAATTAATTTTATGCAACTTTAATCGCGTGCGTAACTGTTCACTTCGGTATTTCACCACACCTCGCATGTCTAACAGCTTCCACAAAACAATCCGGATGCAAATGTAGAATTTCCAAAGTGATGGATATTATATACGAATCGCAGTTTAATTCTTTATTTAACAAGAGAATGGCGTCCTGTATAATCCCTTCGTTGGTGAGCTGATCTCCGTGTTGTGCAGTTTGTGTTACTAAAGTATTAAAAAATGTATTGATATCGTATGTATTCAATAGATTTAAACGATAAGATATCAAGTCACGTATTTGAAACAATTTTTTAAAATCAGTTTCCAGCAGTCTACACTGACACACGTTGCCACATAGTAATTTTTTGATTTCATCACAAACACGCCAATTATAATAGAAACACTCGTATTGTTGAAATATTTCAGTTTCTAATTGCAGTAGCTGTTGCCACAGTTGCTTCGTTAAATGTACTGCTTTGTAGCTTTTATGATCATATATATCCATGCATCCAATACACGAAATTCTTAAAATAGGTTGAACGTTAGTTTTTCCAAGGGCAATTTGCCTTATACCAAAGCCAACCTCGATAATTTTTTTATGATCCCATTCTTCACTGATAAAGAAATTCGTATTTCCAATCATACAAACACATTCTTCTTCTTCTTCTTCTTCTTCTACACATCGATCTAGCGGATATTCAATAATATCTTCATCATATGATAATAGTGGTTGATTGTTGTCTTCTACTTTTTTCCTTTTAGCTTCAGGTTCACCGTTGGTTGTTGTCCATTCAATTTCGATATCGTCGTCATCACAAAATATAGGTGACCGTCTTAGTTTTTGTTTTTCGAGAAACACCCTTATACCTTCGTCTATATTATCGGCGGTAGCACCACCTACACCACACCCAAACATTGTAACTGTTAGAATGTTGGGGCTTTTTACTTGTTTAAAAACCTACGCACGTACCGCCAATTGAACTATTACTTCCGGGCCCCCAATAATTCGAAAAAACCTACAGATTTGTGCTAGTTTTGCATAAGAACCAATGTTAAATTGAAAGAATGCACCCAAAAGTTACAGTTTCATCGCATGCTGACATCAATATAAATCATATACGATTTTCTTAACACATTCGCGTTCTAATTTAATTTTTTTTAAATGCTTCTCGATAGGTTCGATCACACAGTAATAAAACCAGCTCCACCCGTCTGGGAGTTCTATCTTTGGATTATTTTCAAAGTCCGAATGTCCATCTAGCGTAACGGTGATATCCATACGATCGCAACCAAACCAAGGAAATAAATGTGAAAATTCATGGAAATGATTCTTGTAGTAATATTTCTCATATGCTTTCATATTCGGATCACCATCATCACAAGTACAGTCACTTTCATGCTCATCTACCGAGTTCGATGTAAAATACATTTTTCTTTACATGCTAAAATACTACAGCTCTATGTATACACACATACACGTACCGCCAATTGAACTATTACTTCCGGGCCCCCAATAATTCGAAAAAACTCACAGATTTGTGCTGGTTTTCCATAAGAATCAATGTTAAATTGAAAGAATGCACCCAAAAGTCGCAGTTTCATAGCATTTCTATTTTTTTAAAGACATTAGATTTGATACTAGATTATTGTTGAATTCTGCTCGCTAACTGCATCAACTACTACTACTAGAAATAAAACAAACATTTGACACATTTTGTGCGTTTAATACAAATTATCGATACATACTAACAACATTTTATAATACAACAGTAAATACAGTATGCTACGAAGACTGTTCTTCCTCCATTTCTATAAATTTGTACACTTCGTCCAACTGGTTGCCTAGTCCGAGACCCTCCATCAGGTTTATAAAACGTCTTTTTCCTATTGCGTTGTTTAAAAATAATTCACACACAGCTGCACCATTTTCATACAATTTCTGTCTCGTATAGAGCTCGTCGTCGCTAAATCCACAAAACCCCATTCCATACACAACTTCATGGCCGGCATCGAATGCTAAGTTCTCACACAAACCTTGAAGATTTTGTATGGCGCTGCGCACATCTGTTGGTATAGCTCGAGCGGCTTCAGAGTAGCACATCCTCATCTTACCGCTGTTTGTGTTCAAGTAATGACATAATAAACCCTTCAAATTGGATATGTTACATTTTACAGTAAACTATTTAACCGCTAGATGGCACATCATGTACAGTTCGGAGGCTTATCAGTTCTTGCGGTTACTCGCGCTCGCCTTATCAGCTCTTGCGGTTTCTTATCAGCTTATCGCTTCGTGCTCATTTCTGTAATAATAATATATTTTCGAGAGGGTTGAAAAGAGCTTCAGGCCCCCGCCCCCGGCCCTCGCCCCCGGCCCCCGCCCCCTGCACACAGACACCTGCACACCGACACCTGCGCAGCATGGGGGCCCCGAACCAGGACTCCGCCCCAGGCACCCGACACCGACACCTGCGCAGCATGGGGGCCCGAACCAGGACTCCGCCCCAAGCGCAGGCGCCCGACACCTGCGCAGACGACTTGCGCAGAGGACCTGCAACCCCTTCCCCCACCACACACCTGCGCAATGCTTTTTGCGGTCTGCGCAGAATTTGAATTTCCCGCCAAATACCTGCGCAGAATTTGAATTTCCCGCCAAATACCTGCGCAGAAGACCTGCGCAGTGACGCGTTTTGTCCCAGAAGTCACATTGGTTATCTACTGCTAGGTGCTTGGCTTGGCGCTTGGCTCGGCAATTGGTTTGGCCTTTGGCTTGGCGCTTGGCTTGGCGCGTGGCTCGGCGCTTGGCTTGGCGGTTGCATTGGCGCTTGGTTTGCCGCTTGGCTTAACGCTTATCTTTGCGCTTGGTTTGGCGCTTGCCTTGGCGCTTGGCTTAGCGCTTGGTTTGGCGCTTGACTTAGTGATTTCTTTGGCGCTTGGCTTGGCGCTTGGTTTGGCGCTTGGCTTGGCGCTTGGCTTGGCGCTTGCCCTGGCGCTTGGCGTAGTGATTTCTTTAGCGCTTGGCTTGGCGCTTTGTTTGACGCTTGGTTTCTTGCTTGGCTTGGCGTTTGGTTTGGCGCTTGGCTTGGCGCTTGCCCTGGCGCTTGGCTTGGTGATTTCTTTGGCGCTTGGCTTGGCGCTTGGTTTGGCGCTTGGTTTGGCGCTTGGTTTGGCGCTTGGCTTGGCGCTTGGTTTGGCGCTTGGCTTGGCGATTGGCTTGGTGCTTTGGTTAGCGCTTATCTTGGCGCTTGACTTGGCGCTTGGCTTGACGCTTGGCTTGGCGCATGTCTTGGCGCTTGATTTGGCGCTTGGCTTGGCATTTGGTTTGCCGTGTGGCTTGGTGCTTGGGTTAACGCATATTTTGGCGCTTGGCTTGGCGCTTGGCTTGTCGCTTTGGTTAGCGCTTATCTTGGCGCTTGACTTGGCGCTTGGCTTGACGCTTGGCTTGGCGCATGTATTGGCGCTTGATTTGGCGCTTGGATTGGCATTTGGTTTGCCGTGTGGCTTGGTGCTTGGGTTAACGCCTATTTTGGCGCTTGGCTTGGCGCTTGGCTTGGCGCTTGGCTTGGCGCTTGGCTTGTCGCTTTGGTTAGCGCTTATCTTGGCGCTTGACTTGGCGCTTGGCTTGACGCTTGGCTTGGCGCATGTATTGGCGCTTGATTTGGCGTGTGGCTTGGCATTTGGTTTGCCGTGTGGCTTGGCGCTTGGCTTGGCGCTTGGCTTGGCGCTTTCCCTGGCGCTTGGCTTGGCGCTTTCCCTGGCTCTTGGTTTGGCGCTTGCCTTGGCGCCTGGCTTGGCGCTTGGTTTGGCTCTTGGTTTGGCGCTTGCCTTGGCGCTTGGCTTGGCGCTTGGTTTGGCGCTTGGCTTAACGCTTGGTTTGGCGCTCGGCTTGGCGCTTACCTAGGCGTTTGGCTTGGCGCTTGGTTTGGCGCTTGGTTTCGCACTTGCCCTGGCGCTTGCCCTGGCGCTTGCCCTGGCGCTTGGCTCGGCGATTGGTTTGGCGTGTGGCTTAGTGCTTGGGTTAACGCCTATTTTGCCGCTTGGCTAGATGCTTGGTTTGGGGCTTGGTTTGGCGCTTGGATTATCAGTTGACTTGGCTCTTGTCTTGGCTGTTGAGTTGGCGCTTGGCTAGGTGCTTGGTTTGGTGCTTGGCTTGGCGCTTGGCTCGGCAATTGGTTTGGCCTTTGGCTTGGCGCTTGGCATGGCGCGTGGCTCGGCGCTTGGCTTGGCGGTTGGATTGGCGCTTGGCTTAACGCTTGGCTTGGCGCTTGGTTTGGCGCTTGACTTGGCGCTTGGTTTGACGCTTGGCATGGTGCTTGCTTTGGCGCTTGGCTTGGCGCTTAGTTTGGCGTTTGCTTTGGCTCTTGGTTGGGGGCTTGCCTTGGCGTTTGGCTTGGTGCTTGGGTTAGCGCCTATTTTGGCGCTTGGCTTCGCGCTTGGTGTGGCTCTTGGCTTGGCGCTTGGCTTGGCATTTGGTTTGGCGGTTAACATGGCGCTTGTCTTAACGCTTGGTTTAGCGTGTGGCTTGGTGCTTAGGTTAGCGCCTATTTTGATGCTTGGCTTGGCGCTTGGCTTGGCGCTTAGCTTGGCGCTTGGCGTGGCGCTTGACTTGGCGCTTGGCTTGGCACTTTACTTGGTGCTTGCTTCGGCGCTTGGCTTGGCGCTTGGTTTGGCGCTTGACTTGACGCTTGATTTGGCGGTTGGCTTGGTGTTCGGCTAGGCGCTTCGCTTGGCGCTTGCCCTGGCGCTTGGCTTAATGCTTGCTTTGGCGCTCGGCTTGGCGCTTGGTTTGGCGCTTGGCTTAGCGCTTGGTTCGACGCTTGGCTTGGCGCTTGGCTTGGCGGCTGGCTTGTGCTTGGTGTGACGCTAGGCTTAGCGATTAGTTTTGCGCTTGGCTTCGATTTTAGCTTGGTGCTTGGTTTGACGCTTGACTTGGCGCTTGGCTTGGTGCTTGGTTTGGCGCTTGGCTAAGCGTTAGGTTGACGCTTAGTTTGACGCTTGGCTTGGCGCGTGGCTTAACGCTTGGTTTGTCGTGTGGCTTGGCGCTTGGCTTGACGCTTGGCTTGGCGCTTGGCTTGACACTTGGCATGGCACTTGGCTTGGCGCTTGGTTTGGCGCTTGACTTGGCGCTTGGTTTGACGCTTGGCGTGGTGCTTGCTTTGGCGCTTGGCTTGGCGCTTAGTTTGGCGTTTGGTTTGGCGCTTGGTTGGGGGCTTGCCTTGGCGCTTGGCTTGCCGCTTGCCCTGGCGCTTGGCTTGGCGCGTGGTTTGGCGCTTGACTTGGCCCTTGGCTTGGCGCTTGGCATGGTGCTTTCTTTGGCGCTTGGCTTAACGCTTGGCTTAGCGCTTTGCTTAACGCTTGGCTTGGCTCTTGGTTTCGCGCTTGCCTTGGCGCTTGGCTTGGCGCTTGGTTTGGCGCTTGGCTTAACGCTTGGTTTGGCGCTCGGCTTGGCGCTTACCTAGGCGTTTGGCTTGGCGCTTGGTTTGGCGCTTGGTTTGGCGCTTGGTTTGGCGCTTGCCCTGGCGCTTGTCTTGGCGATTTATTTGGCGTGTGGCTTGGTGCTTGGGTTAGCGCCTATTTTGGCCCTTGACTTGGCGCTTGGTGTGGCTCTTGGCTTGGCGCTTGGCTTGGCGCTTGGCTTGTTGTGTGGCTTGGTGCTTGGCTTGGCGTGTGGCTTGGTGCTTGGGTTAGCGCCTATTTTGACCCTTAGCCTGGCGCTTGGTTTGGCGGTTAACTTGGAGCTTGGCTTAACGCTTGGTTTAGCGTGTGGCTTGGTGCTTAGGTTAGCGCCTATTTTGATGCTTGGCTTGGCGCTTGGCTTGGCGCTTGGCGTGGCGCTTGACTTGGCGCTTGGCTTGGCAATTTACTTGGTGCTTGTTTCGGCGCTTGGCTTGGCGCTTGGTTTGGCGCTTAGCTTGACGCTTGGTTTGGCGGTTGGCTTGGCGCTTGGTTTAACGCTTGGCTTGGCGCTTGCCCTGGCGCTTGGCTTAATGCTTGCTTTGGCGCTTGGCTTGGCGCTTGGTTTGGCGCTTGGCTTAGCGCTTGGTTCGGCGCTTGGCTTGGCGCTTAGCTTGGCGCCTGGCTTGTGCTTGGTGTGACGCTTGGCTTAGCGACTAGTTTTGCGCTTGGCTTTGAGTGTAGCTTGGTGCTTGGTTTGGCGCTCGGCTTGGCGCTTGGCTAAGCGTTTGGGTTGACGCTTAGTTTGACGCTTGGCTTGGCGCTTGGCTTGGCGCTTGTCTTGGCGCTTGGTTTGTCGTGTGGCTTGGTGCTTGGGTTAACCCCTATTTTGGCGCTTGGCTTGGCGCTTGGCTTGGCGCTTGGCTTGGCGCTTGGCTTGACGCTTGGCTTGGCGCTTGGCTTGACGCTTGGCATGGCACTTGGCTTGGCGCTTGGTTTGGCGCTTGACTTGGCGCTTGGTTTGACGCTTGGCATGGTGCTTGCTTTGGCGCTTGGTTTGGCGTTTGGTTTGGCGCTTGGTTGGGGGCTTGGCTTGGCGCTTGGCTTGGCGCTTCCCTGGCGCTTGGCTTGGCGCATGGTTTGGCGCTTGACTTGGCCCTTGGCTTGGCGCTTGGCATGGTGCTTTTTTTTATGCTTGGCTTAACGCTTGGCTTGGCGCTTGGTTTGGCGCTTGATTTGGCGCTTACCTTGGCGCTTGGTTAGGCGCTTGGCTTGGCGCTTGGCTTAGAGCTTGCCCTGGCGCTTGTCTTGGTGATTTCTTTGTCGCTTGGCTTAGTGCCTGATTTGGCGCTTGGCTTGGCGCTTGTTTTGGCGCTTGGCTTGGCGCTTGGCTTGGCGCTTGGCTTGGCGCTTGGCTTGGCGCTTGCCCTGGCGGTTGGCTTAGTGATTTCTTTGGCGCTTGGTTTGGCGCTTGGTTTGACGCTTGGTGTGGCTCTTGGCTTGGCGCTTGGCTTGGCGCTTGGCTTGGCGCTTGGCTTGTCGTGTGGCTTGGAGCTTGGCTTAGCATGTGGCTTGGTGCTTGGGTTAGCGCCCATTTTGACGCTTAGCCTGGCGCTTGGTTTGGCGGTTGGCTTGGCGCTTGGCTTAACGCTTGGTTTAGCGTGTGGCTTGGTGCTTAGGTTAGCGCCTATTCCGATGCTGGGCTTGGCGCTTGGCTTTTCGCTTGGCTTGGCGCTTGGCGTGGCGCCTGACTTGGCGTTTGGCTTGGCACTTTACTTGGTGCTTGATTCGGCGCTTGGCTTGGCGCTTGGTTTGGCGCTTGGCTTGGCGCTTGTTTTGGCGGTTGGCTTGGCGCTTGGCTAGGCGTTTTGCTTGGCGCTTGGTTTAACGCTTGGCTTGGCGCTTGCCCTGGCGCTTGGCTTAATGCTTGCTTTGGCGTTTGGCTCGGGGCTTGGTTTGGCGCTTGGCTTGGCGCTTGGTTCGGCGCTTTTCTTAACGCTTCGCTTGGCGCTTGGTTTGACGCTTGGCTTGCTGCTTGAGTTGGCGCTCACTTTGGCGCTTGGCTTTACGCGTGGCTTGGCGCTTGGCTTGGCGCTTGGCTTGGCGCTTGGCTTGGCGCCTGGCTTGTGCTTGGTGTGACGCTTGGCTTAGCAGTTAGTTTTGCGCTTGGCTTCGAGTGTAGCTTGGTGCTTGGTTTGACGCTTGGCTTGGCGCTTGGCTTGTCGCTTGGCTTGGTGCTTGGTTTGGCGCTTGGTTTGAAGCTTGGTTTGGCGCTTAGCTAAGCGTTTGGCTTGACGCTTAGTTTGACGCTTGGATTGGCGCTTGGATTGGCGCTTGGCTTGGCGCTTGGTTTGTCGTGTGGCTTGGAGCTTGGGGTAACGCCTATTTTGGCGCTTGGCTTGGCGCTTGGCTTGGCGCTTGGCTTGACGCTTGGCTTGGCGCTTGGCTTGACGCTTGGCATGGTGCTTGCTTTGGCGCTTGGCTTGGCGCTTGGTTTGGTGTTTGGTTTGGCGCTTGGTTGGGGGCTTGGCTTGGCGCTTGGCTTGGCGCTTGCCCTGGCGCTTGGCTTGGCGCTTGGTTTGGCGCTTGACTTGGCCCTTGGCTTCACGCTTGGCATGGTGCTTCCTTTGGCGCTTGGCTTAACGCTTGGCTTGGCGCTTGGTTTGGCGTTTGGTTTGGCGCTTGGCTTGGCGCTTGGTTTGGCACTTGGTTTGGCGCTTGGCTTAGCGCTTGCCCTGGCGCTTGGCTTAACGATTTCTTTGGCGCTTGGCTTGGCGCTTGGTTTGGCGCTTGGCTTAGCGCTTGACTTGGCGCTTGCCCTGGCGCTTGGCTTAATGATTTCTTTGGCGCTTGGCTTAGCGCTTGACCTGGCGCTTGCCCTGGCGCTTGGCTTAATGATTTCTTTGGCGCTTGGCTTAACGCTTGGCTTGGCGCTTGGTTTCGCGCTTGATTTGGCGCTTGGCTTGGCGCTTGGTTTGGCACTTGGCTTGGCGCTTGGCTTAGCGCTTGCCCTGGCGCTTGGCTTAGTGATTTCTTTGGCGCTTGGCCTGGCGCTTTGTTTGACGCTTGGTTTGGCGCTAGGCTTGGCGCTTGGTTTGGCGCTTGGCTTGGCGCTTGGTTTGGCGCTTGGCTTGGCGATTGGCTTGGTGCTTTGGTTAGCGCTTATCTTGGCGCTTGACTTGGCGCTTGGCTTGGCGCATGTCTTGGCGCTCGATTTGGCTCTTGGCTTGACATTTGGTTGGGCGTGTGGCTTGGTGCTTGGGTTAACGCCTATTTTGGCGCTTGGCTTATTAGCCCTCAAAATGAAAGGGGTAATTTGCGTTGAGTTTCTCAGAGGGAAACGGAGGTGGAAACTCAAGGCACTCGGCTAGCAGCAGGGGCGTTAACCTCGGGTTCGTTTACCTTAAGGGCCTCTGTATAGCTTCAAAAACAAAAACTTACTGCTCCAGCTCAAATGGAATTTATTGGGCGCCACCCTGTAAATCACAGCAGATAACTTTGGGCCAGGGATCCCAAAGAAGTCATTCCTTCTCCCAAGTCCTGAAATAAAGTACTCAGGGCACCTCTGCGGGAAGCACAAAAAAAAAACCAAGACCAATATAGGTATATGAGCTTGTTTATTTGTTAAATAAACTTTGAGCCTGCGCTGACCTGGTTGCCACTAGCAACTATACACATACTCGAAAATAAACTTAATTATAAGTATCATAAACAGTGTACCCGTTTATTTTTAATGAAACACAATAAAAGTTTGATTCCGTTCTGTGTTATCTAATCCTACTATAATTAATGGAACATATATAGCAACGGTTCACGAAAGTGAATTTTATTTTAAATTATTTTGTAAATAACCACGATATGCGAGAAACCCAATTACGGTAGCCAACAACCACCCAACGATTAATCAGTAACACAGCAAATTACTTAAAATAAATCCAAAAATATAAGCAATTGTTGGAAGTTAAATTTTCGTTAGCAAAGGGGCTTATGGCCCTGTAACACAGGAATAATAATCAATGGATCGGAATTCGCGCTCGCAACCACCACTTATAGTACTACTGACCAAGTGGTTATGTTTTAATCAAAAATAATTTTGTAGTATACGGGCGACGGACATTGAGATCTCAACAACTTGACCACGTATTTTTATGTCACCTCTAGGGTGGAAACGCAGGGCTGATTTTAAGCAACCAGATTGCGAGATCGACTATAATCCTAAGTTAATTCGAACGCACCCTGTATATGCAACCGGTAGGGTAGAAATCTATATTCCCGATCTGTTCAGGGTTCGTAATTCTAACCCTCAATTATTTCAAGCTAACCTTAAAGCTTCAATATCTTAATCATATTTGGAATTCAATTAACCAACTATAATAACCAGTAAGTTTAGTAACATATGGCAAGGGGTTGCAAATCCTAGACGTGCATTTACCCTGATTAATTCGCGGGGCGAACACTACCGTAATAATTAGAGGCTTACACAATAAAACTGTACCTTCAAATTCCGGACTGCTTAATGCAGTTAAACCTAACCTATCTGTTACATTCCAATCATTTTAGAAACGTTGCTAGGAAACCCAGAACTAGAATTGTGAAGTCGCAAGCTGCTAGGCGAGCTCTAGTATCGTAAGTAGCACCTGGGGGACGATACGTAGCGTCGCGTTCGACTGGCGAAGTCCAAGGGAACTGCGTCTGTACAGATGATCTGCGGGGAAAGCGTGCTCACGCTACAGCTGTGCAGTCGAAACGGAGGCAGCAAGAGCCTCTGGGTATCTTCATGGGAAAAGAAACAGGGCTGAAATAAAACGACCCACATATAACCTACTAGAACGTAACGAATCTAAAATTTACCTTAGTTGGTGGACGCCCTTTGTAAGTTCACTGCAATTTAATGCCTTTTATGCTTAGATTGCCTTTTATACTTTAGCCTGGGGCCCATGTGACGAGAAGAGTGTTTTATCCGCCAATTTGCGAACGGAATTTCCGTGAACCAAAATATACACTTCTACAAATCCTCTAAATGTTACGGAAACCCATTTGGGGACTGTAGTGCTGATAAACCTTCCGATGGGAAGCCAAAAAGCAGAACACACCAGCCCACACCTTCTCTATTTCACAGTTAAACAGGAAATGCCCAATTTTCTTATCTTTTAGAAACTAGCATATGTGCCAAAATTCCCCAAAACTTTAGATAAGGCCAGTTCCTCCACATTTCCAAAAATAAGTACACAAGGTTGGAGCTAACACATTAATTAATTGAATGAACAAATTGAACTGTAACATCCCCCCCTTACTTGAAGGAAGTAAATCCCCATGGATTTACGACTAGGGCAATCTAAAAGACAGGAAAGAAAAATTAACAAAATAACCGTAGTCAAAACTACAAACCAAAAAGAAAACTAAACATCTATATACTCCATTAATGTCCTCGTACATCTTCATGGACTGGTTTAAGATCCTTCACGTGCCATATTCCTGCAGGAGTTCCGTCATTATCTTCCAACTCATACGTGCAATAGCCAGTTTTCTTACGGACTTTATATGGACCAACAAAAGTGGGAGCCAGTTTGGCTGAATAGAAACGTGCAGCATCGGAAAGCCTTTTATTTCGTCGCCAGACCTGTTGCCCAGCATTATATTCAACATGACGACGACGAAGGTCATAACGTTGTTTACTCTTCTCATGAGCTCTTTGAAGCTTTTTCTGGACGTCTTGAAACATCTTCAGAAAACCTGCCTGACGTCGTTGTACCTCAGAGTCTAAAGTAGCTGACAACTTTCCATCGCCTTCCATAGTGTCCGGATCTACGGTCCCTGAAAGTCTGTGTTCACGACCGAAATTCATAAAGTATGGACTGTATCCCATTGTCTCATGCTTCGCGGTGCGGATGGCACATCCAATAGCGGCTAAGTTAACATCCCAGTGCCGTTGATTCTCCTGGGTATAAGAGGCCATCATCGTCTTCACCACACGATTCACACGCTCCGTGGGATCGGCTTGTGGATGGTAATGTGCAGTAAATGAAATCTTTACTTGATATTTTTCGCAAAGATCAGTGAAAAGTTTGCTTTTCATTTGCTGACCATTGTCGCAGATGATGGATTGAGGAACTCCGTACACCAAGAAAATTCCTTCTTCAATGCGCTTAACCAAGGATTTGGCGGTGGCAGTTCGCAACGGAAATAACACAACGTACTTGCTAAAATAGTCCGTTACTACTAAAAGATAAACGAATCCACTACTTGAACGTGGAAGGGGTCCCATAAAATCCAAGCTAATGAGTTGCCAAGGCTGAGTGGGTACAATTCTCGACCCCATATGTCCAGCAGGAGCTTGCTGTTCAGGCTTCTGAGCGGCACAAACCCTACATGAATTCACATACCGAGCCACTTCGGCTTTCATCCGAGGCCAATAATAACGAGTTCGGATTCGCCAGTAGGTCTTATAGATTCCGGCATGTCCAGCGGTAGGCTCATCATGATTAGACTTCAAGATGGCTTTGCGGCGGTCTCTCGGAATTACTGCTTTCCAGTAGTCGCTTTCGCGGCTTAGTTCCGGGATCTTGCATCTCACGTACTTAAAGAGCCTGCCTCCCTCAATTCGCCATGCAGGAAAGCGTAATGGGTTAGCTTCAACATGCCTCAACATGCGACGATACCATTTATCAGTAGTTTGCTCCGCAGCAGATTCTGGAGCGATTGCATCCAATGATATCGGAACTGACCTAGAAAGTAAATCAGGTACGACGTTCTCTTTACCCTTACGGTGGATAATTGTATAGTCGTAAGGCTGTAATCGGAGAGCCCATCTAGCTAGTCTGCCTTGGGGATCTTTCAGGCGGTTCAGCCACAGTAAACTGTGATGGTCAGTGATGACCGTGAAGTGAACTCCCTCGAGGTAATGCCTCAATTTTTCGACGGCCCAAATGACAGCAAGACACTCACGTTCGGTAGTAGAGTAGTTACGTTCTTGCCGGGTCAGCGAGCGGGACAAGAAACAGATCACACGTTCACCATCATCGAAGGATTGTGTCAGGACAGCACCAAGCCCAAAAGCAGATGCGTCGGTCTGTACGACAAAAGGCCTAGAGAAATCTGGACAACTCAAAATTGGAGCGCTAACTAAATGTTCTTTAATGGACACGAAAGAGCTCCCACATTCTTCAGACCACACAAAGGGAGTGCTCTTCTTCAACAAATTGGTAAGCGGAGCTAGAACAGAAGAGAAATTTGGGATAAACCTCCTGTACCACGATGCTGTTCCGATGAACCTGCGAATGTCTGCTACAGATGTGGGTGTGGGGACTTGTAGAATGGCTTGAACCTTTTCAGGATCTGGATGCAACCCATACTGGTCTACTATGAAGCCTAAGTATTTCAGTTGGGGTCTGCAAAACTGACATTTCTCCTCGCTGACTACGAGACCAGCTTCCCGTAACCGATCTAACACCTTCTCCAAGATATCCAAGTGTGATTCGAAATCTGGTGATACGATTACGATATCATCGAGGTAGACTAACACATGAGGTTGTAGATCAGCTCCTAGTACATTCTCGATAACGCGTTGCCACGTAGCCGCAGCATTCGACAAACCGAACGGCATCCGCCGGAACTGAAAAAAACCTCTTCCTGGTACAGTGAAAGCCGTCAAAGGTTTGCTTCTTTCAGAAAGGGGTACTTGCCAATACGCCGAACGAATATCTAAACTAGACAAAAATTTTGCGTCTCGAAGTTGGTCCAAAATTGATGAAATGTACGGTAGAGGATAAGCATCTTTCTTTGTGACTGCATTGAGCCGACGGAAATCCACACAAAAGCGATAACTTCCGTCCTTCTTTTGTACCAAGCAAACAGGAGATGACCATGCGCTCTTAGATGGTTCAACCACGCCCAACTTCAACATCTTGTTAAGCTCTTCGTCAATGATCTTTTGACGGTGGGGTGAAACGGGATAGTATCTCTGTTTGATGGGCTGGACTCCTGGCAAAAGTTCGATGTCGTGCTCCGCTATCCTTGCTCGACCTATCGCAGTCTTCACTGACCGAATCTTCAAGTCAATCAGACGTTCCAGTGCCTGGCGCTGTTCTAAGGTTAATGTAGCCTCATCAGAGATAGTGGCTAACAAGGGTTGTTGAACTTCAGTAGCAAAATGCCAAATTTTCTGCCTTAGATCCGGAATAATATCCATGGCAAACCAGAAATCCACGCCTAAAATTATCGGCTGAGTTACCTCAGGAATCACCAAAGCTTTAATGATTTTGGTTCGATCTTGCAGCGTAATGGGGAGTTGAATGGTTCCAACTACTACAGATCGATCACCGTTTGCCATCGTGCAGGTGGCTGTATCGTTTTTCATTTGCAACCCTAAAGCACGCAGAATCTCCCAACCAGAATTTCCTATGACTGTTTGCGAGGCTCCAGAATCGAGCAGACCCAAAAAATGGTAGCCCAAAATAGAAATAGATAGGTATGGTCGTTGATCTCCCTTCGCCTGTGAAATCACATATTCCAAGAAAAGTTTCTTCTTCTCTGAAGCAATATAATGGGTAGAAGAAATGTCGGATTTGGCCGATTGTAAAGACAGGAGAGCCTTACGGCCGTTTAGGTCCTCCTTGGCCCGTTTCCCGAAAAGTTACAGCCTGGACAGGTTCGAGAAGTAAAACCATGCTTTCCACAACGATAGCACAAAAGTTGTTTAGGCATCGGACAATCTCGTAGGTGGTGGCCAGTTCGTTCACAGTTCCAGCAAGTCCTAGATGAAGTTGCTGCTTGGGCAGTACTCGTAGTTGCAACGAACGGCGACGACTCGGATGCTGGCAACCTCAGAACACCTGGTGGAGCGGATTCCACAAAGGAAACCTTTGGCCCTCGTCTTGAAGGTGGGTGATACGCCAAATCCGGTTCAAGGGTGGTAGTCGAACATGCTGAAGGAGCATGGTAACGTTGACTCCTTAATCGTGCTTGTTCAATTCGCTTGCACATGTTGGTAAATTCTGCTAATGACCAAGTGACCTGTAATGCAAGCGGAGCCTGAAAATATGGTAGAAGATTTCTTCTGATATACTCCATACGCGTCAACTCGGGTGGCTTAGTTGATAAGCGGCTGAAAAGATTCTCCATAACTGCAACGAAAACAGTTACGGGTTCTTCGGCCCCTTGAGTTCTGTTACGTATTTCATCCCAAAGATCCACCTCATAATCACACGGGAGAAAAGCTTCACGCAAACGCAACACCAAATCGTCCCAACTTGCCAAAGTAGGTCGGACGGACCTAAACCATATTAATGCCTGTCCAGTAAATAATTCTACAGCAGCTACGAATAATTGTTGTTTGGACACTCCTCGTGCCTCTCGATACTCTTCGACTCTTTCCAAAAAGTTGACCAATCCAGATCCTCCATCATAAGACAATTGCCATTTGTTTACTGCCAAGTAATTAGTGTTCACTGCCGCAGCGGGTTGCGGTACCATCGAGCTATTGAAGACTGAAGGCCGTTCATGACGTGTCACCGTCGGATCAGCAGGCTCAAATTGTAAAGGCGAAGTTCCTGCCTGCACGTCAGGTTCAGAAGTGGCGGCCGCAGTACCAATAGGTGGTTGATGCACAGCTACCGTCTGTCCAGAGCTGCTAGGAATATCCAATTCGCTTAGGACGAGAAGACAGCATCGCAGAAGATCTTGATGAACTTCGTGATACATCGCATCCACGGGATGAAGTCGCTCTAGCCTTCCATAAACATGCAATACTCTAGTAGATAATCGTCTTCGGTCATTGTCCTCCAAAGAATCCAAATTCGGGAAATCAGACTCTATAGCTTCGATTTTCAGCCGGCATGTTCTAAGTTCGTCTTCGACATCAAACTGTATTTGTGGAATACTGACGTTGCCTACATGCTCTAAATTCAAACGCGCTCGAAGTACTTTTCTTTTTTCTGCTACGGTATGCAGTCCCTCAATGCCTCTGGAACGCAACTCCCAATCTAATTCATCCTGAAGGAGCCTATTGACATCCATGGCTACTCAACGGAAAGTGAAAAGCAAAGACACGACTAATAAATTTTAAAAGGAAGCAAAAAAAATCCCAGCAAATCACCTTAAATTACCAAAGTCACAAACCAAAAACAAAAAGCATCCAAAAAGGAAACATCAAACACTGCGCAAGAATAAATCACTCTTCGCAAAAAAATACGCTGTAAATAATCCCTATTACAACCAGGTAGCGACTAACTCAAGGCAGCTCAATACCCATGCGCAAAAATTATACAAGTACATCCAACGAGGCCCAACACGTTCGGGCGTCAATTTATTAGCCCTCAAAATGAAAGGGGTAATTTGCGTTGAGTTTCTCAGAGGGAAACGGAGGTGGAAACTCAAGGCACTCGGCTAGCAGCAGGGGCGTTAACCTCGGGTTCGTTTACCTTAAGGGCCTCTGTATAGCTTCAAAAACAAAAACTTACTGCTCCAGCTCAAATGGAATTTATTGGGCGCCACCCTGTAAATCACAGCAGATAACTTTGGGCCAGGGATCCCAAAGAAGTCATTCCTTCTCCCAAGTCCTGAAATAAAGTACTCAGGGCACCTCTGCGGGAAGCACAAAAAAAAAAAACCAAGACCAATATAGGTATATGAGCTTGTTTATTTGTTAAATAAACTTTGAGCCTGCGCTGACCTGGTTGCCACTAGCAACTATACACATACTCGAAAATAAACTTAATTATAAGTATCATAAACAGTGTACCCGTTTATTTTTAATGAAACACAATAAAAGTTTGATTCCGTTCTGTGTTATCTAATCCTACTATAATTAATGGAACATATATAGCAACGGTTCACGAAAGTGAATTTTATTTTAAATTATTTTGTAAATAACCACGATATGCGAGAAACCCAATTACGGTAGCCAACAACCACCCAACGATTAATCAGTAACACAGCAAATTACTTAAAATAAATCCAAAAATATAAGCAATTGTTGGAAGTTAAATTTTCGTTAGCAAAGGGGCTTATGGCCCTGTAACACAGGAATAATAATCAATGGATCGGAATTCGCGCTCGCAACCACCACTTATAGTACTACTGACCAAGTGGTTATGTTTTAATCAAAAATAATTTTGTAGTATACGGGCGACGGACATTGAGATCTCAACAACTTGACCACGTATTTTTATGTCACCTCTAGGGTGGAAACGCAGGGCTGATTTTAAGCAACCAGATTGCGAGATCGACTATAATCCTAAGTTAATTCGAACGCACCCTGTATATGCAACCGGTAGGGTAGAAATCTATATTCCCGATCTGTTCAGGGTTCGTAATTCTAACCCTCAATTATTTCAAGCTAACCTTAAAGCTTCAATATCTTAATCATATTTGGAATTCAATTAACCAACTATAATAACCAGTAAGTTTAGTAACATATGGCAAGGGGTTGCAAATCCTAGACGTGCATTTACCCTGATTAATTCGCGGGGCGAACACTACCGTAATAATTAGAGGCTTACACAATAAAACTGTACCTTCAAATTCCGGACTGCTTAATGCAGTTAAACCTAACCTATCTGTTACATTCCAATCATTTTAGAAACGTTGCTAGGAAACCCAGAACTAGAATTGTGAAGTCGCAAGCTGCTAGGCGAGCTCTAGTATCGTAAGTAGCACCTGGGGGACGATACGTAGCGTCGCGTTCGACTGGCGAAGTCCAAGGGAACTGCGTCTGTACAGATGATCTGCGGGAAAAGCGTGCTCACGCTACAGCTGTGCAGTCGAAACGGAGGCAGCAAGAGCCTCTGGGAATCTTCATGGGAAAAGAAACAGGGCTGAAGTAAAACGACCCACATATAACCTACTAGAACGTAACGAATCTAAAATTTACCTTAGTTGGTGGACGCCCTTTGTAAGTTCACTGCAATTTAATGCCTTTTATGCTTAGATTGCCTTTTATACTTTAGCCTGGGGCCCATGTGACGAGAAGAGTGTTTTATCCGCCAATTTGCGAACGGAATTTCCGTGAACCAAAATATACACTTCCACAAATCCTCTAAATGTTACGGAAACCCATTTGGGGACTGTAGTGCTGATAAACCTTCCGATGGGAAGCCAAAAAGCAGAACACACCAGCCCACACCTTCTCTATTTCACAGTTAAACAGGAAATGCCCAATTTTCTTATCTTTTAGAAAATAGCAAATGTGCCAAAATTCCCCAAAACTTTAGATAAGGCCAGTTCCTCCACATTTCCAAAAATAAGTACACAAGGTTGCCTATAGTAAAGGAGCTAACACATTAATTAATTGAATGAACAAATTGAACTGTAACAGGCTTATCGCTTGGCTTGGCGCTTGGTTTGGCGCTTACACTGGCTCTTGGCTTGCTGATTTCTTTGGCGCTTGGCTTGGTGCTTGATTTGGCGCTTGCCTTGGCGCTTTGCTTGGCGCTTGGTTTAGCGCTTGGCTTAACGTTTGGCTTGGCGCTTGGTTTGACGCTTGCCTTGGCGCTTGGCTTGGCGCTTGGTTTGGCGCTTGGCTTAGCGCTTGGCTTAGCGCTTGGTTTATTGTGTGGCTTGGTGCTTAGGTTAGCGCCTATTTTGATGCTTGGATTGGCGCTTGGCTTGGCGCTTGGCTTAGCGCTTGGCTTGGTGCTTTGGTAAGCGCTAATCTTGGCGCTTGACTTGGCGCTTGGTTTGGCGCTTGGTTTGGCGCTTGGCTTGGCGCTTGGCTAGGCGCTTTGCTTGGCCCTTGGTTTAACGCTTGGCTTGGCGCTTGCCCTAGCGCTTGGCTTAATGCTTGCTTTGGCGCTTGGCTTGGCGCTTGGTTTGGCGCTTGGCTTAGCGCTTGGTTCGGCGCTTGGCTTGGCGCTTGGCTTAGCGCTTGGCTTAGCGCTTGGTTTATCGTGTGGCTTGGTGCTTAGGTTAGCGCCTATTTTGATGCTTGGATTGGCGCTTGGCTTGGCGCTTAGCTTAGCGCTTGGCGTGGCGCTTGACTTGGCGCTTGGCTTGGCACTTTACTTGGTGCTTGCTTCGGCGCTTGGCTTGGCGCTTGGTTTGGCGCTTGGCTTGACGCTTGGTTTGGCGGTTGGCTTGGTGCTTGGCTAGGCGCTTCGCTTGGCGCTTGGTTTAACGCTTGGCTTGGCGCTTGCCCTAGCGCTTGGCTTAATGCTTGCTTTGGCGCTTGGCTTGGCGCTTGGTTTGGCGCTTGGTTTGGCGCTTGGTTTGGCGCTTGGCTTGGCGATTGGCTTGGTGCTTTGGTTAGCGCTTATCTTGGCGCTTGACTTGGCGCTTGGCTTGGCGCATGTCTTGGCGCTCGATTTGGCTCTTGGCTTGACATTTGGTTGTGCGTGTGGCTTGGTGCTTGGGTTAACGCCTATTTTGGCGCTTGGCTTGGCGCTTGGCTTGGCTCTTGGTTTGGCGCTTACACTGGCTCTTGGATTGGTGATTTCTTTGGCGCTTGGCTTGGTGCTTGATTTGACGCTTGGCTTGGCACTTGGTTTGGCGCTTGGCTTAGCGCTTGGCTTGGCGCTTTATTTGGCGCTTGCTTTGGCGCTTGGCTTGGCGCTTGGTTTGGCGCTTGGCTTAGCGCTTGGCTTAGCGCTTGGTTTATCGTGTGGCTTGGTGCTTAGTTTAGCGCCTATTTTGATGCTTGGTTTGGCGCTTGGCTTGGCGCTTGGGTTAGCCCTTGGCGTGGCGCTTGACTTGGGGCTTGGCTTGGCACTTTACTTGGTGCTTGATTCGGCGCTTGGCTTGGCGCTTGGTTTGGCGCTTGGCTTGACGCTTGGTTTGGCGGTTGCCTTGGTGCTTGGCTAGGCGCTTCGCTTGGCGCTTCGCTTGGCGCTTGGTTTAACGCTTGGCTTGGCGCTTGCCCTAGCGCTTGGCTTAATGCTTGCTTTGGCGCTTGGCTTGGCGCTTGGTTTGGCGCTTGGCTTAGCGCTTGGTTTGGCGCTTGGCTTGGCGCTTGGCTAGGCGCTTTGCTTGGCCCTTGGTTTGACGCTTGGCTTGTTGCTTGACTTGGCGCTCACTTTGGCGCTTGGCTTTACGCATGGCTTGGCGCTTGGCTTGGCGCTTGGCTTCGCGCTTGGCTTGGCGCCTGGCTTGTGCTTGATGTGACGCTTGGCTTAGCGATTAGTTTTGCGCTTGGCTTCGAGTGTAGCTTGGCGCTTGGCTTAACGCTTGGTTTGGCGCTTAGCTTAGCGCTTGGTTTGGCGCTTGGCTTGGCGCTTCGCCAAGCGTTTGGCTTGACGCTTAGTTTGACGCTTGGCTTTACGCTTGGCTTGGCGCTTGGCTTGGCGCTTGGTTTGTCATGTGGCTTGGTGCTTGGGTTAACGCCTATTTTGGCGCTTGGCTTAGCGCTTGGCTTGGCGCTTGGCTTGACGCTTGGCTTGGCGCTTGGCTTGATGCTTGGCATGGCGCTTGGCCTGGCGCTTGGTTTGACGCTTGGCATGGTGCTTGCTTTGGCGCTTGGCTTGGCGCTTGGTTAGGCGCTTGGCCTGGCGCTTGGCTTAGCGCTTGCCCTGGCGCTTGTCTTGGTGATTTCTTTGGCGCTTGGCTTGGTGCTTGATTTGGCCCTTGGCTTGGCGCTTGGTTTGGCGCTTGGCTTGGCGCTTGGCTTGGCGCTTGGCTTGGCGCTTGCCCTGGCGCTTGGATTAGTGATTTCTTTGGCGCTTGGTTTGGCGCTTGGTTTGACGCTTGGTTTGGAGCTTGGCTTGGCGCTGGGTTTGGCGCTTGGTTTGACGCTTGGTTTGGCGCTTGGCTTGTCGCTTGGTTTGGCGCTTGGCTTGGCGCTTGGCTTGGTGCTTGATTTGGCCCTTGGCTTGGCGCTTGGTTTGGCGCTTGGCTTGGCGCTTGGCTTGGCGCTTGGCTTGGCGCTTGCCCTGGCGCTTGGCTTAGTGATTTCTTTGGCGCTTGGCTTGGTGATTTCTTTGGCGCTTGGCTTGGCGCTTGGTTTGGCGCTTGGTTTGACGCTTGGTTTGGCGCTTGGCTTGTCGCTTGGTTTGGCGCTTGGCTTGGCGCTTGGCTTGGTGCTTGATTTGGCCCTTGGCTTGGCGCTTGGTTTGGCGCTTGGCTTGGCGCTTGGCTTGGCGCTTGGCTTGGCGCTTGCCCTGGCGCTTGGCTTAGTGATTTCTTTGGCGCTTGGTTTGGCGCTTGGTTTGACGCTTGGTTTGGAGCTTGGCTTGGCGCTGGGTTTGGCGCTTGGCTTGGCGCTTGGCTTGGTGATTTCTTTGGCGCTTGGCTTGGCGCTTGGTTTGGCGCTTGGTTTGACGCTTGGTTTGGCGCTTGGCTTGTCGCTTGGTTTGGCGCTTGGCTTGGCGATTGGCTTGGTGCTTTGGTTAGCGCTTATCTTGGCGCTTGGCTTGGCGCTTGGCTTGGCGCCTGGCTTGTGCTTGGTGTGACGCTTGGCTTAGCGATTAGTTTTGCGCTTGGCTTCGAGTGTAACTTGGTGCTTGGTTTGACGCTTGGCTTGGCGCTTGGCTTGGCGCTGAGTTTGGCGCTTGGCTTGGCGCTTGGCTTGGTGTTAGACATGGCGCTTGGCTTGGCGCTTGGGTTGGCGCTTGACTTGGCGCTTGGCTTGGTATTAGACATGGCGCTTGGCTTGGCGCTTGGCTTGGCGCTTGGCTTGGCGCTTGGCTTGGCGCTTGGCTTGGCGCTTAGCTTGGCGCTCGGCTTGGCGTGTGGCTTGGTGCTTGGTTTGGCGTGTGGCTTGGTGCTTAGGTTAGCGCCTATTTTGGCGCTTGGCTTGGCGCTTGGTTTGGCGCTTGACTTGGCGTTTGGCTTGACGCTTGGCATAGTGCTTGGTTTGGCGCTTGGCTTGGCGTTTGGTTTGGCATTTGGATTGGCGCTTGGTTGGGGGCTTGGCTTGGCGCTTGGCTTGGCGCTTGCCCTGGCGCTTGGCTTGGCGCTTGGTTTGGCGCTTGACTTGGCCCTTGGTTTGGCGCTTGGCATGGTGCTTGCTTTGGCGCTTGGCTTGGCGCTTGGCTTGGCGCTTGGTTTGGCGCTTGATTTGACGTTTGGCTTGGCGCTTGGTTTGGCGTTGGGCTTGGCGCTTGGCTTAGCGCTTGCCCTGGCGCTTGGCTTGGTGATTTCTTTGGCGCTTGGCGCTTGGCTTGGTGTTAGACATGGCGCTTGGCTTGGCGCTTGGCTTGGCGCTTGGCTTGGCGCTTGGCTTGGCGCTTGGCTTGGCGCTTAGCTTGGCGCTCGGCTTGGCGTGTGGCTTGGTGCTTGGTTTGGCGTGTGGCTTGGTGCTTAGGTTAGCGCCTATTTTGGCGCTTGGCTTGGCGCTTGGTTTGGCGCTTGACTTGGCGTTTGGCTTGACGCTTGGCATAGTGCTTGCTTTGGCGCTTGGCTTGGCGCTTGGTTTGGCGCTTGACTTGGCCCTTGGTTTGGCGCTTGGCATGGTGCTTGCTTTGGCGCTTGGCTTGGCGCTTGGCTTGGCGCTTGGTTTGGCGCTTGATTTGTCGCTTGGCTTGGCGCTTGGTTTGGCGTTGGGCTTGGCGCTTGGCTTAGCGCTTGCCCTGGCGCTTGTCTTGGTGATTTCTTTGGCGCTTGGCTTGGCGCTTGGTTTGGCGCTTCGCTTGGAGCTTGGCTTAGCGCGTGCGCTGGCGCTTGGCTTGGTGATTTCTTTGGCGCTTGGATTGGTGCTCCATTTAGCCCTTGGCTTGGCGCTTGGTTTGGCGCTTGGCTTGGCGTTTGGCTTGGCGCTTGGCTTAGCGCTTGCCCTGGCGCTTGGCTTGGTGATTTTTTTGGCGCTTGGGTTAGCGCTTGGTTTCGCGTTTGGCTTGGCCTTGGTTTGTCGCTTGGCTTGGCGCTTGCCCTGGCGTTTGGCTTGGTGATTTTTTTGGCGCTTGGGTTAGCGCTTGGTTTGGCGTTTGGCTTGGCCTTGGTTTGGCGCTTGGCTTGGCGCTTGCCCTGGCGTTTGGCTTGGTGATTTTTTTGGCGCTTGGGTTAGCGCTTGGTTTGGCGTTTGGCTTGGCCTTGGTTTGGCGCTTGGCTTGGCGCTTGCCCTGGCGCTTGGCTTGGTGATTTCTTTAACGCTTGGCTTGGCGCTTGACTTGGCGTTTGGCTTGACGCTTGGCATAGTGCTAGCTTTGGCGCTTGGCTTGGCGCTTGGTTTGGCGCTTGACTTGGCCCTTGGTTTGGCGCTTGGCATGGATCTTGCTTTGGCGCTTGGCTTGGCGCTTGGCTTGGCGCTTGGTTTGGCGCTTGATTTGTCGCTTGGCTTGGCGCTTGGTTTGGCGTTGGGCTTGGCGCTTGGCTTAGCGCTTGCGCTGGCGCTTGGCTTGGTGATTTCTTTGGCGCTTGGCATGGCGCTTGGTTTGGCGTTTGGCTTGGCCTTGGTTTGGCGCTTGGCTTGGCGCTTGCCCTGGCGTTTGGCTTGGTGATTTTTTTGGCGCTTGGGTTAGCGCTTGGTTTGGCGCTTGGCTTGGCGCTTGGCTTGGCGCTTGGCTTGGCGCTTGCCCTTTCGCTTGGCTTGGTGATTTTTTTGGCGCTTGGGTTAGCGCTTGGTTTGGCGTTTAGCTTGGCCTTGGTTTGGCGCTTGGCTTGGCGCTTGCCCTGGCGCTTGGCTTGGTGATTTCTTTAACGCTTGGCTTGGCGCTTGGTTTGGCGCTTGGCTTGGCGCTTGGTTTGACGCTTGGCTTGGTGATTGGCTTTGCCCTTGGCTAGGCGTGTGGCTTGGTGCTTTGGTTAGCGCCTATTTTGGCGCTTGCTTTGGCGCTCGGTTGGCGCTTGGTTTGGCGCTTGGCTTGGCGCTTGGTTAGACGCTTGGCTTAGCGATTAGTTTTGCGCTTGGCTTCGAGTGTAGCTTGGTGCTTGGTTTAACGCTTGGCTTGGCGCTTGGCTTGGCGCTTGGCTTGGTGCTTGGTTTGGCGCTTGGCTAAGCGTTTGGGTTGACGCTTAGTTTGACGCTTCTCTTTGCGCTTGGCTTGGCGCTTGGCTTGGCGCTTGGTTTGTCGTGTGGCTTGGCGCTTGGCTTGACGCTTGGCTTGGCGCTTGGCTTGACACTTGGCATGGCACTTGGCTTGGCGCTTGGTTTATCGCTTGGCTTGGCGCTTAGTTTGGCGTTTGGTTTGGCGATTGGTTGGGGGCTTGCCTTGGCGCTTGGCTTGGCGCTTGCCCTGGCGCTTGGATTGGCGCGTGGTTTGGCGCTTGACTTGGCCCTTGGCTTGGCGCTTGGCATGGTGCTTTCTTTGGCGCTTGGCTTAACGCTATGCTTGGCGCTTGGTTTGGCGCTTGGTTTGGCGCTTGGCTTAGCGCTTGGCTTAGCGCTTGGCTTAACGCTTGGATTGGCTCTTGGTTTGGCGCTTGCCTTGGCGCTTGGCTTGGCGCTTGGTTTGGCGCTTGGCTTAGCGCTTGCCCTGGCGCTTGGCTCGGCGATTGGTTTGGCGTGTGGCTTGGTGCTTGGGTTAGCGCCTATTTTGGCGCTTGGCTTGGCGCTTGGTGTGGCTCTTGGCTTGGCGCTTGGCTTGGCGCTTGGCTTAGCGCTTGGCTTAGCGCTTGGCTTGGCGCTTGGCTTGTTGTGTGGCTTGGTGCTTGGCTTGGCGTGTGGCTTGGTGTTTGGGCTAGCGCCTATTTTGACGCTTAGCCTGGCGCTTGGTTTGGCGGTTAACTTGGAGCTTGGCTTAACGCTTGGTTTAGCTTGTAGCTTGTGCTTAAGTTAGCGCCTATTTTGATGCTTGGCTTGGCGCTTAGCTTGGCGCTTGGTTTGGCGCTTGGCTTGACGCTTGGTTTGGCGGTTGGCTTGGTGTTTGGCTAGGCACTTCGCTTGGCGCTTGGTTTAACGCTTGGCTTGGCGCTTGCACTGGCGCTTGGCTTAATGCTTGCTTTGGCGCTTGGCTTGGCGCTTGGTTTGGCGCTTGGCTTAGCGCTTGGTTCGGCGCTTGGCTTGGCGCTTAGCTTGGCGCCTGGCTTGTGCTTGGTGTGACGCTTGGCTTAGCGATTAGTTTTGCGCTTGGCTTTGAGTGTAGCTTGGTGCTTGGTTTGACGCTTGGCTTGGCGCTTGGCTTGTTGCTTGGTTTGGCGCCTGGCTTGACGTCTGGTTTGGCGCTTAGCTTAGCGCTTGGTTTGGCGCTCGGCTTGGCGCTTGGCTAAGCGTTTGGGTTGACGCTTAGTTTGACGCTTGGCTTGGCGCTTGGATTGGCGCTTGTCTTGGCGCCTGGTTTGTCGTGTGGCTTCGTGGTTGGGTTAACGCCTATTTTGGCGCTTGGCTTGGCGCTTGGCTTGGCGCTTGGCTTGACGCTTGGCTTGGCGCTTGGCTTGACGCTTGGCATGGCACTTGGCTTGGCGCTTGGTTTGGCGCTTGACTTGGCGCTTGGTTTGACGCTTGGCATGGTGCTTGCTTTGGCGCTTGTTTTGGCGTTCGGTTTGGCGCTTGTTTGGGGGCTTGGCTTGGCGCTTGCCTTGGCGCTTGCCCTGGCGCTTTGCTTGGCGCGTGGTTTGGCGCTTGACTTGGCCCTTGGCTTGCCGCTTGGCATGGTGCTTTCTTTGGTGCTTGGCTTAACGCTTGGCTTAACGCTTGGCTTGGCGCTTGGTTTGGCGCTTGATTTGGCGCTTACCTTGGCGCTTGGTTTGGCGCTTGGCTTGGCGCTTGGCTTAGAGCTTGCCCTGGCGCTTGTCTTGGTGATTTCTTTGGCGCTTGGCTTGGTGCTTGATTTGGCGCTCCGCTTGGCGCTTGGTTTGGCGCTTGGCTTGGCGCTTGGTTTGACGCTTGGCTTGGCGCTTGGCTTGGCGCTTGGCTTGGTGCTTGGTTTGGCGCTTGGCTAAGCGTTTGGGTTGACGCTTAGTTTGACGCTTGGCTTGGCGCTTGGCTTGGGCTTGGTCTGACGCTTGGCTTGCTGCTTGACTTGGCGCTCACTTTGGCGCTTGGCTTTACGCTTGGCTTGGCGCTTGGCTTGGCGCTTGGCTTGGCGATTGGCTTGGCGCCTGGCTTGTGCTTGGTGTGACGCTTGGCTTAGCGGTTAGTTTTGCGCTTGGCTTCGAGTGTAGCTTGGTGCTTGGTTTGGCGATTGGCTTGGCGCCTGGCTTGTGCTTGTTGTGACGCTTGGCTTAGCGGTTAGTTTTGCGCTTGGCTTCGATGTAGCTTGGTGCTTGGTTTGGCGCTTGGTTTGACGATTGGTTTGGCGCTTAGCTTAGCGCATGGTTTGGCGCTCGGCTTGGCGCTTGGTTTGTCGTGTGGCTTGGAGCTTGGGTTAACGCCTATTTTGGCGTTTGGCTTGGCGTTTGGCTTGGCGCTTGGCTTGACGCTTGGCTTGGCGCTTGGCTTGACGCTTGGCATGGCGCTTTGTTTGGCGCTTGGTTTGTCGTGTGGCTTGGTGCTTGGGTTAACGCCTATTTTGGCGCTTGGCTTGGCGCTTGGCTTGGCGCTTGGCTTGGCGCTTGGCTTGGCGCTTGGCTTGGCGCTTGGCTTGGCGCTCAGCTTGGTGCTTGGTTTGGCGCTCGGCTTGGCGCTTGGTTTGGCGCTTGGCTTGGGGCTTGGTTTGACGCTTGGCTTAGCGATTAGTTTTGCGCTTGGCTTCGAGTGTAGCTTGGTGCTTGGTTTGACGCTTGGCTTGGCGCTTGGCTTGGCGCTTGGTTTGTCGTGTGGCTTGGCGCTTGGCTTGACGCTTGGCTTGGCGCTTGGCTTGACACTTGGCATGGCACTTGGCTTGGCGCTTGGTTTGGCGCTTGACTTGGCGCTTGGTTTGTCGTGTGGCTTGGCGCTTGGCTTGACGCTTGGCTTGGCGCTTGGCTTGACACTTGGCATGGCACTAGGCTTGGCGCATGGTTTGGCGCTCGGCTTGGCGCTTGGTTTGTCGTGTGGCTTGGAGCTTGGGTTAACGCCTATTTTGGCGTTTGGCTTGGAGTTTGGCTTGGCGCTTGGCTTGACGCTTGGCTTGGCGCTTGGCTTGACGCTTGGCATGGCGCTTTGTTTGGCGCTTGGTTTGTCGTGTGGCTTGGTGCTTGGGTTAACGCCTATTTTGGCGCTTGGCTTGGCGCTTGGCTTGGCGCTTGGCTTGGCGCTTGGCTTGGCGCTTAGCTTGGTGCTTGGTTTGGCGCTCGGCTTGGCGCTTGGTTTGGCGCTTGGCTTGGGGCTTGGTTTGACGCTTGGCTTAGCGATTAGTTTTGCGCTTGGCTTCGAGTGTAGCTTGGTGCTTGGTTTGACGCTTGGCTTGACGCTTGGCTTGGCGCTTGGCTTGGTGCTTGGTTTGGCGCTCGGCTTGGCGCTTGGTTTGGCGCTTGGCTTGGGGCTTGGTTTGACGCTTGGCTTAGCGATTAGTTTTGCGCTTGGCTTCGAGTGTAGCTTGGTGCTTGGTTTGACGCTTGGCTTGGCGCTTGGCTTGGCGCTTGGTTTGTCGTGTGGCTTGGCGCTTGGCTTGACGCTTGGCTTGGCGCTTGGCTTGACACTTGGCATGGCACTTGGCTTGGCGCTTGGTTTGGCGCTTGACTTGGCGCTTGGTTTGACGCTTGGCATGGTGCTTGCTTTGGCGCTTGGCTTGGCGCTTAGTTTGGCGTTTGGTTTGGCGCTTGGTTGGGGGCTTGCCTTGGCGCTTGGCTTGGCGCTTGCCCTGGCGCTTGGCTTGGCGCGTGGTTTGGCGCTTGACTTGGCCCTTGGCTTGGCGCTTGGCATGGTGCTTTCTTTGGCGCTTGGCTTATCGCTTGGTTTGGCGCTTGGATTAGCGCTTGGCTTAGCGCTTGGCTTAGCGCTTGGCTTAACGCTTGGCTTGGCTCTTGGTTTAGCGCTTGCCTTGGCGCTTGGCTTGGCGCTTGGTTTGGCGCTTGGCTTAACGCTTGGTTTGGCGCTCGGCTTGGCGCTTGGCTTGGCGCTTGGCTTGGCGCTTTTCTTGGCGTTTTTCTTGGCGCGTGGCTTGGCGCTTGGGTTTGCGCTTTTCTTAGCCCGTGGTTTGGCGCGTGGCTTGGCGCTTGGCTGGGCGCTTGGCTTGGCGCTTGGCTTGGCGCTTGGCTTGGCGCTTGGCACGGCGCATGGCTTGGCGCTTGGCCTGGCGCATAGCTTGACGCTCTTCTTGGCGTGTGGATTGGTGTTTTTCTTGGCGCGTGGATTGGCGCGTGGCTTGGCGCTTGGTTTGGCGCTTGGCTTGGCGCTTGGCTTGGCGCTTGGCTTGGCGCTTTTCTTGGCGTTTTTCTTGGCGCGTGGCTTGGAGCTTGGCTTGGCGTTTGGCTTGGCGTTTGGCATGGCGCTTGGCTTGGAGCTTTTCTTGGCGTTTTTCTTGGAGCGTGGCCTGGCGCTTGGCTTGGCGCTTGGCTTGGCGCTTTTCTTGGCATTTTTCTTAGCCCGTGGTTTGGCGCGTGGCTTGGCGCTAGGCTTGACGCTTGGCTTGGCGCTTGGCTTGGCGCTTTTCTTAGCGTTTTTCTTGGCGCTTGGCTGGGCGTTTGGCTTGGCGCTCGGTTTGGCGCTTTTCTTGGCGCGTGGCTTGTCGCTTGACTTGGCGCTTTTCTTGGCGCGTAGCTTGGCACTTGGCTTGACGTTTAGCATGGCGCTTGGCTTAACGCATGGCTTGGCGCTCTCCTTGGCGCGTGGCTTGGCGCTTGGCTTGGCGCATGGCTTGGCGCTCTCCTTGTCGCGTGGCTTGGCGCTTGGCTTGGCGCTTGGCTTGGCGTTTGGCTTGGCGCTTTTCTTGGCGCGTGGTTTGTCGCTTGGCTTTGCGCATGGCTTGGCGCTCTCCTTGGTGCATGGGGTGGCGCTTTTCTTGGCGCGTGGCTTAGCGCTTGGCTTGGCGCATTTCTTGACGTTTGGCTTGACGCATTCCTTGGCGCTCTCTTTGGCGCGTGGCTTGGCGCTTGGTTGGGCGTTTGGCTTGGCGCTTGTCTCGGCGCTTGGCTTGGCGCTTTTCTTAAGGTGTGGTTGGCTCGTAGTTTGGCACTTGGCTTGGCGTTTGGCTTGGCGCTTGGCCTGGCGCATAGCTTGTCGCTCTCCTTGGCGCAAGGCTTCGCGTTTGGCTGGACGCTTGGCTTGGCGCTTGGTTTGGCGCTTGGTTTGGCGCTTGGCTTTGCGCGTGGCTTGGCGCCTGGCTGAACGCTTGGCTTGGCACTTGGTATGGCGCTTGGCTTGGCGCTTGGCTTTGTGTTTGTTAGAGCGCGTGGTTTTCCGCGTGGCTTGGCGCTTGGCTGGGCGCTTGGCTTGGCGCTTTTCTTGGCGCGTGGCTTGTCGCTTGGCTTGGCGCTTGGCCTGGCGCATAGCTTGACGCTCTTCTTGGCGAGTGGATTGGTGTTTTTCTTGGCGCGTGGCTTGGCGCTTGGCTTGGCGCTTGGTTTGGCGCTTGGCTTGGCGCTTTTCTTGGCGTTTCTCTAGGCACGTGGCTTGGCGCTTGGCTTGGCGCTTGGCTTGGCGCTTTTCTTGGCGTTTTTCTAGGCACGTGGCTTGGCGCTTGGCTTGGCGCTTGGCTTGGCGCCTATTTTGGCGCTTGGCTTGGCGCTTGGTTTGGCGCTTGACTTGGCGTTTGGCTTGACGCTTGGCATAGTGCTTCCTTTGGCGCTTGGCTTGGCGCTTGGTTTGGCGTTTGGATTGGCGCTTGGTTGGGGGCTTGGCTTGGCGCTTGGCTTGGCGCTTGCCCTGGCGCTTGGCTTGGCGCTTGGTTTGGCGCTTGACTTGGCCCTTGGTTTGGCGCTTGGCATGGTGCTTGCTTTGGCGCTTGGCTTGGCGCTTGGTTTGGCGCTTGATTTGTCGCTTGGCTTGGCGCTTGGTTTGGCGTTGGGCTTGGCGCTTGGCTTAGCGCTTGGCTTGGTGATTTCTTTGGCGCTTGGATTGGTGCTCGATTCAGCCCTTGGCATGGCGCTTGGTTTGGCGCTTGGCTTGGCGCTCGGCTTGGCGCTTGGCTTAGCGCTTGCCCTGGCGCTTGGCTTGGTGATTTTTTTGGCGCTTGGGTTAGCGCTTGGTTTGGTGTTTGGCTTGGCCTTGGTTTGGCGCTTGGCTTGGCGCTTGCCCTGGCGTTTGGCTTGGTGATTTTTTTGGCGCTTGGGTTAGCGCTTGGTTTGGCGTTTGGCTTGGCCTTGGTTTGGCGCTTGGCTAGGCGCTTGCCCTGGCGTTTGGCTTGGTGATTTTTTTGGCGCTTGGGTTAGCGCTTGGTTTGGCGCTTGGCTTGGCGCTTGGCTTGGCGCTTGGCTTGGCGCTTGCCCTTTCGCTTGGCTTGGTGATTTTTTTGGCGCTTGGGTTAGCGCTTGGTTTGGCGTTTGGCTTGGCCTTGGTTTGGCGCTTGGCTTGGCGTTTGCGCTGGCGCTTGGCTTGGTGATTTCTTTAACGCTTGGCTTGGCGATTGGTTTGGCGCTTGGCTTGGCGCTTGGTTTGACGCTTGGCTTGGTGATTGGCTTTGCCCTTGGCTAGGCGTGTGGCTTGGTGCTTTGGTTAGCGCCTATTTTGGCGCTTGCTTTGGCGCTCCGCTTGGCGCTTGGTTTGGCGCTTGGCTTGGCGCTTGGTTTGACGCTTGGCTTAGCGATTAGTTTTGCGCTTGGCTTCGAGTGTAGCTTGGTGCTTGGTTTGACGCTTGGCTTGGCGCTTGGCTTGGCGCTTGGCTTGGTGCTTGGTTTGGCGCTTGGCTAAGCGTTTGGGTTGACGTTTAGTTTGACGCTTGGCTTTGCGCTTGGCTTGGCGCTTGGTTTGTCGTGTGGCTTTTCGCTTGGCTTGACGCTTGGCTTGGCGCTTGGCTTGACACTTGGCATGGCACTTGGCTTGGCGCTTGGTTTGGCGCTTGGCTTGGCGCTTAGTTTGGCGTTTGGTTTGGCGCTTGGTTGGAGGCTTGCCTTGGCGCTTGGCTTGGCGCTTGCCCTGGCGCTTGGCTTGGCGCGAGGTTTGGCGCTTGACTTGGCCCTTGGCTTGGCGCTTGGCATGGTGCTTTCTTTGGCGCTTGGCTTAACGCTTGGCTTGGCGCTTGGTTTGGCGCTTGGTTTGGCGCTTGGCTTAGCGCTTGGCTTAGCGCTTGGCTTAACGCTTGGCTTGGCTCTTGGTTTGGCGCTTGCCTTGGCGCTTGGCTTGGCGCTTGGTTTGGCGCTTGGCTTAACGCTTGGTTTGGCGCTCGGCTTGGCGCTTACCTAGGCGTTTGGCTTGGCGCTTGGTTTGGCGCTTGGTTTGGCGCTTGCCCTGGCGCTTGGCTCGGCGATTGGTTTGGCGTGTGGCTTGGTGCTTGGGTTAGCGCCTATTTTGGCGCTTGGCTTGGCGCTTGGTGTGGCTCTTGTCTTGGCGCTTGGCTTGGCGCTTGGCTTAGCGCTTGGCTTGGCGCTTGGCTTGTTGTGTGGCTTGGTGCTTGGCTTGGCGTGTGGCTTGGTGTTTGGGTTAGCGCCTATTTTGACGCTTAGCCTGGCGCTTGGTTTGGCGGTTAACTTGGAGCTTGGCTTAACGCTTGGTTTAGCTTGTGGCTTGGTGCTTAGGTTAGGGCCTATTTTGATGCTTGGCTTGGCGCTTGGCTTGGCGCTTGGCGTGGCGCTTGACTTGGCGCTTGGCTTGGCAATTTACTTGGTGCTTGCTTCGGCGCTTGGCTTGGCGCTTGGTTTGGCGCTCGGCTTGGAGCTTGGTTTGTCGTGTGGCTTGGAGCTTGGGTTAACGCCTATTTTGGCGCTTGGCTTGGCGCTTGGCTTGGCGCTTGCCCTGGCGCTTGGCTTGGCTTGTGGTTTGGCGCTTGACTTGGCCCTTGGCTTGGCGCTTGGCATGGTGCTTTCTTTGGCGCTTGGCTTAACGCTTAACTTGGCGCTTGGTTTGGCGCTTGGCTTGGCGCTTGGTTTAGAGCTTGCCCTGGCGCTTGTCTTGGTGATTTCTTTGGCGCCTGGCTTGGTGCTTGATTTGGCGTTCGGCTTGGCGCTTGGTTTGGCGCTTGGCTTGGGGCTTGGTTTGACGCTTGGCTTAGCGATTAGTTTTGCGCTTGGATTCGAGTGTAGCTTGGTGCTTGGTTTAACGCTTGGCTTGACGCTTGGCTTGGCGCTTGGCTTGGTGCTTGGTTTGGCGCTCGGCTTGGCGCTTGGTTTGGCGCTTGGCTTGGGGCTTGGTTTGACGCTTGGCTTAGCGATTAGTTTTGCGCTTGGCTTCGAGTGTAGCTTGGTGCTTGGTTTGACGCTTGGTTTGGCGCTTGGCTTGGCGCTTGGCTTAGCGCTTGTTTGTCGTGTGGCTTGGCGCTTGGCATGACGCTTGGCTTGGCGCTTGGCTTGACACTTGGCATGGCACTTGGCATGGCACTTGGCTTGGCGCTTGGTTTGGCGCTTGACTTGGCGCTTGGTTTGACGCTTGGTTTGGCGCTAGGCTTGGCACTTGGCTTGACGTTTAGCATGGCGCTTGGCTTGGCGCATGGCGTAGCGCTCTCCTTGGCGCGTGGCTTGGCGCTTGGCTTGGCGCTTTTTTTGGCGCGTGGCTTGGCGCTTGGCTTGGCGCTTGGCTTGGCGCTTTTCTTGGCGCGTGGCTTGGCGCTTGGCTTGGCGCTTGGCTTGGCGTTTGGCTTGGCGCTTTTCTTGTCGCGTGGCTTGGCGCTTGGCTTGGCGCTTGGCTTGGCGTTTGGCTTGGCGCTTTTCTTGGCGCGTGGTTTGTCGCTTGGCTTTGCGCATGGCTTGGCGCTCTCCTTGGTGCATGGGGTGGCGCTTTTCTTGGCGCGTGGCTTGGCGCTTGGCTTGGCGCTTTTCTTGACGTTTGGCTTGACGCATGCATTGGCGCTCTCTTTGGCGCGTGGCTTGGCGCTTGGTTGGGCCTTGGCTTGGCGCTTTTCTTGGCGCGTAGCCTGTCGCTTGGCTTGCCGCATGGCTTGGCGCCTTTCTTGTCGCGTGGCTTGGCGCTTGGTTTGGAGCTTGGCTTGGCGCTTGGCTTAGAGCTTGCCCTGGCGCTTGTCTTGGTGATTTCTTTGGCGCTTGGCTTGGTGCCTGATTTGGCGCTTGGCTTGGCGCTTGGTGTGGCTCTTGGCTTGGCGCTTGGCTTGGCGCTTAGCTTGGCGCTTGGCTTGGCGCTTGCCCTAGCGGTTGGCTTAGTGATTTCTTTGGCGCTTGGTTTGGCGCTTGGTTTGACGCTTGGTGTGGCTCTTGGCTTGGCGCTTGGCTTGGCGCTTGGCTTGGCGCTTGGCTTGGCGCTTGGCTTGTCGTGTGGCTTGGAGCTTGGCTTGGCATGTGGCTTGGTGCTTGGGTTAGCGCCCATTTTGACGCTTAGCCTGGCGCTTGGTTTGGCGGTTGGCTTGGCGCTTGGCTTAACGCTTGGTTTAGCGTGTGGCTTGGTGCTTAGGTTAGCGCCTATTCCAATGCTGGGCTTGGCGCTTGGCTTTTCGCTTGGCTTGGCGCTTGGCGTGGCGCTTGACTTGGCGTTTGGCTTGGCACTTTACTTGGTGCTTGCTTGGGCGCTTGGCTTGGCGCTTGGTTTGGCGCTTGGCTTGGCGCTTGTTTTGGCGGTTGGCTTGGCGCTTGGCTAGGCGCTTTGCTTGGCGCTTGGTTTAACGCTTGGCTTGGCGCTTGCCCTGGCGCTTGGCTTGACGCTCTTCTTGGCGAGTGGATTGGTGTTTTTCTTGGCGCGTGGCTTGGCGCTTGGCTTGGCGCTTGGTTTGGCGCTTGGCTTGGCGCTTTTCTTGGCGTTTCTCTAGGCACGTGGCTTGGCGCTTGGCTTGGCGCTTGGCTTGGCGCTTTTCTTGGCGTTTTTCTAGGCACGTGGCTTGGCGCTTGGTTTGGCGCTTGGCTTGGCGCTTGGCTTGGCGCTTTTCTTGGCGTTTTTTTTGGCGCGTGGCTTGGCGCTTGGGTTTGCGCTTTTCTTAACCCGTGGTTTGGCGCGTGGTTTGGGGCTTGGCTTGACGCTTGGCGTGGCGCTTAACTTCGCGCTTTTCTTAGCGTTTTTCCTGGCGCGTGGCTTGGCGCTTGCCTTGGCCCTTTTCTTGGCGCGTGGCCTGTCGCTTGGCTTGCCGCATGGCTTGGTGCTTTTCTTGTCGCGTGGCTTGGCGCTTGGCTAGGCGCTTTGCTTGGCGCTTGGTTTAACGCTTGGCTTGGCGCTTGCCCTGGCGCTTGGCTTAATGCTTGTTTTGGCGTTTGGCTCGGCGCTTGGTTTGGCGCTTGGCTTGGCGCTTGGTTAGGCGCTTTTCTTAACGCTTCGCTAGGCGCTTCGCTTGGCGCTTGGTTTGACGCTTGGCTTGCTGCTTGACTTGCCGCTCACTTTGGCGCTTGGATTTACGCGTGGCTTGGCGCTTGGCTTGGCGCTTGGCTTGGCGCTTGGCTTGGCGCCTGGCTTGGTGCTTGGTTTGGCGCTTGGTTTGAAGCTTGGTTTGGCGCTTAGCTTAGCGCATGGTTTGGCGCTCGGCTTGGCGCTTGGCTAAGCGTTTGGCTTGACGCTTAGTTTGACGCTTGGCTTGGCGCTTGGATTGGCGCTTGGCTTGGCGCTTGGTTTGTCGTGTGGCTTGGCGCCTGGCTTGTGCTTGGTGTGACGCTTGGCTTAGCGGTTAGTTTTGCGCTTGGCTTTACGCGTGGCTTGGCGCTTGGCTTGGCGCTTGGCTTGGCGCTTGGCTTGGCGCCTGGCTTGTGCTTGGTGTGACGCTTGGCTTAGCGGTTAGTTTTGCGCTTGGCTTCGAGTGTAGCTTGGTGCTTGGTTTGACGCTTGGCTTGGCGCTTGGCTTGTCGCTTGGCTTGGTGCTTGGTTTGGCGCTTGGTTTGAAGCTTGGTTTGGCGCTTAGCTTAGCGCATGGTTTGGCGCTCGGCTTGGCGCTTGGCTAAGCGGTTGGCTTGACGCTTAGTTTGACGCTTGGCTTGGTGCTTGGATTGGCGCTTGGCTTGGCGCTTGGTTTGTCGTGTGGCTTGGAGCTTGGGGTAACGCCTATTTTGGCGCTTGGCTTGGCGCTTGGCTTGACGCTTGGCTTGGCGCTTGGCTTGACGCTTGGCTTGGCGCTTGGCTTGACGCTTGGCATAGCGCTTTGTTAGGCGCTTGGTTTGTCGTGTGGCTTGGTGCTTGGGTTAACGCCTATATTGGCGCTTGGCTTGGCGCTTGGCTTGGCGCTTGGCTTGGCGCTTGGCTTGGCGCCTGGCTTGACGATTGGCTTGGCGTTTGGCTTGACGCTTGGCATGGTGCTTGCTTTGGCGCTTGGCTTGGCGTTTGGTTTGGCGCTTGGTTGGGTGCTTGGCTTGGCGCTTGGCTTGGCGCTTGCCCTGGCGCTTGGCTTGGCGCTTGGTTTGGCGCTTGACTTGGCCCTTGGCTTTACGCTTGGCATGGTGCTTTCTTTGGCGCTTGGCTTAACGCTTGGCTTAACTCTTGGCTTGGCGCTTGGTTTGGCGTTTGATTTGGCGCTTGGCTTGGCGCTTGGTTTGGCACTTGGTTTGGCGCTTGGCTTAGCGCTTGCCCTGGCGTTTGGCTTAGCGATTCCTTTGGCGCTTGGCTTGGCGCTTGGTTTGGCGCTTGGCTTAGCTCTTGGCTTGGTGCTTGCCCTGGCGCTTGGCTTAGTGATTTCTTTGGCGCATGGCTTGGCGCTTGGTTTGGCGCTTGGCTTAGCGCTTGACTTGGCGCTTGCCCTGGCGCTTGGCTTAATGATTTCTTTGGCGCTTGGCTTAACGCTTGGCTTGGCGCTTGGTTTCGCGCTTGATTTGGCGCTTGGCTTGGCGCTTGGTTTGGCACTTGGCTTGGCGCTTGGCTTAGCGCTTGCCCTGGCGCTTGGCTTAGTGATTTCTTTGGCGCTTGGCCTGGCGCTTTGTTTGACGCTTGGTTTGGTGCTAGGCTTGGCGCTTGGTTTGGCGCTTGGCTTGGCGCTTGCCCTGGAGCTTGGCTTGGTGATTTCTTTGGCGCTTGGCTTGGCGCTTGGTTTGGCGCTTGGTTTGGCGCTTGGTTTGGCGCTTGGCTTGGCGATTGGCTTGGTGCTTTGGTTAGCGCTTATCTTGGCGCTTGACTTGGCGCTTGGCTTGGCGCATGTCTTGGCGCTCGATTTGGTTCTTGGCTTGACATTTGGTTGGGCGTGTGGCTTGGTGCTTGGGTTAACGCCTATTTTGGCGCTTGCCTTGGCGCTTGGCTTGGCGCTTGGTTTGGCGCTTACACTGGCTCTTGGCTTGGTGATTTCTTTAGCGCTTGGCTTGGTGCTTGATTTGGCGCTTGCCTTGGCGCTTTGCTTGGCGCTTGGTTTAGCGCTTGGCTTAACGTTTGGCTTGGCGCTTGGTTTGGCGCTTGCCTTGGCGCTTGGCTTGGCGCTTGGTTTGGCGCTTGGCTTAGCGCTTGGCTTAGCGCTTGGTTTATCGTGTGGCTTGGTGCTTAGGTTAGCGCCTATTTTAATGCTTGGCTTGGCGCTTGGCTTGGCGCTTGGCTTAGCGCTTGGCGTGGCGCTTGACTTGACGCTTGGCTTGGCACTTTACTTGGTGCTTGCTTCGTCGCTTGGCTTGGCGCTTGGTTTGGCGCTTGGCTTGACGCTTGGTTTGGCGGTTGGCTTGTTGCTTGGCTAGGCGCTTCGCTTGGCGCTTGGTTTAACGCTTGGCTTGGCGCTTGCCCTAGAGCTTGGCTTAATGCTTGCTTTGGCGCTTGGCTTGGCGCTTGGTTTGGCGCTTGGCTTAGCGCTTGGTTCGGCGCTTGGCTTGGCGCTTGGCTAGGCGCTTTGCTTGGCCCTTGGTTTGACGCTTGGCTTGTTGCTTGACTTGGCGCTCACTTTGGCGCTTGGTTTTACGCATGGCTTGGCGCTTGGCTTGGCGCTTGGCTTTGCGCTTGGCTTGGCGCCTGGCTTGTGCTTGGTGTGACGCTTGGCTTAGCGATTAGTTTTGCGCTTGGCTTCGAGTGTAGCTTGGCGCTTGGCTTGACGCTTGGTTTGGCGCTTAGCTTAGCGCTTGGTTTGGCGCTCGGCTTGGCGCTTCGCCAAGCGTTTGGCTTGACGCTTAGTTTGACGCTTGGCTTTACGCTTGGCTTGGCGCTTGGTTTGGCGCTTGGTTTGTCATGTGGCTTGGTGCTTGGGTTAACGCTTATTTTGGCGCTTGGCTTAGCGCTTGGCTTGGCGCTTGGCTTGACGCTTGGCTTGGCGCTTGGCTTGACGCTTGGCATGGCGCTTGGCTTGGCGCTTGGTTTGGCGCTTGACTTGGCTCTTGGTTTGACGCTTGGCATGGTGCTTGCTTTGGCGCTTGGCTTGGCGCTTGGTTTGGCGCTTGGCTTGGCGCTTGGCTTAGCGCTTGCCCTGGTGCTTGTCTTGGTGATTTCATTGGCGCTTGGCTTGGTGCTTGATTTGGCGCTTGGCTTGGCGCTTGGTTTGGCGCTTGGCTTGGCGCTTGGCTTGGCGCTTGGCTTGGCGCTTGCCCTGGCGCTTGGCTTAGTGATTTCTTTGGCGCTTGGTTTGGCGCTTGGGTTGACGCTTGGTTTGGAGCTTGGCTTGGCGCTGGGTTTGGCGCTTGGCTTGGCGCTTGCCCTGGCGCTTGGCTTGGTAATTTCTTTGGCGCTTGGCTTGGCGCTTGGTTTGGCGCTTGGTTTGGCGCTTGGTTTGGCGCTTGGCTTGGCGCCTGGTTTGGCGCTTGGCTTGGCGATTGGCTTGGTGCTTTGGTTAGCGCTTATCTTGGCGCTTGGCTTGGCGCTTGGCTTGGCGCCTGGCTTGTGCTTGGTGTGACGCTTGGCTTAGCGATTAGTTTTGCGCTTGGCTTCGAGTGTAGCTTGGTGCTTGGTTTGACGCTTGGCTTGGCGCTTGGCTTGGCGCTGGGTTTGGCGCTTGGCTTGGCGTTTGGCTTGGCGCTTGGTTTGGCGCTTGGTTTGGCGCCTGGTTTGGCGCTTTGTTTGGCGCTTGGTTTGGCGCTTGGCTTGGCGCTTGGCTTGGTGTTAGACATGGCGCTTGGCTTGGCGCTTGGGTTGGCGCTTGACTTGGCATTTGGCTTGGTGCTAGACATGGCGCTTGGCTTGGCGCTTGGCTTGGCGCTTGGCTTGGCGCTTAGCTTGGCGCTCGGCTTGGCGTGTGGCTTGGTGCTTGGTTTGGCGTGTGGCTTGGTGCTTAGGTTAGCGCCTATTTTGGCGCTTGGCTTGGCGCTTGGTTTGGCGCTTGACTTGGCGTTTGGCTTGACGCTTGGCATAGTGCTTGCTTTGGCGCTTGGCTTGGCGCTTGGTTTGGCGTTTGGATTGGCGCTTGGTTGGGGGCTTGGCTTGGCGCTTGGCTTGGCGCTTGCCCTGGCGCTTGGCTTGGCGCTTGGTTTGGCGCTTGACTTGGCCCTTGGTTTGGCGCTTGGCATGGTGCTTGCTTTAGCGCTTGGCTTGGCGCTTGGTTTGGCGCTTGATTTGTCGCTTGGCTTGGCGCTTGGTTTGGCGTTGGGCTTGGCGCTTGGCTTAGCGCTTGGCTTGGTGATTTCTTTGGCGCTTGGATTGGTGCTCGATTCAGCCCTTGGCATGGCGCTTGGTTTGGCGCTTGGCTTGGCGCTTGCCCTGGCGTTTGGCTTGGTGATTTTTTTGGCGCTTGGGTTAGCGCTTGGTTTGGCGTTTGGCTTGGCCTTGGTTTGGCGCTTGGCTAGGCGCTTGCCCTGGCGTTTGGCTTGGTGATTTTTTTGGCGCTTGGGTTAGCGCTTGGTTTGGCGCTTGGCTTGGCGCTTGGCTTGGCGCTTGGCTTGGCGCTTGCCCTTTCGCTTGGCTTGGTGATTTTTTTGGCGCTTGGGTTAGCGCTTGGTTTGGCGTTTGGCTTGGCCTTGGTTTGGCGCTTGGCTTGGCGCTTGCGCTGGCGCTTGGCTTGGTGATTTCTTTAACGCTTGGCTTGGCGATTGGTTTGGCGATTGGCTTGGCGCTTGGTTTGACGCTTGGCTTGGTGATTGGCTTTGCCCTTGGCTAGGCGTGTGGCTTGGTGCTTTGGTTAGCGCCTATTTTGGCGCTTGCTTTGGCGCTCCGCTTGGCGCTTGGTTTGGCGCTTGGCTTGGCGCTTGGTTTGACGCTTGGCTTAGCGATTAGTTTTGCGCTTGGCTTCGAGTGTAGCTTGGTGCTTGGTTTGACGCTTGATTGGCGCTCGGCTTGGCGCTTGGCTTGGTGCTTGGTTTGGCGCTTGGCTAAGCGTTTGGGTTGACGTTTAGTTTGACGCTTGGCTTTGCGCTTGGCTTGGCGCTTGGTTTGTCGTGTGGCTTTTCGCTTGGCTTGACGCTTGGCTTGGCGCTTGGCTTGACACTTGGCATGGCACTTGGCTTGGCGCTTGGTTTGGCGCTTGGCTTGGCGCTTAGTTTGGCGTTTGGTTTGGCGCTTGGTTGGAGGCTTGCCTTGGCGCTTGGCTTGGCGCTTGCCCTGGCGCTTGGCTTGGCGCGTGGTTTGGCGCTTGACTTGGCCCTTGGCTTGGCGCTTGGCATGGTGCTTTCTTTGGCGCTTGGCTTAACGCTTGGCTTGGCGCTTGGTTTGGCGCTTGGTTTGGCGCTTGGCTTAGCGCTTGGCTTAGCGCTTGGCTTAACGCTTGGCTTGGCTCTTGGTTTGGCGCTTGCCTTGGCGCTTGGCTTGGCGCTTGGTTTGGCGCTTGGCTTAACGCTTGGTTTGGCGCTCGGCTTGGCGCTTACCTAGGCGTTTGGCTTGGCGCTTGGTTTGGCGCTTGGTTTGGCGCTTGCCCTGGCGCTTGGCTCGGCGATTGGTTTGGCGTGTGGCTTGGTGCTTGGGTTAGCGCCTATTTTGGCGCTAGGCTTGGCGCTTGGTGTGGCTCTTGGCTTGGCGCTTGGCTTGGCGCTTGGCTTAGCGCTTGGCTTGGCGCTTGGCTTGTTGTGTGGCTTGGTGCTTGGCTTGGCGTGTGGCTTGGTGTTTGGGTTAGCGCCTATTTTGACGCTTAGCCTGGCGCTTGGTTTGGCGGTTAACTTGGAGCTTGGCTTAACGCTTGGTTTAGCTTGTGGCTTGGTGCTTAGGTTAGGGCCTATTTTGATGCTTGGCTTGGCGCTTGGCTTGGCGCTTGGCGTGGCGCTTGACTTGGCGCTTGGCTTGGCAATTTACTTGGTGCTTGCTTCGGCGCTTGGCTTGGCGCTTGGTTTGGCGCTCGGCTTGGAGCTTGGTTTGTCGTGTGGCTTGGAGCTTGGGTTAACGCCTATTTTGGCGCTTGGCTTGGCGCTTGGCTTGGCGCTTGCCCTGGCGCTTGGCTTGGCTTGTGGTTTGGCGCTTGACTTGGCCCTTGGCTTGGCGCTTGGCATGGTGCTTTCTTTGGCGCTTGGCTTAACGCTTAACTTGGCGCTTGGTTTGGCGCTTGGCTTGGCGCTTGGCTTAGAGCTTGCCCTGGCGCTTGTCTTGGTGATTTCTTTGGCGCCTGGCTTGGTGCTTGATTTGGCGTTCGGCTTGGCGCTTGGTTTGGCGCTTGGCTTGGGGCTTGGTTTGACGCTTGGCTTAGCGATTAGTTTTGCGCTTGGCTTCGAGTGTAGCTTGGTGCTTGGTTTAACGCTTGGCTTGACGCTTGGCTTGGCGCTTGGCTTGGTGCTTGGTTTGGCGCTCGGCTTGGCGCTTGGTTTGGCGCTTGGCATGGGGCTTGGTTTGACGCTTGGCTTAGCGATTAGTTTTGCGCTTGGCTTCGAGTGTAGCTTGGTGCTTGGTTTGACGCTTGGTTTGGCGCTTGGCTTGGCGCTTGGCTTAGCGCTTGGTTTGTCGTGTGGCTTGGCGCTCGGCTTGACGCTTGGCTTGGCGCTTGGCTTGACACTTGGCATGGCACTTGGCTTGGCGCTTGGTTTGGCGCTTGACTTAGCTCTTGGCTTGGCGCTTGCCCTGGCGCTTGGCTTAGCGATTCCTTTGGCGCTTGGCTTGGCGCTTGGTTTGGCGCTTGGCTTAGCTCTTGGCTTGGTGCTTGCCCTGGCGCTTGGCTTAGTGATTTCTTTGGCGCATGGCTTGGCGCTTGGTTTGGCGCTTGGCTTAGCGCTTGACTTGGCGCTTGCCCTGGCGCTTGGCTTAATGATTTCTTTGGCGCTTGGCTTAACGCTTGGCTTGGCGCTTGGTTTCGCGCTTGATTTGGCGCTTGGCTTGGCGCTTGGTTTGGCACTTGGCTTGGCGCTTGGCTTAGAGCTTGCCCTGGCGCTTGGCTTAGTGATTTCTTTGGCGCTTGGCCTGGCGCTTTGTTTGACGCTTGGTTTGGCGCTAGGCTTGGCGCTTGGTTTGGCGCTTGGCTTGGCGCTTGCCCTGGCGCTTGGCTTAGTGATTTCTTTGGCGCTTGGCCTGGCGCTTTGTTTGACGCTTGGTTTGGCGCTAGGCTTGGCGCTTGGTTTGGCGCTTGGTTTGGCGCTTGGTTTGGCGCTTGGCTTGGCGATTGGCTTGGTGCTTTGGTTAGCGCTTATCTTGGCGCTTGACTTGGCGCTTGGCTTGGCGCATGTCTTGGCGCTCGATTTGGTTCTTGGCTTGACATTTGGTTGGGCGTGTGGCTTGGTGCTTGGGTTAACGCCTATTTTGGCGCTTGCCTTGGCGCTTGGCTTGGCGCTTGGTTTGGCGCTTACACTGGCTCTTGGCTTAATGATTTCTTTGGCGCTTGGCTTGGTGCTTGATTTGGCGCTTGCCTTGGCGCTTTGCTTGGCGCTTGGTTTAGCGCTTGGCTTAACGTTTGGCTTGGCGCTTGGTTTGGCGCTTGCCTTGGCGCTTGGCTTGGCGCTTGGTTTGGCGCTTGGCTTAGCGCTTGGCTTAGCGCTTGGTTTATCGTGTGGCTTGGTGCTTAGGTTAGCGCCTATTTTAATGCTTGGCTTGGCGCTTGGCTTGGCGCTTGGCTTAGCGCTTGGCGTGGCGCTTGACTTGACGCTTGGCTTGGCACTTTACTTGGTGCTTGCTTCGTCGCTTGGCTTGGCGCTTGGTTTGGCGCTTGGCTTGACGCTTGGTTTGGCGGTTGGCTTGGTGCTTGGCTAGGCGCTTCGCTTGGCGCTTGGTTTAACGCTTGGCTTGGCGCTTGCCCTAGAGCTTGGCTTAATGCTTGCTTTGGCGCTTGGCTTGGCGCTTGGTTTGGCGCTTGGCTTAGCGCTTGGTTCGGCGCTTGGCTTGGCGCTTGGCTAGGCGCTTTGCTTGGCCCTTGGTTTGACGCTTGGCTTGTTGCTTGACCTGGCGCTCACTTTGGCGCTTGGCTTTACGCATGGCTTGGCGCTTGGCTTGGCGCTTGGCTTTGCGCTTGGCTTGGCGCCTGGCTTGTGCTTGGTGTGACGCTTGGCTTAGCGATTAGTTTTGCGCTTGGCTTCGAGTGTAGCTTGGCGCTTGGCTTGACGCTTGGTTTGGGGCTTAGCTTAGCGCTTGGTTTGGCGCTCGGCTTGGCGCTTCGCCAAGCGTTTAGCTTGACGCTTAGTTTGACGCTTGGCTTTACGCTTGGCTTGGCGCTTGGCTTGGCGCTTGGTTTGTCATGTGGCTTGGTGCTTGGGTTAACGCCTATTTTGGCGCTTGGCTTAGCGCTTGGCTTGGCGCTTGGCTTGACGCTTGGCTTGGCGCTTGGCTTGACGCTTGGCATGGCGCTTGGCTTGGCGCTTGGTTTGGCGCTTGACTTGGCGCTTGGTTTGACGCTTGGCATGGTGCTTGCTTTGGCGCTTGGCTTGGCGCTTGGTTTGGCGCTTGGCTTGGCGCTTGGCTTAGCGCTTGCCCTGGTGCTTGTCTTGGTGATTTCATTGGCGCTTGGCTTGGTGCTTGATTTGGCGCTTGGCTTGGCGCTTGGTTTGGCGCTTGGCTTGGCGCTTGGCTTGGCGCTTGGCTTGGCGCTTGCCCTGGCGCTTGGCTTAGTGATTTCTTTGGCGCTTGGTTTGGCGCTTGGGTTGACGCTTGGTTTGGAGCTTGGCTTGGCGCTGGGTTTGGCGCTTGGCTTGGCGCTTGCCCTGGCGCTTGGCTTGGTAATTTCTTTGGCGCTTGGCTTGGCGCTTGGTTTGGCGCTTGGTTTGGCGCTTGGTTTGGCGCTTGGCTTGGCGCTTGGTTTGGCGCTTGGCTTGGCGATTGGCTTGGTGCTTTGGTTAGCGCTTATCTTGGCGCTTGGCTTGGCGCTTGGCTTGGCGCCTGGCTTGTGCTTGGTGTGACGCTTGGCTTAGCGATTAGTTTTGCGCTTGGCTTCGAGTGTAGCTTGGTGCTTGGTTTGACGCTTGGCTTGGCGCTTGGCTTGGCGCTGGGTTTGGCGCTTGACTTGGCGTTTGGCTTGGCGCTTGGTTTGGCGCTTGGTTTGGCGCCTGGTTTGGCGCTTTGTTTGGCGCTTGGTTTGGCGCTTGGCTTGGCGCTTGGCTTGGTGTTAGACATGGCGCTTGGCTTGGCGCTTGGCTTGGCGCTTGGCTTGGCGCTTAGCTTGGCGCTCGGCTTGGCGTGTGGCTTGGTGCTTGGTTTGGCGTGTGGCTTGGTGCTTAGGTTAGCGCCTATTTTGGCGCTTGGCTTGGCGCTTGGTTTGGCGCTTGACTTGGCGTTTGGCTTGACGCTTGGCATAGTGCTTGCTTTGGCGCTTGGCTTGGCGCTTGGTTTGGCGTTTGGATTGGCGCTTGGTTGGGGGCTTGGCTTGGCGCTTGGCTTGGCGCTTGCCCTGGCGCTTGGCTTGGCGCTTGGTTTAGCGCTTGACTTGGCCCTTGGTTTGGCGCTTGGCATGGTGCTTGCTTTAGCGCTTGGCTTGGCGCTTGGTTTGGCGCTTGATTTGTCGCTTGGCTTGGCGCTTGGTTTGGCGTTGGGCTTGGCGCTTGGCTTAGCGCTTGGCTTGGTGATTTCTTTGGCGCTTGGATTGGTGCTCGATTCAGCCCTTGGCATGGCGCTTGGTTTGGCGCTTGGCTTGGCGCTTGCCCTGGCGTTTGGCTTGGTGATTTTTTTGGCGCTTGGGTTAGCGCTTGGTTTGGCGCTTGGCTTGGCGCTTGGCTTGGCGCTTGGCTTGGCGCTTGGCTTGGCGCTTGCCCTTTCGCTTGGCTTGGTGATTTTTTTGGCGCTTGGGTTAGCGCTTGGTTTGGCGTTTGGCTTGGCCTTGGTTTGGCGCTTGGCTTGGCGCTTGCGCTGGCGCTTGGCTTGGTGATTTCTTTAACGCTTGGCTTGGCGATTGGTTTGGCGCTTGGCTTGGCGCTTGGTTTGACGCTTGGCTTGGTGATTGGCTTTGCCCTTGGCTAGGCGTGTGGCTTGGTGCTTTGGTTAGCGCCTATTTTGGCGCTTGCTTTGGCGCTCCGCTTGGCGCTTGGTTTGGCGCTTGGCTTGGCGCTTGGTTTGACGCTTGGCTTAGCGATTAGTTTTGCTCTTGGCTTCGAGTGTAGCTTGGTGCTTGGTTTGACGCTTGGCTTGGCGCTCGGTTTGGCGCTTGGCTTGGTGCTTGGTTTGGCGCTTGGCTAAGCGTTTGGGTTGACGTTTAGTTTGACGCTTGGCTTTGCGCTTGGCTTGGCGCTTGGTTTGTCGTGTGGCTTTTCGCTTGGCTTGACGCTTGGCTTGGCGCTTGGCTTGACACTTGGCATGGCACTTGGCTTGGCGCTTGGTTTGGCGCTTGGCTTGGCGCTTAGTTTGGCGTTTGGTTTGGCGCTTGGTTGGAGGCTTGCCTTGGCGCTTGGCTTGGCGCTTGCCCTGGCGCTTGGCTTGGCGCGTGGTTTGGCGCTTGACTTGGCCCTTGGCTTGGCGCTTGGCATGGTGCTTTCTTTGGCGCTTGGCTTAACGCTTGGCTTGGCGCTTGGTTTGGCGCTTGGTTTGGCGCTTGGCTTAGCGCTTGGCTTAGCGCTTGTCTTGGCGCTTTGCTTGGCGCTTGGTTTAGCGCTTGGCTTAACGTTTGGCTTGGCGCTGGGTTTGGCGCTTGCCTTGGCGCTTGGCTTGGCGCTTGGTTTGGCGCTTGGCTTAGCGCTTGGCTTAGCGCTTGGTTTATCGTGTGGCTTGGTGCTTAGGTAAGCGCCTATTTTAATGCTTGGCTTGGCGCTTGGCTTGGCGCTTGGCTTAGCGCTTGGCGTGGCGCTTGACTTGGCGCTTGGCTTGGCACTTTACTTGGTGCTTGCTTCGGCGCTTGGCTTGGCGCTTGGTTTGGCGCTTGGCTTGACGCTTGGTTTGGCGGTTGGCTTGGTGCTTGGCTAGGCGCTTCGCTTGGCGCTTGGTTTAACGCTTGGCTTGGCGCTTGCCCTAGAGCTTGGCTTAATGCTTGCTTTGGCGCTTGGCTAGGCGCTTTGCTTGGCCCTTGGTTTGACGCTTGGCTTGTTGCTTGACTTGGCGCTCACTTTGGCGCTTGGCTTTACGCATGGCTTGGCGCTTGGCTTGGCGCTTGGCTTTGCGCTTGGCTTCGCGATTAGTTTTGCGCTTGGCTTCGAGTGTAGCTTGGCGCTTGGCTTGACGCTTGGTTTGGCGCTTAGCTTAGCGCTTGGTTTGGCGCTCGGCTTGGCGCTTCGCCAAGCGTTTGGCTTGACGCTTAGTTTGACGCTTGGCTTTACGCTTGGCTTGGCGCTTGGCTTGGCGCTTGGTTTGTCATGTGGCTTGGTGCTTGGGTTAACGCCTATTTTGGCGCTTGGCTTGGCGCTTGGCTTGACGCTTGGCTTGGCGCTTGGCTTGACGCTTGGCATGGCGCTTGGCTTGGCGCTTGGTTTGGCGCTTGACTTGGCGCTTGGTTTGACGCTTGGCATGGTGCTTGCTTTGGCGCTTGGCTTGGGGCTTGGCTTAGCGCTTGCCCTGGCGCTTGTCTTGGTGATTTCATTGGCGCTTGGCTTGGTGCTTGATTTGGCGCTTGGCTTGGCGCTTGGTTTGGCGCTTGGCTTGGCGCTTGGCTTGGCGCTTGGCTTGGCGCTTGCCCTGGCGCTTGGCTTAGTGATTTCTTTGGCGCTTGGTTTGTCGTGTGGCTTTTCGCTTGGCTTGACGCTTGGCTTGGCGCTTGGCTTGACACTTGGCATGGCACTTGGCTTGGCGCTTGGTTTGGCGCTTGGCTTGGCGCTTAGTTTGGCGTTTGGTTTGGCGCTTGGTTGGAGGCTTGCCTTGGCGCTTGGCTTGGCGCTTGCCCTGGCGCTTGGCTTGGCGCGTGGTTTGGCGCTTGACTTGGCCCTTGGCTTGGCGCTTGGCATGGTGCTTTCTTTGGCGCTTGGCTTAACGCTTGGCTTGGCGCTTGGTTTGGCGCTTGGTTTGGCGCTTGACTTAGCGCTTGGCTTAGCGCTTGGCTTAACGCTTGGCTTGGCTCTTGGTTTGGCGCTTGCCTTGGCGCTTGGCTTGGCGCTTGGTTTGGCGCTTGGCTTAACGCTTGGTTTGGCGCTCGGCTTGGCGCTTACCTAGGCGTTTGGCTTGGCGCTTGGTTTGGCGCTTGGTTTGGCGCTTGCCCTGGCGCTTGGCTCGGCGATTGGTTTGGCGTGTGGCTTGGTGCTTGGGTTAGCGCCTATTTTGGCGCTTGGCTTGGCGCTTGGTGTGGCTCTTGGCTTGGCGCTTGGCTTGGCGCTTGGCTTAGCGCTTGGCTTGGCGCTTGGCTTGTTGTGTGGCTTGGTGCTTGGCTTGGCGTGTGGCTTGGTGTTTGGGTTAGCGCCTATTTTGACGCTTAGCCTGGCGCTTGGTTTGGCGGTTAACTTGGAGCTTGGCTTAACGCTTGGTTTAGCTTGTGGCTTGGTGCTTAGGTTAGGGCCTATTTTGATGCTTGGCTTGGCGCTTGGCTTGGCGCTTGGCGTGGCGCTTGACTTGGCGCTTGGCTTGGCAATTTACTTGGTGCTTGCTTCGGCGCTTGGCTTGGCGCTTGGTTTGGCGCTCGGCTTGGAGCTTGGTTTGTCGTGTGGCTTGGAGCTTGGGTTAACGCCTATTTTGGCGCTTGGCTTGGCGCTTGGCTTGGCGCTTGCCCTGGCGCTTGGCTTGGCTTGTGGTTTGGCGCTTGACTTGGCCCTTGGCTTGGCGCTTGGCATGGTGCTTTCTTTGGCGCTTGGCTTAACGCTTAACTTGGCGCTTGGTTTGGCGCTTGGCTTGGCGCTTGGCTTACAGCTTGCCCTGGCGCTTGTCTTGGTGATTTCTTTGGCGCCTGGCTTGGTGCTTGATTTGGCGTTCGGCTTGGCGCTTGGTTTGGCGCTTGGCTTGGGGCTTGGTTTGACGCTTGGCTTAGCGATTAGTTTTGCGCTTGGCTTCGAGTGTAGCTTGGTGCTTGGTTTAACGCTTGGCTTGACGCTTGGCTTGGCGCTTGGCTTGGTGCTTGGTTTGGCGCTCGGCTTGGCGCTTGGTTTGGCGCTTGGCTTGGGGCTTGGTTTGACGCTTGGCTTAGCGATTAGTTTTGCGCTTGGCTTCGAGTGTAGCTTGGTGCTTGGTTTGACGCTTGGTTTGGCGCTTGGCTTGGCGCTTGGCTTAGCGCTTGGTTTGTCGTGTGGCTTGGCGCTCGGCTTGACGCTTGGCTTGGCGCTTGGCTTGACACTTGGCATGGCACTTGGCTTGGCGCTTGGTTTGGCGCTTGACTTAGCTCTTGGCTTGGTGCTTGCCCTGGCGCCTGGCTTAGCGATTCCTTTGGCGCTTGGCTTGGCGCTTGGTTTGGCGCTTGGCTTAGCTCTTGGCTTGGTGCTTGCCCTGGCGCTTGGCTTAGTGATTTCTTTGGCGCATGGCTTGGCGCTTGGTTTGGCGCTTGGCTTAGCGCTTGACTTGGCGCTTGCCCTGGCGCTTGGCTTAATGATTTCTTTGGCGCTTGGTTTAACGCTTGGCTTGGCGCTTGGTTTCGCGCTTGATTTGGCGCTTGGCTTGGCGCTTGGTTTGGCACTTGGCTTGGCGCTTGGCTTAGCGCTTGCCCTGGCGCTTGGCTTAGTGATTTCTTTGGCGCTTGGCCTGGCGCTTTGTTTGACGCTTGGTTTGGCGCTAGGCTTGGCGCTTGGTTTGGCGCTTGGCTTGGCGCTTGCCCTGGAGCTTGGCTTGGTGATTTCTTTGGCGCTTGGCTTGGCGCTTGGTTTGGCGCTTGGTTTGGCGCTTGGTTTGGCGCTTGGCTTGGCGATTGGCTTGGTGCTTTGGTTAGCGCTTATCTTGGCGCTTGACTTGGCGCTTGGCTTGGCGCATGTCTTGGCGCTCGATTTGGTTCTTGGCTTGACATTTGGTTGGGCGTGTGGCTTGGTGCTTGGGTTAACGCCTATTTTGGCGCTTGCCTTGGCGCTTGGCTTGGCGCTTGGTTTGGCGCTTACACTGGCTCTTGGCTTAATGATTTCTTTGGCGCTTGGCTTGGTGCTTGATTTGGCGCTTGCCTTGGCGCTTTGCTTGGCGCTTGGTTTAGCGCTTGGCTTAACGTTTGGCTTGGCGCTTGGTTTGGCGCTTGCCTTGGCGCTTGGTTTGGCGCTTGCCTTGGCGCTTGGCTTGGCGCTTGGTTTGGCGCTTGGCTTAGCGCTTGGCTTAGCGCTTGGTTTATCGTGTGGCTAATCCACGTGCCAAGGAGAGCGCCAAACCATGCGCTAAGCCAAGCGCCAAGCCAAACGCCAAGCCAAGCGCCAAGCCACGCGCCAAGCCAAACGCCAAGCCAAGCGCCAAGCAACGCGCCAAGAAAAACGCCAAGCCATGGGCCAAGAAAAGCGCCAAGCCATGGGCCAATCCACGCGTCAAGCCAAGCGCCAAGCCAAACGCCAAGCCACGCGCCAAGAAAAGCGCCAAGCCATGCGCCAAGCCACGCGCCAAGGAAAGCGACTAGCCAAGCGCCAAGCTAAGCGCCAAGGAAAGCGCCAAGCCAAGCGCCAAGCCAAGCACCAAATCACGCGCCAAAAAAAGCGCCAAGCCATGGGCCAAGCCACGCGTCAAGCCAAACGCCAAGCCAAGCGCCAAGCCACGCGCCAAGAAAAGCGCCAAGCCATGCGCCAAGCCACGCGCCAAGGAAAGCGCCAAGCCAAGCGCCAAGCCAAATGCCAAGCCAAACGCCAAGCCACGCGCCAGGAAAAGCGAAAAACCATGCGCCAAGCCAAACGCAAAGCCAAGCGCCATGCCAAGCGCCAACCCACGCACCAAAGAGAGCGCCAAGCCATGCGCCAAGCCAAGCGCCAAGCCAAGCGCCTAGCCAAGCACTACGCCTCGCACCAAGTCACACGCCAAGCAAAGCGCTAAGGCAAGCGATAAACCACTCTCCAAAAAAGCGGCAAGCCAAGCGACAAGCCACGCGCCAAGAAAGCGCTAAGCCAAGCGTCCAGCCAAGCGCTAAGCCAAGCGCCAAAGAGAGCGCCAAGCCATGCGCCAAGCCAAGCGCCAAGTCAAGAGCCAAGCCAAGCGCCAAGCTACGCGCCAAGAAAGCGCCAAGCCAAGCGTTAAGAAGAGCGCGAAGCCACGCGCCAAGTTAAGCGCCAAGCCACGCGCTAAGCCACGCGCCAGGATAAGCACCAACCCAAGCGATAAGCCACGCGCCAAGCCACGCTCCAGGAAAAGCGCCAACCCAAGCGATAAGCCAAGCGCCAAGCCACGCGCCAAGCCAGGCGGCAAGAGAAGCGTTAAGCCACGCGCCAAGGAAAGCGCCAACCCAAGCGATAAGCCACGCGCCAAGCCACGCGCCAAGAAAGGCGCTAAGCCAAGCGACAAACCACGCGCCAAAAAAAGCGCCAAGCCAAGCGTTAAGCCAAACGTTGAGCTAAACGCCAAGAAAAGCTAGAAACCAAGCGCCAAACCTAGCGACTAGCCACGTGCCAAGAAAAGCGTCAAACCAAGTGCCAAGTTACGCGCCAAGGAGAGCGCCACGCCATGCGCCAAACCAAGCGCCAAGCCAAGTGCCAAGCCAAGCGCCAAACCGCGCGCCAAGAAAAGAGCCAACAAAAGCGCCAAGCCAAGCGCCAAATCAAACAGCAAGCCAAACGCCAAGCCACGCGCAAAAAAAAGGGCCAAGCCAAGCGCCAATCCAAGCGCCAAGCCAAGCGCCAGGCCAAGCGCCAAGCCAAGCGCCAAGCCACGCGCCAAAGAGAGCGCTAAGCCGTGCGCCAAGCCAAGCGCCAAGTTACGCGCCAAACGAAGCGCCAAGCCAAGCGCCAAGTCAAGTGCCAAGCCACGCGCCAAGAAAAACACCAAGCCAAGCGACAAGCTACGCGCCAAGAAAAGCGCCAAGCCAAGCGCCAAGCCAAGCGCCAAGCCAAGTGCCAAGCCACCCGCCAAAAAAACGCCAAGGAAAGCGCCAAGCCAAACGTCAAGCCAAGCGCAAAGCGCCCAGCCGAGCGCCAAGCCACGCGCCAAGCCACGCGTCAAGAAAAGCGTCAAGCCACGCGCCAAGCCAAGCGCCAAGCCACGCGCCAAGAAAACGCCAAGCCAAGCGACAAGCCACGCGCCAAGAAAGCGCCATGCCCAGCGCCAAGCCAAACGCCAAGCCAAGCGCCCAGCCAAGCGCCAAGCCACGCGCCAAGAAGAGCGCCAAGCTATGCGCCAAGCCAAGCGACAAGCCATGCGCAAAGAAAGCCCCAAGCCAAGCGTCCAGCCAAGCGCCAAGCCGCGCAATAAGAAAAGCGCAAAGCCAAGCGCCTAGCCACATGCCAAGCCACGCGCCAAGAAAAGCTCCAAACCAAGCGCCAAGGCAAGCGCCAAGCCAAGCGCAAAGCCACGCGCCAAGCCACGCAATAAGAAAAGGGCAAAGCCAAGCGCCTAGCCACATGCCAAGCCAAGTGCCAAGATAAGCGCCAAGCCACGCACCAAGGAGAGCGCCAAGCTATGCGCCAAGCCAAGCGACAAGCCATGCGCAAAAAAAGCGCCAAGCCAAGCGTCCAGCCAAGCGTCCAGCCAAGCGCCAAGCCACGCAATAAGAAAAGCGCAAAGCCAAGCGCCTAGCCACATGCCAAGCCACGCGCCAAGAAAAGCTCCAAACCAAGCGCCAGGGCAAGCGCCAAGCCAAGCGCCAAGCCAAGCGGCAACCCACGCGCCAAGCCACGCAATAAGAAAAGCGCAAAGCCAAGCGCCAAGCCAAGAGCCAAGCCACGCGCGAAACCAAGCGCCAAGCCACGCGCCAAGCCACGCAATAAGAAAAGCGCAAAGCCAAGCGCCAAGCCACATGCCAAGCCACGCGCCAAGAAAAGCGCCAAACCAAGCGCCAAGCCAAGCGCCAAGCCAAGCGTCCAGCCAAGCGCCATGCCACGCGCCAAGCCACGCGCCAAGGAGAGCGCCAAGCTATGCGCCAGGCCAAGCGCCAAGATAAGCGCCAAGCCAAGAGCCAAGCCACGCGCCAAGAAAAGCGCGAAGCCAAGCGACAAGCCACGCGTGGTTTGGCGCTTGGCTTTGCTTTTTTCTTAGCGCGTAGTTTGGCGCGTGGCTTTGCGCTTGGCTGGGAGCTTGGCTTGGCGCTTGGCTGGACGCTTGGCTTTGCGCTGTTCTTATTGCGCGGCTTGGCGCTTGGCTGGACGCTTAGCTTGGCGCTTTCTTTGCGCTTGGCTTGTCGCTTGGCTTGGCGCATAGCTTGGCACTCTTCTTGGCGCGTGGCTTGGCGCTTGGCTGGGCGCTTGGCTTGGCGTTTGGCTTGGCGCTGGGCATGGCGCTTTCTTGGCGCATGGCTTGTCGCTTGGCTTGGCGTTTTCTTGGCGCGTGGGTTGGCGCTTGGCTTGGCGCGTGGCTTGGCGCTTTTCTTGACGCGTGGCTTGGCGCGTGGCTTGGCGCTCGGCTGGGCGCTTTGCGCTTGGCTTGACGTTTGGCTTGGCGCTTTCCGTGGCGTTTTTTTTGGCGGTTGGCTTGGCACTTGGCTTGGCGCTTGGCTTGGTGCTTGGCTTGGCGCTTGGCTTGGCGCTTGCCCTGGCGCTTGGTTTGGAGCTTTTCTTGGCGCGTGGCTTGGCATGTGGCTAGGCGCTTGGCTTTGCGCTTTTCTTATTGCGTGGCTTGGCGCTTGGCTGGACGCTTGGCTGGACGCTTGGCTTAGCGCTTTTTTTGCGCATGGCTTGTCGCTTGTCTTGGCGCATAGCTTTGCGCTCTCCTTGGTGCGTGGCTTGGCGCTTATCTTGGCACTTGGCTTGGCATGTGGCTAGGCGCTTGGCTTTGCGCTTTTCTTATTGCGTGGCTTGGCGCGTGGCTTGGCGCTTGGCTTGGCGCTTGGCTTGGCGCTTGCCTTGGCGCTTGGTTTGGAGCTTTTCTTGGCGCGTGGCTTGGCATGTGGCTAGGCGCTTGGCTTTGCGCTTTTCTTATTGCGCGGCTTGGCGCTTGGCTGGACGCTTGGCTTTGCGCTTTTCTTATTGCGCGGCTTGGCGCTTGGCTGGACGCTTGGCTTGGCGCTTTCTTTGCGCTTTTCTTGTCGCTTGGCTTGGCGCATAGCTTGGCGCTCTTCTTAGCGCGTGGCTTGGCGCTTGGCTGGGCGCTTGGCTTGGCGTCTGGCTTGGCGCTGGGCATGGCGCTTTCTTGGCGCGTGGCTTGTCGCTTGGCTTGGCGTTTTCTTGGCGCGTGGCTTGGCGCTTGGCTTGGCGCTTGGCTTGGCGCGTGGCTTGGCGCTTTTCTTGACGCGTGGCTTGGCGCGTGGCTTGGCGCTCGGCTGGGCACTTTGCGCTTGGCTTGACGTTTGGCTTGGCGCTTTCCTTGGCGTTTTTTTTGGCGGGTGGCTTGGCACTTGGCTTGGCGCTTGGCTTGGTGCTTGGTTTGGCGCTTGGCTTGGCGCTTTTCTTTGCGCGTAGCTTGTCGCTTGGCTTGGTGCTTTCCTTGGCGTTTTTTTTGGCGGGTGGCTTGGCACTTGGCTTGGCGCTTGGCTTGGTGCTTGGTTTGGCACTTGGCTTGGCGCTTGGCTTGGCGCTTGGTTTGGCACTTGGCTTGGCGCTTGGCTTGGCGCTTCGTTTGGCGCGTAACTTGGCGCTTGGCTTGGCGCATGGCTTAGCGCTCTCTTTGGCGCGTGGCTTGGCGCTTGGCTGGGAGCTTGGCTTGGCGCGTGGCTTGGCGCTTGGCTGGGCGTTTGGCTTTTCGCTTGGCCTGGCGCTTGGCTTGGCGCTTGGATTGGCGCTTGGCTTGGCCCTTTTTTTTGCGCGTGGCTTGGCGTTTGGCTTGCTGTTTGATTTGGCGCTTGGCTTGGCGCTTTTGTTGGCTCTTTTCTTGGCGCGCGGTTTGGCGCTTGGCTTGGCACTTGGCTTGGCGCTTGGTTTGGCGCATGGCGTGGCGCTCTCCTTGGCGCGTGGCTTGGCGCTTGGTTTGACGCTTTTCTTGGCACGTGGCTAGTCGCTAGGTTTGGCGCTTGGTTTCTAGCTTTTCTTGGCGTTTAGCTCAACGCTTGGCTTAACGCTTGGCTTGGCGCTTTTTTTGGCGCGTGGTTTGTCGCTTGGCTTAGCGCTTTTTTTGGCGCGTGGCTTGGCGCGTGGCTTATCGCTGGGGTTGGCGCTTTCCGTGGCGCGTGGCTTAACGCTTCTCTTGCCGCCTGGCTTGGCGCGTGGCTTGGCGCTTGGCTTATCGCTTGGGTTGGCGCTTTTCCTGGCGCGTGGCTTGGCACGTGGCTTATCGCTTGGGTTGGCGCTTTTCCTAGCGCGTGGCTTGGCGCGTGGCTTGTCGCTTAGCTTGGCGCTTTCCTTGGCGCATGTCGTGGCGCTCTTCTTGGCGCGTGGCTTGGCGCTTGGCTTGGCGCGTGGCTTGGCGCTCTTCTTAACGCTTGGCTTGGCGCTTTCTTCACGCGTGGCTTTTGCCTTGGCTTGGCGCTTTCTTGGCGCGTAGCTTGGCGCTTGGCTTGGCTCTTGGCTTGGCGCTTGGCTTGGCGCATGGCTTGGCGCTCTCTTTGGCGCTTGGCTTAGCGCTTGGCTGGACGCTTGGCTTAGCGCTTTCTAGGCGCGTGGCTTGTCGCTTGGCTTGCCGCTTTTTTGGAGCGTGGTTTATCGCTTGGCTTAGCGCTTTTCTTGGCGCGTGACTTGGTGCGAGGCGTAGTGCTTGGCTAGGCGCTTGGCTTGGCGCTTGGCTTGGCGCATGGCTTGGCGTTCTGTTTGGTGCGTGGGTTGGCGCTTGGCATGGCGCTTGGCTTTGCGTTTGGCTTGGCTCATGGTTTTTCGCTTTTCTTGGCGCGTGGCTTGGCGCTTGGCTGGGCGCATATCTTGGCGCTTGGCTTGGCGCTTGGTTTGGCGCTTAGCTTAGCGCTTGGCTTGGCACTTGGCTTAGCGTGTGGCTTGGTGCTTGGGTTATCGCCTATTTTGGCGCTTGGCTTGGCGCTTGGCTTGTCGCTTGGCTTGACGCTTGGCCTGGCGCTTGGCTCGGCGCTTGGCTTAGCGCTTGTCTTGGCACTTGGCTTGGCGTGTGGCTTGGTGCTTGGTTTGGCGTGTGGCTTGGTGCTTAGGTTAGCGCCTATTTTGGCGCTTGGCTTGGCGCTTGGCTTTGCGCTTGGTTTGGAGCTTGACTTGGCGCTTTGCTTGGCGCTTGGCTGGCCGTTTGGTTTGGCTTCTGGCTTCACGCTTGGCGTGGCGCTGGGCTTGGCGATTGGCTTGGCACGTGGCTTGGCTCTTGGTTTGGCGCTTGGCTTGGGGCTTTTTTTTTTTTTTTTTTTTCTTGATTGAAGGAGGTGGAAATCTTCAAAAGACTCTTAGGTAATAGTCCCTAAGGAGTGTCGGATTCGATTAGTAAAATGGTTCAATCGCCTACCGACTAAAACCCCCCCCTTCGCTTCGTATGTCTCAACGGAATCGCCATTCAGCATTGCTTCATTGAGACTTACTCCGTTCGTCTTTTAGTGTTGTTCCTGTTGTCTCGCCCTTTCTTCGTCTTCTTTTGTTTTCATGATGGCCTTTACTGCGGTCTCTATCGTGGTCCACTTTTCTTCGCTATCGAGCATAATGTTTATTATGTTTCCCGTTGTCATTTCCTCTCCAATTCCACGTGTCGCTCTATTTCTTATTTCTTGCCATCTGTTGCACTCCAGTATGGTATGTTGTGGAGTGTCCCGTTCACCGCAGTACACGCAGCTCTCCGTGTTCGAGAGTTTCATTCTGTAGAGGTACGTTTGGAAGCTTCCATGTCCAGTTAGAAATTGCGTTAAGTAGTAGCTCACTTCTCCGTGCTCTCTTGTCACCCAGGATTTTACGTCTACTATTAACTTCCTTGTCCACTCGGCCGTTTGTCCTTGCTGTCTCCATTCTTCTTGCCATTTACGGAAAGTTTCCTCTCTCGCTTCTTTTTTCTGTTGCCTTCGGTTTGCCCCGTTTGCGTATGATCGTTCGGCCACTAATAAGTGGATGGGGATCACTCCAGCTACTACCTGAATCGCTCTCGCAGACGCAGTTCGGTAAGCGCTTGCGATTCTTATTGCTAATTTCCTCTGTACTCTTTCCAGCATTTTCCTGTATTTATTCATTAACGCAAAATTGGCCCATACTGGAGCTGCATATAGTAGAATAGAGCTCACAGCCGAGGCTATCACTTTTCTGCGTCCTGCCCTTGCTCCTCCTTTATTTGGCATTAATCGGGCGAGAGCTGCTGCGGCCCCCTCCGCCTTTGTAACTATCTTTTGTATGTGGCACCCCATGTTCATATTTCTGCCGAGAACCACGCCCAAGTACTTAAGACATTGTTGGCTTGTAATTTCAATGTTTTCCATATTTATTTCTACTTGTTTTAAGGTATTTTTTCCAGATAGCACCACTATTTCGGTTTTGTGCGAGGCAAGTTGAAGGCCTTTCTTCTCCATCCACTGTTCAACCTTGAATATAGCCCACTCTATGTTCTCTTCAATTTCTGTTTTATTTTTTCCGCACACCACCAGCGCCAGATCGTCGGCGTAACCCACGAGCGATGTTCCGTTAGGTAGTTCCTGCCTTAGTACTTCGTCATAGTACAGGTTCCACAATGTTGGGCCGAGGACGGATCCCTGGGGGACTCCACATGTCATGTCCAGACTGGAACTCTCTCCTACCTGTATCCTTCTGTTTTGGAGGTACCTGCATATTACGTTTACTAAGTAAGGAGCCACTTGTTTTTTTTAATTCCTCTATTATTCCCTCCCATGGTACCGTATTGAATGCGTTCCGAACGTCTAATGTTACCAATACAGCATATTCATTTTTGCGTTGTCTATTGGCCTCCATTCCTATATTCAGTACTTTTGCTATTGCGTCTACCGTGGATCTTCCTTCTCTAAACCCATATTGCATTTCTGCTAGTCCGCCATTTCTCTCTATTTCATCCAGAAGTCTTCTGTTTAGCAACTGTTCAAATAGCTTTCCCATAGTATTTAGGAGACAGAGAGGTCTGTACGTCTTTCTTTCTCCTGGTTGATTCGGCTTTTCGATTAGTATCAATCTGCCTACTTTCCATTCTGTTGGAAAGTTACCTTCCTTCAGCAGCGAATCCATAACCTTACAGCACAGTTCTGGTCTTCTCTCTGTTATTGCCTTGACCACTTCTGGTGGTATTCCGTCTGGGCCCGCCGCTTTGCCCGGTTTCATTTTTCTTCCTGCTTCTCTAATTTTATCGGTTGTGCACGTGGGTATTTCATCGGGCTTTACTTGCATTGCTGGTCATACCTTTCTTCTGTAACTTGGAAATAATTCCTGTGCCACCTGCTGTTGTTCTTCATCTGTCATGGTAAGCGGCGTGCGTAGGCCCAGCACTCCAGTTACTATTTTATATCCTGTGCCACATAAATCTTTGTCTATATCTTCGCAGAGGGTGCACCATGCCTGCTTCTTGGCATTCTTGATAGTTTTTTTAAGAGCTAGCTTTCTTTCTCTATAGTTTTGTTGTTTTTCTAATTTCAGATCCTCGTCCGCATTATCGTCTCTGTTGATTCTTGTTACTAGTCGTTTTGCTCTTAGGCAGGCACGTCGCAGCTCGTTAATTTTGTTATTCCACCAATATGCCTGTTGTCTCTTGGTATTTAAGCCTTTCTTTCGAAAGGTGTTATTGCATGCGCTTTCGATGGTGTTCATGAGATTTTTAACTGTGTACTCATAGTTTTCTTTTTCTATTTCTTCATCTATCTTTCCTATGAGAGCTTCGATCATTTCCCTCTTGAAGATCCAGCCCTTCCTGACATCATGCTGTTGCCTGAGGCTTGTTAGCTCGTCTCCGACTTCTATGTGTATGTTCTTATGGTCGCTTAGGTTTTCTTCGTCCCCCACGTGCCATCCTTTGATGTTTCCCACTATACCTTCAGAACACATAGTCACATCGATATAGGAAGTGCTGTTGTTTCTTTCAAAAGTCGGCGTATTGCCCTGGTTTAATACGCAGAATTCATATTGGTCTATCCATTCGGTCAATATGGCACCCTTATGGTTTTCTCTTGGGGATCCCCATCTGTATGCTTTCGCATTGAAGTCTCCCCCGATTATGATTTTCTTCTTCTCATCTCCGGTGTTTAGTCCCAGTTCAGTCAGGTATTGCTCAAACTGTTCTACATTCACATTTGGGGATATGTAACAGGAGTATATAGTTAATTCGTCTGTTTTAACCCATATGTATCCGTTGCCACCCCCAGTTTTTGATATTTTGATTCTTTTATTTGGTATGTATACCGCTGCATCCTCATTTTTGTCCAAGATCCATCTTCTAGAACTTTTTGCCATATTTCGATTTGGTTCCGACACTAGGGCTAGGTCCACGTCTTCCATGGCACAGTTATGTCTAAACAGGTCCGTCGCTCTTTTGCTCCTGTTTAGATTTACTTGCATTATTTTCATTTTATCTGCTTGTTGAGGTCGCACCCTTCGTCCTCAACTCCTGTACCATTTTATGATATACAGGGCATCTCATTGTCTCGGATTTGTGGCCCTTTTCCTTGCATAGATAGCAGGCTGGTTCATTGTTACAGGTTTTAATTTTGTGTCCTGTTTCTCCACATTTGTGACAAAGTTCTTTCCCTTCCTTTTCTTTGCAGCTTTTGGCGGTGTGTCCAATTTTATGGCATTTATAGCATCTTGGAGGCATCATTACTTCCTTTACCCTCCATCTATTCCATCCTTCTCCAATTCTCTTTTTTGCCAGTAGTTGTGTTGCCTTATTCTGGTTTGTTGTAAGGAAGGCATACTTCATTCCCATTTTGTTAGCTTTGTCCGATATCTTTAACGTGCTGGTGCCTATCTCATTACCTGTCTCTTTGTTTAGGACCTCCCAGATTTCAGGTTCTGTTACCGCTTCATCGATATCCAGTATTATTATTGTTCGCTTTCTTTCTTTTGTCACGATTTCCGCCATGTTTTCCATTTTTTTTTGTCAGTAGTTCTTTGAACGCTTTCGTGGTGTCTTCCTTTTTCCCTTTGATTTTAAGTTGTATACTTCCATTTTCGGTTTTGCTTATGCTATTCACCAATACGTCTTTTGCATCCACCTGCCTTTTCATATTTTTTATTATGTCAGCGTAAGAGGTACCTGTTGTCGGCTTTAAGATGATTGTTTCCGTATTTTTACGATTTGTTACCATCGTCATTTCTTGGTTACCGTCTTTGTCGCTATATTTGGTCAGTTGTTTTCCATTACTATAGATGTTTAACTGTGGGCCATCTCTCCTAAAGACATATTCCGCCATCTTTCTTGTGGCTGTTTCATTTACTGCATTGGTAATGATGCATGTTATCTCGTCATTTCCTTTTCCTTTATTTATCTCTTGTATCCTTTGGAAGGAGGCACGTAGGCCTGCCATGTCGTTAATGTTTCCTCCTTCCTCAACCACCACTGCATATAGGTGCCTTTCCTTACCATCACGAAATTGTCCGTTTCCCATTATGAGTCCATTTCTGGTCACACTACACACAGGTTTTCCTGGTTCTATTTCCTTCTCCCTTAGCTCAGCCTCTAGTTGTGGGTGCGCTTCCATGGCTCTTTTAATGTGCCGGTTGTTGTCAAAGTCTTCTCCCTTATTCATAATTATTATGAGATCTTTTTGAGACTTTTGTTCCGTGTCCCATTTGACAAGTTTACTATTCTTGAAGGTTTCCTCTGGCCACTTCAGCTGCAATATCTCTCGCAGACATTGTTCATCGGGTTCGCCCTCTAGCGTCTCTTCAATTTTCTTTATTAAAGCGTGTTTCTCCTGTGCTTGCTTACTTTCTGTTTGGGTACTCATTTCTTTTGTTGTTTCTTCCAACCGCCTTCCTGTGTCTTTTATCACTGCATCTTTAATTTCCTCAAACAATTTTTCGGCAGATGTTAGGGCAGCTAACGTTTTCATCTTTTTAGAGTATCCGCTTAGTCTTTGTCCCGCTTCCTTTATCTCTTTTTTGGTGTTCGCGTTATCTGCTATTAGTTTGTTCAGCTTTTCTATGTCTTTCATCATTTTTTCCAAGCATACCATATGCATTTCGTATTCCTTTTTCCTTTCCTTCACTATTTTCTCCACTTGCTCCTCCATTTCTGTTCTTGTCGGGGTCTCCATTCTCTTCCTTTTGTTTTCCCTCTTCCCCCCAGTTTCATTTGTGTCCATATCATATGGGAATTCTGGTAGGGAAGAAGTCCTTCTTCCTTCTCTTGCTGGTGTTCTGCTTGTTATTCTAGCTCTTCCAGACACATATTCCTGCTGTTCCAACACGGTTGTTGCCTTTTTTGCTTCTATATCGGTTCTTCTCACAATTTCACCATCCGACCCTGTTGTGCATGATGGTGGCGATCTTGTTATGCTGTCCCTTCTTTTAAATGGGTCTGCAATTGCAAAAATTCCAGTAGCAAGTTTTGTAATCCCGGCCTGGTCACCCACCAGGGATACTATGGGTTCTTCGTTGCAGTTGTTGGCTGACGGTCGGGGGAAGCCTGCTTCATCACTTCCAGATCCGACCGGTACTGGGGATCCGAGCCCCTGCACCGTAAACTGTTTACTCTCATTGTAATCTTCCATAGTCATATCCGGGGTCTTTGCCTGCATTTTAGAGCTAGCTGCCAGCTTTTCCGTCTCTCCACTAGGATTGGTTACCCAGTCTCGGAACAGGATTTATTATCGAGGTTTACTCCTCTAGATATGTCGTGTTTTGCACCCCTAAGGGCACCAGGGCAAACCTCGTGGAGGATGTGGCTCTTCACCACGCACGACACTCTTGGGTAGAGAGAGGCTTTTGGCTAAATAAGTGACGCATCATCTACCCCTGCGTGTATACACACCATGCCCCTGGCTTAGGGCTAGGCTTGGCGCTTGGCGCTTAACTTGGCGCTTGGGTTACTGCTTGACATGGCGTTTGGCTTGGCGCGTGGCTTGGCGCTTGGCTTGGCGCTTGGCTTGGCGCTTGGTTTGGCGCTTGACCTAACGCTTGGCTTGGCGCCTGGCTTAGCGCCTGGCTTGGCGCTCCCCTTGACGCTTGGCTTTGCGCTTGGTATAGCGGTTGGCTTAACGTTTGGCTTGGCGGTTGCCTTGGCGCTTGGCTTTGCGCTTGGTTTGCAGCTTGGCTTGGCGCTTGGCTTGGCGCGTTGCTTGTCGCTTGGCTTGGCGCTTTCCTTAAAGCGTGGTTTGGCGCTTGGCTTGGCGCTTGGCTTGGCGCTTTTTTTGGCGCGTGGCTTGGCACTTGGTTTGGCGCTTGGCTTGGCGCTTGGCTTGGCGCTTTTGTTGGCGCGTTGCTTGGCGCTTGGCTTGCCGCTTGGCTTGGGGCTTGGCTTGGCGCTTTTCTTGGTGGTCTTGTTGGCGCGTAGCTTGGCGCTAGGTTTAGCGGTTAATTTAGCGCCTATTTTTGCGCTTGGCTTGGCGCTTGGCTTGTCGCTTGGCTTGACGCTTGGCTTGGCGCTTGGCTCGGCGCTTGGCTTAGCGCTTGGCTTGGCACTTGGCTTGGCGTGTGGCTTGGTGCTTGGTTTGGCGTGTGGCTTGGTGCTTATGTTAGCGCCTATTTTGGCGCTTGGCTTGGCGCTTGGCTTGGCGCTTGGCTTTGCGCTTGGTTTGGAGCTTGACTTGGCGCTTCGCTTGGCGCTTGGCTGGCCGTTTGGTTTGGCTCCTGGCTTCACGCTTGGCGTGGCGCTGGGCTTGGCGATTGGCTTGGCACGTGGCTTGGCGCTTGGTTTGGCGCTTGGCTTGGGGCTAGGCTTGGCGCTTGGCGCTTAACTTGGCGCTTGGGTTACTGCTTGACATCGCGTTTGGCTTGGCGCGTGGCTTGGCGCTTGGCTTGGCGCTTGGTTTGGCGCTTGACCTAGCGCTTGGCTTGGCGCCTAGCTTAGCGCCTGGCTTGGCGCTCGCCTTGACGCTTGGCTTTGCGCTTGGTATAGCGCTTGGCTTAACGTTTGGCTTAGCGCTTGGCTTGGCACTTGGCTTGGCGTGTGGCTTGGTGCTTGGGTTATCGCCTATTTTGGCGCTTGGCTTGGCGCTTGGTTTGGCGCTTAGCTTAGCGCTTGGCTTGGCACTTGGCTTGGCGTGTGGCTAGGTGCTTGGGCTATCGCCTATTTTGGCGCTTGGCTTGGCGCTTGGCTTGTCGCTTGGCTTGACGCTTGGCATGGCGCTTGGCTTGGCGCTTGGCTTAGCGATTGTCTTGGCACTTGGCTTGGCGTGTGGCTTGGTGCTTGGTTTGGCGTGTGGCTTGGTGCTTAGGTTAGCGCCTATTTTGGCGCTTGGCTTGGCGCTTGGCTTTGCGCTTGGTTTGGAGCTTGACTTGGCGCTTTGCTTGGCGCTTGGCTGGCCGTTTGGTTTGGCTCCTGGCTTCACGCTTGGCGTGGCGCTGGGCTTGGCGATTGGCTTGGCACGTGGCTTGGCGCTTGGTTTGGCGCTTGGCTTGGGGCTAGGCTTGGCGCTTGGCGCTTAACTTGGCGCTTGGGTTACTGCTTGACATTGCGTTTGGCTTAGCGTGGCTTGGCGCTTGGCTTGGCGCTTGGCTTGGCGCTTGGTTTGGCGCTTGACCTAGCGCTTGGCTTGGCGCCTGGCTTAGCGCCTGGCTTGGCGCTCGCCTTGACGCTTGGCTTAGCGCTTGGCAGGACGCTTGGCTTAGCGCTTTCTAGGCGCGTGGTTTGTCGCTTGGCTTGCCGCTTTTTTGGAGCGTGGTTTATCGCTTGGCTTAGCGCTTTTCTTGGCGCGTGACTTGGTGCGAGGCGTAGTGCTTGGCTAGGCGCCTGGCTTGGCGCTTGGCTTGGCGCATGGCTTGGCGCTCTCTTTGGTGCGTGGGTTGGCGCTTGGCATGGCGCTTGGCTTTGCGTTTGGCTTGGCGCATGGTTTTTCGCTTTTCTTGGCGCGTGGCTTGGCGCTTGGCTGGGCGCATGGCTTGGCGCTTGGCTTGGCGCTTGGTTTGGAGCTTAGCTTAGCGCTTGGTTTGGCACTTGGCTTAGCGTGTGGCTTGGTGCTTGGGTTATCGCCTATTTTGGCGCTTGGGTTGGCGCTTGGCTTGTCGCTTGGCTTGACGCTTGGCCTGGCGCTTGGCTCGGCGCTTGGCTTAGCGCTTGGCTTGGCACTTGGCTTGGCGTGTGGCTTGGTGCTTGGTTTGGCGTGTGGCTTGGTGCTTAGGTTAGCGCCTATTTTGGCGCTTGGCTTGGCGCTTGGCTTTGCGCTTGGTTTGGAGCTTGACTTGGCGCTTTTCTTGGCGCTTGGCTGGCCGTTTGGTTTGGCTTCTGGCTTCACGCTTGGCGTGGCGCTGGGCTTGGCGATTGGCTTGGCACGTGGCTTGGCGCTTGGTTTGGCGCTTGGCTTGGGGCTAGGCTTGGCGCTTGGCGCTTAACTTGGCGCTTGGGTTACTGCTTGACATCGCGTTTGGCTTGGCGCGTGGCTTGGCGCTTGGCTTTGCGCTTGGTATAGCGCTTGGCTTAACGTTTGGCTTAGCGCTTGGCTTGGCACTTGGCTTGGCGTGTGGCTTGGTGCTTGGGCTATCGCCTATTTTGGCGCTTGGCTTGGCGCTTGGTTTGGCGCTTAGCTTAGCGATTGTCTTGGCACTTGGCTTGGCGTGTGGCTTGGTGCTTGGTTTGGCGTGTGGCTTGGTGCTTAGGTTAGCGCCTATTTTGGCGCTTGGCTTGGCGCTTGGCTTTGCGCTTGGTTTGGAGCTTGACTTGGCGCTTTGCTTGGCGCTTGGCTGGCCGTTTGGTTTGGCTCCTGGCTTCACGCTTGGCGTGGCGCTGGGTTCGGCGATTGGCTTGGCACCTGGCTTGGTGCTTGGTTTGGCGCTTGGCTTGGGGCTAGGCTTGGCGCTTGGCGCTTAACTTGGCGCTTGGGTTACTGCTTGACATTGCGTTTGGCTTGGCGCGTGGCTTGGCGCTTGGCTTGGCGCTTGGCTTGGCGCTTGGTTTGGCGCTTGACCTAGCGCTTGGCTTGGCGCCTGGCTTAGCGCCTGGCTTGGCGCTCGCCTTGACGCTTGGCTTTGCGCTTGGTATAGCGCTTGGCTTAACGTTTGGCTTGGCGCTTGGCTCGGCGCTTGGCTTAGCGCTTGGCTTGGCACTTGGCTTGGCGTGTGGCTTGGTGCTTGGTTTGGCGTGTGGCTTTTTGCTTAGGTTAGCGCCTATTTTGGCGCTTGGCTTTGCGCTTGGTTTGGAGCTTGACTTGGCGCTTCGCTTGGCGCTTAGCTGGCCGTTTGGTTTGGCTCCTGGCTTCACGCTTGGCGTGGCGCTGGGATTGGCGATTGGCTTGGCACGTGGGTTGGCGCTTGGTTTGGCGCTTGGCCTGGGGCTAGGCTTGGCGCTTGGCGCTTAACTTGGCGCTTGGGTTACTGCTTGACATGGCGTTTGGCTTGGCGCGTGGCTTGGCGCTTGGCTTGGCGCTTGGCTTGGCGCTTGGTTTGGCGCTTGACCTAGCGCTTGGCTTGGCGCCTGGCTTAGCGCCTGGCTTGGCGCTCGCCTTGACGCTTGGCTTTGCGCTTGGTATAGCGCTTGGCTTAACGTTTAACTTGGCACTTGGCTTGGCGCTTGGCTTGACGCTTGACTTGAAGCATGCTTCGGCGTTCTCCTTGGCGTGTGGCTTGGCGCTTGGCTTGGCGCTTGGCTTGGCGCGTGGCTTGCCGCTTGGCTCGGCGCTCTCCTTGCCGCGTGGCTTGGCGCTTGGCTTGGCGCTTGGCTTGGCGCGTGGCTTGTCGCTTGGCTTGGCGCTCTCCTTGGCGCGTGGTTTGGCGCTTAGCTTGGCGCGTGGCTTGTCGCTTGGCTTGGCGCCCTCCTTGGCGCGTGGCTTAACGCTCTCCTTCTAGCGTGACTTGGCGCTTGGCTTGGCGCTTTTTTTGGCGCGTGGCTTGTTGCTTGGCTTAGCGCTTTTCTTGGCGCTCTCCTTAGCGTTTGGCTTGGCGCTTGGCTTGGCGCTTGGCTTGGCGCTTGGCTTGGCGCGTGGCTTGTCGCTTGGCTTGGCGCTCTCCTTGGCGCGTTGTTTGGCGCTTAGTTTGGCGCGTGGTTTGTCGCTTGGCTTGGCGCCCTCTTTGGCGCGTGGCTTAGCGCTCTCCTTGGAGCGTGGCTTGGCGCTTGGCTTGGCGCTTTTCTTGGCGTGTGGCTTGTTGCTTGGCTTAGCGCTTTTCTTGGCGCGTGGCTTGGCACTTAGCTTAGCGCGTGGCTTCACGCTTGACTGGGCGTTTGGCTTAGCGTTTGTTTCGGCGCTTGGCTTGGCGCTTTTCTTGGCGCGTGCCTTGGCGCTTGGCTTGGCGCTTGGTTTGGCGCTTTTTTTAGCGCGTCGCTAGGCGCTTGGCTTAGCGCTTGGCTTGGCGCTTGGCTTGGCGCTTGGCTTGGCGCTTTTTTTAGCGCGTGGCTGCACGCTTGACTTGGCGCTTTCCTTCGCCCTTTTCTTGGCGCTTTTCTTGGCGCTTTTCTTGGCGCGTGGCTTGGTGCTTGGCTTGCCGGTTGGCTTGGCACCCTTCTTGGCACGTGGCTTAGCGCTTGGCTGGGCGCTCGGCTTGGCGTTTGGCTTCGCACTTTTCTTGGCGCGTGGTCTGTAGCTTTTCTTGGCGTGTGGCTTGGCACTTGGCTTCGCGCTTTCTTTGCGCGTGGCTCTTTGTTTGGTTTGGCGCTTTCTTGGCGCTTGGCTTGGCTCTTGGCTTAGCGTTTGGCTTGGCACATGGCTTGGCGCACTCCTTAGCAAGTGGCTTGGCGCTTGGCTAGACGCTTGGCTTGACGCTTTCTTGGTGCGTGGCTTGGCGCTTGGCTGGGCGCTTGGCTTGGCGCTTGGCGTGGCGCTTTTCTTGGCGCGTGGCTTGGCGCTTGGCTAGACGCTTGGCTTGACGCTTTCTTGGTGCGTGGCTTGGCGCTTGGCTGGGCGTTTGTCTTAGCGCTTGGCTTAACGTTTTTCTTAGCGCGTGGTTTGTCGCTTGGTTTGGCGCATGGCTTGGCGCATGGCTTGGCGCTTTTCTTGGCGCGTGGCTTGGCGCTTGGTTTGGCGCATGGCTTGGCGCATGGCTTAGCGCTTTACTTGGCGCGTGGCCTGTCGCTTGGCTTGGCGCATGGCGTGTTGCTTTTCTTGGCGCGTAACTTTGCGCTTGGCTTCGCGCTTTTCTTGGCGCGCGGCATGGCCCTTGGCTTGGCACTTGGCTTGGCGCTTGGCATGGTGCATAGCTTGACGTTCTCTTTAGATTGTGGCTTGGCGTTTGGCTAAACCCTTGGCTTGGCGCTTGGCTGGACGCTTGGTTTGGCGCTTGGCTTGGCGCTTGGCTTGGCGCTTGGCTTGGCGTGCATCTTGCCGCGTGGCTTGTTGCTTGGCTTCTCGCTTTTCTTGGCGCGTGGGTTGGCACTTGGCTTGGAACTTGGCTTAGCGCCTGTCCTGGCGCATAGCTTGACGCTCTCCTTAGCGTTTGGCTTGGCGCTTGGCTGGGCGCTTGGCTTGGCGCTCGGCTTGGCGCTTTTGTTGGCGCGTGGCTTGACGCTTGGTTTGGCGCTTCTCTTGGCGCGTAGCTTGGCACTTGGCTTGACGCTTAGCATGGCGCTTGGCTTGGCGCTTTTCTTGGCGCGTGGCCTGTCGCTTGGCTTGGCGCATGGCGTGGCGCTCTTCTTGGCGCGTGGCTTGGCGCTTGGCTTGGCGTTTGGTTTGGCGCTTGGCTTCGCGCTTTTCTTGGCGCGTGGATTGGCGCGTGGCTTGTCGCTTGGCTTGGTGTTCTCCTTGGCGCTTAGCTTGACGTTTGGTTTGGCGGTTGGCTTGGCGTTTTTCTTGGCGCGTGGCTTGCGCTTGGCTGGGCACTTGGCTTGGCAGTTGGCTTGGCGTGGCGCGTTTTTTGCCGCGTGGCTTGTTACTTGTCTTGGCGCTCTCCTTGGCGTTTGGCTTGGCGCTTGGCTTGGTGCTTGGCTTGGCGCGTGGCTTGTCCCTTGGCTTGGCGCTCTCCTTTACGCGTGGTTTGGCGCTTAGCTTGGAGCGTGGCTTGGCGCTTGGCTTGGCGCTTGGCTTGGCGCTTGGCTTGGCACATTTCTTGGCGCGTGGCTTGGCGCGTGGCTTGTCGCTTGGCTTGGCGCTCTCCTTGGCGCGTGGGTTGGCGCTTAGCTTGGCGCGTGGCTTGTCGCTTGGCTTGGCGCCCTCCTTGGCGCGTGGCTTAACGCTCTCCTTAGAGCGTGGCTTGGCGCTTGGCTTGGCGCTTGGCTTGGCGCTTTTCTTGGCGCGTGGCTTGGCGCGTAACTTGGCGCTTGGCTGGGCGCTTGGCTTAGCGCTTGGCTTGGCGCTTGGTTTGGCGCTTTTCTTAGCGCGTGGCTGGGCGCTTGGCTTAGCGCTTGGCTTGGCGCTTTTTTTAGCGCGTGGCTGGGCGCTTGGCTTGGCGCTTTTCTTGGCGCTTTCCTTGGCGCCTTTCGTGGCGCGTGGCTTGGCGCTTGGCTTGCCGGTTGGCTTGGCGCCCTTCTTGGCAAGTGGCTTAGCGCTTGGCTGGGCGCTCGGCTTGGCGTTTTGCTTGGCGCTTTTCTTGGCGCGTGGTCCGTAGCTTTGCTTGGCGCTTTTCTTGGCGTGTGGCTTGGCACTTGGCTTGGCGCTATCTTTGGGCGTGGCTCTTCGTTTGGCTTGGCTCTTTCTTGGCTCGTGGCTTATCGCTTGGCTTGGCTCTTGGCTTGGCGTTTGGGTTGGCACATGGCTTGGCGCACTCCTTAGCGAGTGGCTTGGCGCTTGGCTAGACACTTGGTTTGGCGCTTTCTTGGTGCGTGGCTTGGCGCTTGGCTAGACGCTTGGCTTGGCGCTTTCTTTGCGCGTGGCTTGTCGTTTGGCTTGGCGCTTTCTTGGCTCGTGGCTTGGCGCTTGGCTTGGCTCTTGGCTTGGCTTGGCACATGGCTTGGCGTTTTTCTTAGCGCGTGGTTTGTCGCTTGGCTTGAAGCATGGTTTGGCGCTTTTCTTGGCGCGTGGCTTGGCGCTTGGCTTGGCGTTTGGCTTGGCGTTTGGCTTGGCGCTTTACTTGGCGCGTGGCCTGTCGCTTGGCTTGGCGCATGGCGTGGCGCTTTTCCTGGCGCGTGGCTTGGCGCTTGGCTTGGCGCTTGGCTTGGCGCATGGCTTGGCGCTTTTCTTGTAATGACCCGCCTTTATTAGGAATATTTTAATTAGCCTTATTGCCTCGGATATGCTCTAAGTCGGAGAATACGTTCAAATTGCTCGGATATAGCGTAGATCAATAAATAGCACTGGGTAAATATTCGAAATGAGATATACTGTTTTTAACTATATACATTGAAAAAAGAAATAATATTGCACACCACGCGTTACTGCCAAAGGGGGTAGTTGCATCAACAGGGGTTGCTCCTGGTCACCGGTGGGGCTGCTGCGCGGAGACGGAGCGGTCTGGTAGAATGCCCCGGCCTAACGCAGGTTACGCCTCTGGGCGATGTCCCGGAGTGGGTCGTCCGCGCATCAGCTGCTTCGCGCGTCGACTTCGGAGCAAAGGTCGTCGGCCGCACGCACCAGGTGAGATTTGTTTACAATGGCTAGCTGCTGCGAACACTTCGGATTAGAAATGGTGTTTTAAGAACATACCTGCCGGCGTAAGAAGCTGCGGGAGTTCGCGCTCGGTGAGCCGAACTGGACCGGGGGCCGCCAGACGATTTGCCGGCTTTCGCGGCTCGAAACGATGCAGCGGTCGGACTCTCGGGAAATTCGCTGTTCAAGCGAATTTGCGGCTTCGACTGGATTGCGGCAGTGTGGAGATCTCTTTCGGAGGGCTTCAGGAATGCTCATAGGATGCTGGCGGTGACTCTCACAGGCAGGTCACTTATCGCATAATCTCTGTACGCATCCAGCCTGGCGGTGACGGGCTGTTGATGACTTCCTGGTGCCTCACAATTCGGGCGAGTTAATACAGATGAAATATGTTAGTTACAAATTCCGTTTTTCGGCCTTTAACTAACAGCGGTTCCGTTACACAGGATACGGGGAAAACTAATTAGTAGCCACGGTTTGGCCTTTAAATTAATGACGGTTCGGAAACGGGTTTGATAAGGATCTCCAGGTTATCGGGGTGTTGTTGCAGGCAGACAGTAACCATACCAAACCCGCAAGAACTTTTATTTAGGCGATTTCTCCCTTATTAAGACAGTAACCATACCAAAGCAAGGGAGTGATCGCTCCGGGTGGACCAGGAGGAGTTCGGGAGAGGACTCGGGAATAGAATCTGTCAAGGAGCTGTCGGGTGTTCCTTTTTATACTTTTCAGAGGCTCCTGGTCGGTGCACGCGGCCTCCCCACTTAGATAGCGGGAAAAACACTCCTGCGCGCAAACGTGGCTGCCTGCTCATCGGCTACCGGCCCGCGCTATAGCTTCTTAGCGCGGTCTTAAGATGCAAACGTTTGATAAGCCGGCGAATTAAATTCCCAATACGTTTCAAGTATCTTCAGAATTTAGATTCACAAGCGAAACGTTACATTCTTAGCGCGTGGCTTGTTGCTTGGCTTGGCGCATGTCGTGGCGCTTTTCTTGGCGCGTGGCTTGTCGCTTGGCTTGGCGCTTTTCTTGGCGCGTAGTTTTACACTTGGCTTGACGTTTAGCATGGCGCTTGGCTTGGCGCATGGCTTGGCGCTCTCCTTGGCGCGTGGCTTAGAGCTTGGCTGAACGCTTGGCTTGGCGCTTGATTTGGCACTTGGCTTGGCGCTTGGCTTGGCGCTTGGCTTGGTGCTCTACTTGGCGCTTAGCTTGGCGTTTGGCTTGGCGCTTGTCTTGGTGTTTTTCTTGGCGCTTTTCTTGGCGCGAGGCTTGGCGCTTGGCTTGGCGCTTGGCTTCGCGCTTTTCTTGGCGCGTGGCTTGTCGCTTGGCTTCGCGCTTTTCTTGGCGCGTGGCTTGGCGCGTGGATTGGCGCTTGGCTTGGTGCTCTCCTTGGCGCTTAGCTTGGCGTTTGGCTTGGCGCTTGGCTTGGCGTTTTTCTTGGCGCTTCTCTTGGCGCGAGGCTTGGCGCTTGGCTTGGCGCTTGGCTTGGCGCTTGGCTTGGCGCTTGGCTTGGCGCTTGGCTTGGCGCTGTTCTTGGCGCGTGGCTTGGCGCTTGGCTGGGCACTTGGCTTGGCACTTGACTTGGCGTGGCGCTTTTTTGTCGTGTGGCTTGGCACTTGGCTTGCCGCTTGGCTTGGCGCTTGGCTTGGCGCTTGGCTTGGCGTTTTTCTTGGCGCTTCTCTTGGCGCGAGGCTTGGCGCTTGGCTTGGCGCTTGGCTTGGCGCTTGGCTTGGCGCTTGGCTTGGCGCTTGGCTTGGCGCTTGGCTTGGCGCTTGGCTTGGCGCTGTTCTTGGCGCGTGGCTTGGCGCTTGGCTGGGCACTTGGCTTGGCACTTGACTTGGCGTGGCGCTTTTTTGTCGTGTGGCTTGGCACTTGGCTTGCCGCTTGGCTTGGCGCTTGGCGTGGGGCCTGTCTTGGCGCATGGCTTGTCGCTTGGCTTAGCGCTTTCCTTGGCGCGTGGTTTGGCGTTTAGCTTGGAGCGTGGCTTAGCGTTTGGCTTGGCGCTTGGCTTGGCGCTTTTCTTGGCGCGTGGCTTGGCGCGTGGCTTGTCGCTTGGCTTGGCGCTCTCCTTGGCGGGTGGCTTGGCGCTTAGCATGGCGCGTGGCTTGGCGCTTGGCTTGGCGCTTGGTTTGGCGCTTTTTTTAGCGCGTGGCTGGGCGTTTGGCTTGTTGCTTGGCTTGCCGCTCTCCTTGGCGGGTGGCTTGGCGCTTAACTTGGCGCGTAACTTGGCGCTTGACGTGGCGCTTGGTTTGGCGCTTTTTTTAACGTGTGGCTTGGCGCTTGGCTTGGCGCTTGGCTTGGCGCTTGGTTTGGCGCTTTTTTTAGCGCGTGGCTGGGCGCTTGGCTTGGCGCTTGGCTTGGCTTGGCGCCAGGCTTGGCGCTTGGCTTGGCCCTTTTGTTCGCGCGTTGCTTGGCGCTTGGCTTAGCGCTTGGCTTGGGGCTTGGCTTGGCGTTTTTCTTGTCGCTTTTCTTTGCGCGTGGCTTAGCGCTTGGCTGTACGCTCGGCTTGGGGTCTGGCTTGGCGCTTTTCTTGGCGCGTGGTCTGTTGCTTGGCGTGGCGCCTTCCTTGGCGTGTGGCTTGGCACTTGGCTTGACGCTTAACTTGGCGCTTGGCTTGGCGCACGGCTTGGCGCTTGATTTGGCGCTTGGCTGGGGGTTTGGCTTGGCGCTTGGCTTGGCGAATGGCTTGTAGCTTCCCTTGGCGATTGGCTCTTTGCTTGGCTGGGCGCTTAGCTTGACGCTTGGCTTGGCGCTTTTCTTGGCGCGTAGCTTGTCGTTTGGCTTGGCGCTTTTCTTGGCGCGTGATCTGTTGCTTGGCTTGGCGTCTTTATTGGCGTGTGGCTTGGCACTTGGCTTGGCGCTTAACTTGGCGGTTGGCTTGGCGCACGGTTTGGCGCTTGACTTGGCGCTTGGCTGGGGGCTTGGCTTGGCGCTTGGCTGGGGCTTGGCTTTTCGCTTGGCTTGTTGCTTGGCTTCGCGCTTTTCTTGGCGCGTGGCTTGGCGCTTGGCTGGACGCTTGGCATGGCGCTTTTCTTAGCGCGTGGTTTGGTGCTTGGCTTGCCGCTTGGCTTGGCGCTTGGCTTGGCGCTTTTCTTGGCGCTTTTCTTGGCGCGTAACTTGGCGCTTGGCTTGGCGTTTGGCTTGGCGCTTGCCTTTGCGCATGGCTTGGAGCTCTCCTTGGCGCTTGGCTTGTCGCTTGGCTTCGCGCTTTTCTTGGCGCGTGGCTAGGCACTTGGCTTGGCGCTTGGCATGGCGCATAACTTGACGTTCTCCTTGGCGCGTGGCTTGGCGCTTGGCTGGACGCTTGGCTTGGCGCTTGGCTTGGCGCTTGGCTTGGCGCTTGGCTTGGCGCTTGGCTTGGCGCTTGGCTTGGCGCTTGGCTTGGCGCTTTTCTTGGCGCGTGGCTTAGCGCGTGGCTTGACGCTTGGCTTGGCGCTTTTCTTGGCGCGTAGCTTGTCGTTTGGCTTGGCGCTTTTCTTGGCGCGTGATCTGTTGCTTGGCTTGGCGTCTTTATTGGCGTGTGGCTTGGCACTTGGCTTGGCGCTTAACTTGGCGGTTGGCTTGGCGCACGGTTTGGCGCTTGACTTGGCGCTTGGCTGGGGGCTTGGCTTGGCGCTTGGCTGGGGGCTTGGCTTTTCGCTTGGCTTGGCGCTTGGGTTGGCGAATGGCTTGGCGCTTCCCTTGGCGAGTGGCTTTTTGCTTGGCCGGGCGCTTAGCTTGACGCTTGGCTTGGCGCTTTTCTTGGCGCGTGGCTTGTTGCTTGGCTTCGCGCTTTTCTTGGCGCGTGGCTTGGCGCTTGGCTGGACGCTTGGCATGGCGCTTTTCTTAGCGCGTGGTTTGGTGCTTGGCTTGCCGCTTGGCTTGGCGCTTGGCTTGGCGCTTTTCTTGGCGCTTTTCTTGGCGCGTAACTTGGCGCTTGGCTTGGCGTTTGGCTTGGCGCTTGCCTTTGCGCATGGCTTGGAGCTCTCCTTGGCGCTTGGCTTGTCGCTTGGCTTCGCGCTTTTCTTGGCGCGTGGCTAGGCACTTGGCTTGGCGCTTGGCATGGCGCATAACTTGACGTTCTCCTTGGCGCGTGGCTTGGCGCTTGGCTGGACGCTTGGCTTGGCGCTTGGCTTGGCGCTTGGCTTGGCGCTTGGCTTGGCGCTTGGCTTGGCGCTTGGCTTGGCGCTTGGCTTGGCGCTTTTCTTGGCGCGTGGCTTAGCGCGTGGCTTGGCGCTTGGAGCTTGGCTTTGCGCTTTCCTTAGCACGTAATTTGGCGCGTGGCTTGGCGTTTGGCTTAATGCTTTTCTTGGCGCTTTTCTTGGCGCGTAACTTGGCGCTTGGCTTCGCGCTTTTCTTGGCGCGCGGCTTGGCACTTGGCTTGGCGCTTGGCTTGGCGCTTGGCATGGTGCATAGCTTGACGTTCTCTTTGGCGCGTGGCTTGGCGTTTGGCTAAAAGCTTGGCTTGGCGCTTGGCTGGACGCTTGCCTTGGCGCTTGGCTTGGCGCTTGGCTTGGCGCTTGGCTTGGCGTGTTTCTTGGCGCGTCGCTTGGCGCTTTGCTGGGCACTTGGCTTGGCGCTTGGCTTGGCGCTTGGCTTGGCGCATGGCTTGGCGCTTTTCTTGGCGCGTGGCTTGTTGCTTGATTTCGCGCTTTTCTTGGCGCGTGGTTTGGCACTTGGTTTGGCACTTGGCTTAGCGCCTGTCCTAAAGCATAGCTTGACGCTCTCCTTGGCGCGTGGATTGGCGCTTGGTTGGACGCGTGGTTTGGCGCTTGGCTTGGCGAATGGCTTGGCGCTTGTCTTGGCGTATGTTTTTTCGCTCTCCTTAGCGTTTGGCTTGGCGCTTTTCCTGGCGCGTGGCTTAGCGCGTGGCTTGGCGCTTGGCTTTGCGCTTTTCTTATTCCGTAATTTAACGCGTGGCTTGGCGCTTGGCTTAATGCTTTTCTTGGCGCGTAACTTGGCGCCTGGCTTCGCGCTTTTTTTGGCGCGCGGCTTGGCACTTGGCTGGACGCTTGGCATGGCGCTTTTCTTAGCGCGTGGTTTGGTGCTTGGCTTGCCGCTTGGCTTGGCGCTTGGCTTGGCGCTTTTCTTGGCGCTTTTCTTGGCGCGTAACTTGGCGCTTGGCTTGGCGCTTTCCTTTGCGCATGGCTTGGAGCTCTCCTTGGCGCGTGGCTTGTCGCTTGGCTTCGCGCTTTTCTTGGCGCGTGGCTAGGCACTTGGCTTGGCGCTTGGCTTGGCGCTTGGCATGGCGCATAACTTGACGTTCTCCTTGGCGCGTGGCTTGGCGCTTGGCTGGACGCTTGGCTTGGCGCTTGGCTTGGCGCTTGGCTTGGCGCTTGGCTTTGCGCTTTTCTTGGCGCGTGGTTTAGCGCGTGGCTTGGCGCTTGGCGCTTGGCTTTGCGCTTTTCTTAGCACGTAATTTGGCGCGTGGCTTGGCGTTTGGCTTAATGCTTTTCTTGGCGCTTTTCTTGGCGCGTCACTTGGCGCTTGGCTTCGCGCTTTTCTTGGCGCGCGGCTTGGCACTTGGCTTGGCGCTTGGCTTGGCGCTTGGCATGGTGCATAGCTTGACGTTCTCCTTGGCGCGTGGCTTGGCGTTTGGCTAAAAGCTTGGCTTGGCGCTTGGCTGGACGCTTGGCTTGGCGCTTGGCTTGGCGCTTAGCTTGGCGCTTGGCTTGGCGTGTTTCTTGGCGCGTCGCTTGGCGCTTTGCTGGGCACTTGGCTTGGCGCTTGGCTTGGCGCTTGGCTTGGCGCATGGCTTGACGCTTTTCTTGGCGCGTGGTTTGTTGCTTGACTTCGCGCTTTTCTTGGCGCGTAGCTTGGCACTTGGTTTGGCACTTGGCTTAGCGCCTGTCCTAAAGCATAGCTTGACGCTCTCCTTGGCGCGTGGATTGGCGCTTGGTTGGACGCGTGGTTTGGCGCTTGGCTTGGCGCCTGGCTTGGCGCTTGTCTTGGCGTATGTTTTTTCGCTCTCCTTAGCGTTTGGCTTAGCGCTTTTCCCGGCGCGTAATTTAGAGCGTGGCTTGGCGCTTGGCTTTGCGCTTTTCTTAGCCCGTAATTTGGCGCGTGGCTTGGCGCTTGGCTTAATGCTTTTCTTGGCGCTTTTCTTGGCGCGTAACTTGGCGCTTGGCTTCGCGCTTTTCTTGGCGCGCGGCTTGGCACTTGGCTTCGCGCTTGGCTTGGCGCTTGGCATGGTGCATAGCTTGACGTTCTCCTTGGCGCGTGGCTTGGCGTTTGGTTAAACGCTTGGCTTGGCGCTTGGCTGGACGCTTGGCTTGGCGCTTGGCTTGGCGCTTGGCTTGGCGCATGGCTTGGCGCTCTCCTTGGCGCGTAGCTTAACGCTTGGCTGGGCGCTTGGCTTAGCGCCTGTCCTGGCGCATAGCTTGACGCTCTCCTTGGCGCGTGGATTGGCGCTTGGATGGATGCGTGGTTTGGCATTTGGCTTGGCGCTCGGCTTGGCGCTTTTCTTAACGCGTGGCTTGACGCTTGGTTTGACGCTTAGCATGGCGCTTGGCGTGGCGCTTTTCTTGGCGCGTGGCCTGTCGCTTGGCTTGACGCATGGGCGCTCTTCTTGGCGCGTGGCTTGGCGCTTGGCTTAATACTGCGTGTATGTACTGCTACTGCATTTAAAGTGTGTTTGTTGGCCATAGTCTGAGCGCGTGCTCTTCTCTTTTTTTTTCTCTTTCCGCCTGCAGGGTTTGCTGGACAGTTTGAGTGCACTTAATTTTTGTTTCAATTTTTTGAGAAATGTTTGCAGGACTGGTGGGAGAACAGCTGGTTGCCTTTTGTGACCAAGCTAAACCAGTTCCTTTTGCCTACTAACATGTTGTTTTGTTAAGGAATATGTTTTTTTTTAAATTATTTTTATTATTGCATTGTTATCATATTTATTTACATACATGTACAATACATATATATATATATATATATATATATCTTTTTTTAGTTAAATAATTCAACAGTTGTTAGGCAATAAATGAATTTTTATTTATTATTTTTATTTTAATACTTTTCTTGGTGCTTTTCTTGGCGCGTAACTTGGCGCTTGGCTTCGCGCTTTTCTTGGCGCGCGGCTTGGCACTTGGCTTGGCGCGTTGCTTGGCTCTTGGCATGGTGCATAGCTTGACGTTCTCCTTGGCGCGTGGCTTGGCGTTTGGCTAAACCATTGGCTTGGCGCTTGGCTGGACGCTTGGCTTCGCGCTTTTCTTGGCGCGTGGCTTGTTGCTTGGCTTCGCGCTTTTCTTGGCGCGTGGCTTGGCACTTGGTTTGGCACTTGGCTTAGCGCCTGTGCTGGCGCATAGCTTGACGCTCTCCTTGGCGCTTGGCTTAGCGCTTGGCTTGGCGCTTTTCTTGGTGTTTTTCTTGGCGCGTAACATGGAGCTTGGCTTGTCGCTTGGCTTGGCGCTCTCTTTGCCGCTTAGCTCGGCGCTTGGCTTAGCGCTTGGCTTGAAGCTTTTCTTGGTGTTTTTCTTGGCGCGTAACATGGAGCTTGGGGTTGGCGCTTGGCTTGGCGTGTGGCTTGGCGCTTAGCTTGGCGCGTGGCTTGTCGCTTGGCTTGGCGCTCTTCTTGGCGCTTAGCTCGGCGCTTGGCTTAGCGCTTGGCTTGGCGCTTTCCTTGGTGTTTTTCTTGGCGCGTAACATGGAGCTTGGCTTGGCGCTTGGCTTGGCGCTTGGTTTGGGGCTTGGCTTGGCGCTTGGCTTTGCGCTGTTCTTAGCGCGTGGTTTAGTGCTTGGCTTGCCGCTTGCCTGGCGCTTGGTTTGGCGCTTTTCTTTGCGCTTTTCTTGGCGTGTAACTTGGTGTTTAACTTGGCGTTTGGCTTAGCGCTTGGTTTGGCGCATGACTTGGGGCTCTCCTTGGCGCGTGGTTTGGCGCTTGGCTTGGCGCTTGAGTTGGCGCTTGGCTTGGCGCTTTTCTTGGCGCGTGACTTGCCGCGTGGCGTAACGCTTGGCTTTGCACTTTTCTTAGCGCGTGGTTTGGCGCGTGGCTTAGCGCTTGGCTGGGCGCTTGGCTTGGAGCTTGGCCTGGCGCATAGCTTGACGCTCTCTTTCGCGCCTGGCTTGGCGCTTGGGTGGACGCTTGGTTTGGCGCTTGGCTTAGTGCTTGGCTTGGCGCTTGACTTGGCGCTTGGCTTGGCGCTTGGCTTAACGTTCTTCTTGGCGCGTGGCTGGGCGCTTGGCTGGGCGCTTGGCTTGGCGCTTGGCTTGGCGCATGGCTTGGCGTTCTCCTTAACGCGTGGCTTAGCGCTTGGCTGGGCGCTTGGGTTAACGCCCTTCTTGGCGCGTGGCTTGTCGCTTGGCTTCGCGCTTTACTTGGCGCGTAGCTTGGCACTTGGCTTGGCGCTTGGCTGGGCGTTTGGCTTGGCGCTTGGTTTGGCGCTTGGCTTAGCGCATGGCTTGGCGCCCTCCTTGGCGCGTAACTTGGCGCTTGGCTAGGCGCTTGACCTGGTGCATAGCTTGACGCTCCCCTTGGCGCGTGGCTTGGCGCTTGGCTGGGCACTTGGCTTGGCACTTGGCTTGGCGTTTAACTTGGCGCTCGGCTTGGCGTTTTTCTTGGCGCGTGGTTTGGCACTTGGCTTGCCGCTTGGCTTGGCGCTTGGCTTGGTGCTTTTCTTGGCGATTTACTTGATGCGTAGCTTGGCGCTTGGCTTGGCGCTTGGCTTGGCGCTGTTCTTGGCGCGTGGCTTGGCGCTTAGCTGGGCACTTGGCTTGGCACTTGGCTTGGCGTTTAACTTGGCGCTCGGCTTGGCGCTTTTCTTGGCGCGTGGTTTGGCACTTGGCTTGCCGCTTGGCTTGGCGCTTGGCTTGGCGCTTTTCTTGGCGATTTTTTTGGCGCGTAGTTTGGCGCTTGGCTGGCGCTTGGCTTGGCGCTTTTCTTTTCGATATTCTTGGCGCGTGGCTTGGCGCTTGGCCGGACGCGTGGTTTGGTGCTTGGCTTGGCGCTTGGCTTGGCGCTTGGCTTGGCGCTTTTCTTGGCGATTTTCTTGGCGCTTGGTTTGGCGCTTGGCCTGGCGCAAAGCTTGACGCTCTCCATGGCGCGTATCTTCGCGCAAGGCTGGACGCTTGGCTTGGCGCTTGGCTTGGCGCTTGGCTTGGCGTTTGGCTTGGCGCGTGGCTTGGCGCTTGGCTTTGCGCTTTTCTTAGCGCGTGGTTTGGCGCGCGGCTTGGCGCTTGCCAGGGCGCTTGGCTTGGCGCTTGGCTGGGCGCTTGGCTTGGCGCTTGGCTTGGCGAATGGCTTGACGCTCTCCTTGGCGCGTGGCTTGGCGCGTGGCTTGGCGCTTGGCTTTGCGCTTTTCTTAGCGCGTGGTTTGGCGCGCGGCTTGGCGCTTGCCAGGGCGCTTGGCTTGGCGCTTGGCTGGACGCTTGGCTTGGCGCTTGGCTTGGCGCTTGGCTTGGCGAATGGCTTGCCGCTCTCCTTGGCGCTTGGCGTGGCGCTTTTCTTGGTGCGTGGCTTGTCGCTTGGCTTCGCGCTTTTCTTGGCGCGTGGTTTGGTGCTTGGCTTGCCGCTTGGCTGGGCGCTTGGCTTGGCGCTTTTCTTGGCGTGTGGCTTGGCGCTTGGCTTAGCACTTTTCTTAGCGCGTGGTTTAGTGCTTGGCTTGCCGTTTGGCTTGGCGCTTGGCTTGGCGCTTTTCTTGGCGTTTTTCTTGGCGCGTAACATGGAGCTTGGCTTGTCGCTTGGCTTGGCGCTCTCTTTGCCGCTTAGCTCGGCGCTTGGCTTAGCGCTTGGCTTGGCGCTTGGCTTGGCGCTTTTCTTGGCGTGTGGCTTGGCGCTTGGCTTAGCACTTTTCTTAGCGCGTGGTTTAGTGCTTGGCTTGCCGTTTGGCTTGGCGCTTGGCTTGGCGCTTTTCTTGGCGTTTTTCTTGGCGCGTAACTTGGCGCTTGGCTTAACGTTTGGCTTGGCGCTTGGCTTGGCGCTTGGCTTGGCGTTTTTCTTGGCGCTTTTCTTTGCGTTTGGCTTGACGCTTGGGTTGGCGCTTGGCTTGGCGGTTGGCTTGGCGCTTGGCTTGGCGCTTGGCTTGGCGCTTGGCTTGGCGCTTTTCTTGGCGCGTGGCTTAGCGCGTGGCTTGGCGCTTGGCTTTGCGCTTTTCTTTGCCCGTAATTTGGCGCGTGGCTTGGCGTTTGGCTTAATGCTTTTCTTGGCGCTTTTCTTAGCGCGTAACTTGGCGCTTGGCTTCGCGCTTTTCTTGGCCCGCGGCTTGGCACTTGGTTTGGCGCTTGGCTTGGCGCTTGGCATGGTGCATAGCTAGACGTTCTCCTTGGCGCGTGGCTTGGCGTTTGGCTAAAAGCTTGACTTGGCGCTTGGCTGGGCGTTTGGCTTGGCGCTTGGCTTGGCGCTTGGCTTGGCGCTTGGCTTGGCGTGTTTCTTGGCGCTTGGCTTGGCGCTTGGCTTGGCGCTCTTCTTGGCGCGTGGCTTAGCGCGTGGCTTGGCGCTTGGCTTTGCGCTTTTCTTAGCCCGTAATTTGGCGCGTGGCTTGGCGTTTGGCTAAAAGCTCGGCTTGGCGCTTGGCTGGGCGCTTGGCTTGGCGCTTGGCTTCGCGCTTTTCTTGGCCCGTGGCTTGGCACTTGGCTTGGCGCTTGGCTTGGCGCCTGGCATGGTGCATAGCTAGACGTTCTCCTTGGCGCGTGGCTAGGCGTTTGGCTAAAAGCTTGGCTTGGCGCTTGGCTGGGAGCTTGGCTTGGCGCTTGGCTTGGCGCTTGGCTTGGCGCATGGCTTGGTGCTCTCCTTGGCGCGTAGTTTATTGCTTGGCTGGGCGCTTGGCTTGGCGCTTTTCTTCGCGCGTGGCTTGTAGCTTGGCTTCGCGCTTTTCTTAGCGCGTGGCTTGGCACTTGGTTTGGCACTTGGCTTAGCGCCTGTCCTGGCGCATAGCTTGACGCTTTCTTTGGCGCGTAGATTGGCGCTTGGATAGACGCGTGGTTTGGCGCTTGACTTGGCGCCTGGCTTGGCGCTTGTCTTGGCGCATGTCTTTTCGCTCTCCTTAGCGTTTGGCTTGGCGCTTTTCCTGGCGCGTTGCTTAGCGCGTGGCTTGGCGCTTGGCTTAATGCTTTTCTTAACGCTTTTCTTGGCGCGTAACTTGGCGCTTGGCTTTGCGCTTTTCTTGGCGTGCGGCTTGGCACTTGGCTTGGCGCTTGGCTTGGCGCTTGGCATGGCGCATAGCTTGACGTTCTCCTTGGCGCTTGGCTTGGCGTTTGGCTAAACGCTTGGATTGGCGCTTGGCTGGATGCTTGGCTTGGCGCTTGGCTTGGCGCTTGGCATGGGGCTTGGCTTGGCGTGTTTCTTGGCGCGTCGCTTGGCGCTTGGCTGGGCGCTTGGCTTGGCGCTTGGCTTGGCGCTTGGCTTGGCGCATGGCTTGGCGTTCTCCTTGGCGCGTAGCTTAACGCTTGGCTGGGCGCTTGGCTTGGCGCCTGGCTTGGCGCGTGGCTTGTTGCTTGGCTTCGCGCTTTTCTTGGCGCGTGGCTTGGCACTTGGTTTGGCACTTGGCTTAGCGCCTGTCCTGGCGCATAGCTTGACGCTCTCCTTGGCGCGTGGATTGGCGCTTGGATGGACGCGTGGTTTGGCGCTTGGCTTGGCGCTCGGCTTGGCGCTTTTCTTGGCGCGTGGCTTGACGCTTGGTTTGGCGCTTTTCTTGGCGCGTAGGTTGGCACTTGGCTTGACGCTTAGCATGGCGCGTGGCTTGGCGCGTGGCTTGTCGCTTGGCTTGGCGCTCACTTTGGCGCGTGGCTTGGCGCTTATTTTGGCGCGTGGCTTGGCGCTCGGCTTGGCGCATTTCTTAGCGCGTGGCTTGGCGCGTGGCTTGTCGCTTGGCTTGGTGTTCTCCTTGGCGCATAGCTTGGCGTTTGGCTTGGCGGTTGGCTTGGCGTTTTTCTTGGCACGTGGCTTGGCGCTTGGCTTTTTCGCTTGGCTTGGCGCTTGGCTTGGCGCTTGGCTGGGCACTTGGCTGGGCAGTTGGCTTGGCGTGGCGCTTTTCTTGGCGTGTGGCTTGGCACTTGGCTTGCCGCTTGGCTTGGCGCTTGGCTTGACGCTTGGCTTGGCGCTTGGCTTGGCGCTTTTTTTGGCGCTTTTTCTGGCGCGTGGCTTAGCGCTTGGCTTGGCGCTTTGCTTGGCGCCTGTCGTGGCGCATGGCTTGGCGCTTTCCTTGGCGTTTGGCTTGGCGCTTGGCTTGGCACGTGGCTTGTCGCTTAGCTTGGCGCTCTCCTTGGCGCGTGGTTTGGCGCTTAGTTTGGAGCGTGGCTAGGCGCTTGGCTTGGCGCATTTCTTGGCGCGTGGCTTGGCGCGTGGCTTGTCGCTTGGCTTAACGCCCTCCTTGGCGCGTAGATTAACGCTCTACATGGAGCGTGGCTTGGCCGTTGGCTTGGCGCTTGGCTTGGCGCTTGGCTTGGCGCATGGCTTGGCGCTCTCCTTGGCGCGTGGCTTAGTGCTTGGCTGGGCGCTTGGCTTGGCGCTCTTCTTGGTGCGTGGCTTGTCGCTTGGCTTCGCGCTTTTCTTGGCGCGTGGCTTGGCACTTGGCTGGACGCTTGGCTTGGCGCTGGCTTGGCGCTTGGCTTGGTGCTTAGCTTGGCGCTTTTTGTGGCGCGTGGCTTAGCGTGGTTTGGCGCTTGGCTTGGCGCTTTTTTTAGGGCGTGGTTTGGCGCGTGGCTTGGCGCTTGGCTGGACGCTTGGGTTGGCGCTTGGCTTGGCGCTGGCTTGGCGCTTGGCTGGACGCTTGGCTTTGTGTTTGGCTTCGTGCTTTTCTTGGCGCGTGGCTTGGCGCTTAGCTTGTCGCTTAGCTTGGCGTGTGGCTTGGCGCTTAGCTTGGCGCGTGGTTTGTCGCTTGGCTTGGCGCTCTCCTTGGCGCTTAGCTTGGCGCTTGGCTTAGCGCTTGGCTTAGCGCTTTTTTTGGTGTTTTTCTTGGCGCGTAACATGGAGCTTGGCTTGGCGCTTGGCTCCTCGCTTGGCTTGGCGCTTGGCTTGGCGCTTGGCTTGGCGCTTTTTTTGGCGCGTGGCTTGGCGCGTGGCTTGTCGCTTGGCATGGCGCCCTCCTTGGCGCGTGGCTTGGCGCTTGGCTTGGCGTTTGGCTTGGAGCTTTGCTTGGCTCTTTTCTTGGCGCGTGGCCTGTCGCTTGGCTTGGAGCATGGCGTGGCGCTTTTCTTGAATCGTGGCTTGGCGCTTGGCTTGGCGCATAGCGTGGCGCTTTTTTTGGCGCGTGGCTTGGCGCTTGGCTTGGCGTTTGGCTTGGCGCTTGGCTTGGCGCTCTCCTTGGCGCGTGGCTTGGCGCGTGGCTTGTCGCTTGGCTTGGCGCTCTCCTTGGTGCATGGGGTGGCGCTTTTCTTGGCGCATGGCTTGGCACTTGGCCTGGTGCTTGGCTTGACGTTTGGCTTGGCGCATGCCTTGGCGCTTTCCTTGGCGCGTGGCTTGGAGCTTGGTTGGGCGTTTGGCTTGGCGCTTTTCTTAACGTGTGGTTGGCGCGTAGCTTGGCACTTGGCTTGACGCTTAGAATGGCGCTTGGCTTGCCGCTTGGCTTGGCGCTCTCCTTGGCTCGTGGCTTGGCGCTTGGCTTGGCGCTTTTTTTGGCGCTTGGCTTGGCGCTTAGCTTTGCGCGTGGATTGGCGCTTGGCTTGGCGCTTTTCTTGGCGCGTAGCCTGACGCGTGGCTTGTCGCTTGGCTTGGCGCTCTCTTTGGCGCCTGGCTTGGCGCTTGGCTTGGCGCATGGATTGGCGCTTGGCTTCGCGCACTCCTTGGCGCGTGGATTGGCGCTTGGATGGACGCGTGGTTTGGCGCTTGGCTTGGCGCTCGGCTTGGCGCTTTTCTTGGCGCGTGGCTTGACGCTTGGATTGGCGCCTTTCTTGGCGCGTAGCTTGGCACTGGGCTTGACGCTTAGCATGGCGCTTGGCTTGGCGCTTTTCTTGGCGCGTGGCTTGGAGCGTGGCTTGTCGCTTGCCTTGGTGTTCTCCTTGGCGCTTATCTTGGCGTTTGGCTTGGCGGTTGGCTTGGCGCTGTTCTTGGCGCGTGGCTTGGCGCTTGGTTGGGCACTTGGCTTGGCAGTTGGCTTGGCGTGGCGCTTTTCTTGGCGCGTGGCTTGGCACTTGGCTTTTTCGCTTGGCTTGGCGCTTGGCTTGGCGCCGTTCTTGGAGCGTGGCTTGGCGCTTGGTTGGGCACTTGGCTTGGCAGTTGGCTTGGCGTGGCGCTTTTCTTGGCGCGTGGCTTGGCACTTGGCCTGCCGCTTGGCTTGGCGCTTTTTTTGGCGCTTTTTCTGGCGCGTGGCTTAGCGCTTGGCTTGGCCGTTGGCTTGGCGCTTGGCTTGGCGCTTGGCTTGGCGCATGGCTTGGCGCTCTCCTTGGCGCGTGGCTTAGCGCTTGGCTGGGCGCTTGGCTTGGCGATTGGCTTGGCGCTTGGCTTGGTGCTTGGCTTGGCGCTTGGCTTGGCGCTGGCTTGGCGCTTGGCTTGGTGCTTGGCTTGGCGCTTTTTGTGGCGCGTGGCTTTGCGCGTGGTTTGGCGCTTGGCTTGGCGATTGGCATGGCGCTCTTCTTGGCGCGTGGCTTGTCGCTTGGCTGGACGCTTGGCTTGGCGCTTGGCTTGGCGCTGGCTTGGCGTTTGGCTTGGTGCTTGGCTTGGCGCTTTTTGTGGCGCGTGGCTTTGCGCGTGGTTTGGCGCGTGGCTTGGCGCTTGGCTGGACGCTTGGCTTGGCGCTTGGCTTATCGCTGGCTTGGCGCTTGGCTGGACGCTTGGCTTGGCGCTTGGCTTGACGCTGGCTTGGCGCTTGGCTTGGTGCTTGGCTTGGTGCTCTCCTTGGCGCGTGGCTTAGTGCTTGGCTGGGCGCTTGGCTTGGCGCTCTTCTTGGTGCGTGGCATGTCGCTTGGCTTCGCGCTTTTCTTGGCGCGTGGCTTGGCCGTTAATTTGGCGCTTGGCTTGGCGCTTGGCTTGGCGCATGGCTTGGCGCTCTCCTTGGCGCGTGGCTTAGTGCTTGGCTGGGCGCATGGCTTGGCGCTCTTCTTGGTGCGTGGCTTGTCGCTTGGCTTCGCGCTTTTCTTGGCGCGTGGCTTGGCACTTGGCTGGACGCTTGGCTTGGCGCTGGCTTGGCGCTTGGCTTGGTGCTTAGCTTGGCGCTTTTTGTGGCGCGTGGCTTAGCGTGGTTTGGCGCTTGGCTTGGCGCTTTTTTTAGGGCGTGGTTTGGCGCGTGGCTTGGCGCTTGGCTGGACGCTTGGGTTGGCGCTTGGCTTGACGCTGGCTTGGCGCTTGGCTGGACGCTTGGCTTTGTGTTTGGCTTGGTGCTTTTCTTGGCGCGTGGCTTGGCGCTTAGCTTGTCGCTTAGCTTGGCGTGTGGCTTGGCGCTTAGCTTGGCGCGTGGTTTGTCGCTTGGCTTGGCGCTCTCCTTGGCGCTTAGCTTGGCGCTTGGCTTAGCGCTTGGCTTAGCGCTTTTTTTGGTGTTTTTCTTGGCGCGTAACATGGAGCTTGGCTTGGCGCTTGGCTCCTCGCTTGGCTTGGCGCTTGGCTTGGCGCTTGGCTTGGCGCTTTTTTTGGCGCGTGGCTTGGCGCGTGGCTTGTCGCTTGGCATGGCGCCCTCCTTGGCGCGTGGCTTGGCGCTTGGCTTGGCGTTTGGCTTGGAGCTTTGCTTGGCTCTTTTCTTGGCGCGTGGCCTGTCGCTTGGCTTGGAGCATGGCGTGGCGCTTTTCTTGAATCGTGGCTTGGCGCTTGGCTTGGCGCATAGCGTGGCGCTTTTTTTGGCGCGTGGCTTGGCGCTTGGCTTGGCGTTTGGCTTGGCGCTTGGCTTGGCGCTCTCCTTGGCGCGTGGCTTGGCGCGTGGCTTGTCGCTTGGCTTGGCGCTCTCCTTGGTGCATGGGGTGGCGCTTTTCTTGGCGCATGGCTTGGCACTTGGCCTGGTGCTTGGCTTGACGTTTGGCTTGGCACTGGGCTTGACGCTTAGCATGGCGCTTGGCTTGGCGCTTTTCTTGGCGCGTGGCTTGGAGCGTGGCTTGTCGCTTGCCTTGGTGTTCTCCTTGGCGCTTATCTTGGCGTTTGGCTTGGCGGTTGGCTTGGCGCTGTTCTTGGCGCGTGGCTTGGCGCTTGGTTGGGCACTTGGCTTGGCAGTTGGCTTGGCGTGGCGCTTTTCTTGGCGCGTGGCTTGGCACTTGGCTTTTTCGCTTGGCTTGGCGCTTGGCTTGGCGCTGTTCTTGGCGCGTGGCTTGGCGCTTGGTTGGGCACTTGGCTTGGCAGTTGGCTTGGCGTGGCGTTTTTCTTGGCGCGTGGCTTGGCACTTGGCCTGCCGCTTGGCTTGGCGCTTTTTTTGGCGCTTTTTCTGGCGCGTGGCTTAGCGCTTGGCTTGGCCGTTGGCTTGGCGCTTGGCTTGGCGCTTGGCTTGGCGCATGGCTTGGCGCTCTCCTTGGCGCGTGGCTTAGCGCTTGGCTGGGCGCTTGGCTTGGCGATTGGCTTGGCGCTTGGCTTGGTGCTTGGCTTGGCGCTTGGCTTGGCGCTGGTTTGGCGCTTGGCTTGGTGCTTGGCTTGGCGCTTTTTGTGGCGCGTGGCTTTGCGCGTGGTTTGGCGCTTGGCTTGGCGATTGGCATGGCGCTCTTCTTGGCGCGTGGCTTGTCGCTTGGCTGGACGCTTGGCTTGGCGCTTGGCTTGGCGCTGGCTTGGCGTTTGGCTTGGTGCTTGGCTTGGCGCTTTTTGTGGCGCGTGGCTTGGCGCTTGGCTGGACGCTTGGCTTGGCGCTTGGCTTGGCGCTGGCTTGGCGCTTGGCTGGACGCTTGGCTTGGCGCTTGGCTTGGCGCTGGCTTGGCGCTTGGCTTGGTGCTTGGCTTGGTGCTCTCCTTGGCGCGTGGCTTAGTGCTTGGCTGGGCGCTTGGCTTGGCGCTCTTCTTGGTGCGTGGCTTGTCGCTTGGCTTCGCGCTTTTCTTGGCGCGTGGCTTGGCCGTTAATTTGGCGCTTGGCTTGGCGCTTGGCTTGGCGCATGGCTTGGCGCTCTCCTTGGCGCGTGGCTTAGTGCTTGGCTGGGCGCTTGGCTTGGCGCTCTTCTTGGTGCGTGGCTTGTCGCTTGGCTTCGCGCTTTTCTTGGCGCGTGGCTTGGCACTTGGCTGGACGCTTGGCTTGGCGCTGGCTTGGCGCTTGGCTTGGTGCTTAGCTTGGAGCTTTTTGTGGCGCGTGGCTTAGCGTGGTTTGGCGCTTGGCTTGGCGCTTTTTTTAGGGCGTGGTTTGGCGCGTGGCTTGGCGCTTGGCTGGACGCTTGGGTTGGCGCTTGGCTTGGCGCTGGCTTGGCGCTGGCTTGGCGCTTGGCTGGACGCTTGGCTTTGTGTTTGGCTTGGTGCTTTTCTTGGCGCGTGGCTTGGCGCTTAGCTTGTCGCTTAGCTTGGCGTGTGGCTTGGCGCTTAGCTTGGCGCGTGGTTTGTCGCTTGGCTTGGCGCTCTCCTTGGCGCTTAGCTTGGCGCTTGGCTCAGCGCTTGGCTTAGCGCTTTTTTTGGTGTTTTTCTTGGCGCGTAACATGGAGCTTGGCTTGGCGCTTGGCTCCTCGCTTGGCTTGGCGCTTGGCTTGGCGCTTGGCTTGGCGCTTTTTTTGGCGCGTGGCTTGGCGCGTGGCTTGTCGCTTGGCATGGCGCCCTCCTTGGCGCGTGGCTTGGCGCTTGGCTTGGCGTCTGGCTTGGAGCTTTGCTTGGCTCTTTTCTTGGCGCGTGGCCTGTCGCTTGGCTTGGAGCATGGCGTGGCGCTTTTCTTGAATCGTGGCTTGGCGCTTGGCTTGGCGCATAGCGTGGCGCTTTTTTTGGCGCGTGGCTTGGCGCTTGGCTTGGCGTTTGGCTTGGCGCTTGGCTTGGCGCTCTCCTTGGCGCGTGGCTTGGCGCGTGGCTTGTCGCTTGGCTTGGCGCTCTCCTTGGTGCATGGGGTGGCGCTTTTCTTGGCGCATGGCTTGGCACTTGGCCTGGTGCTTGGCTTGACGTTTGGCTTGGCGCATGCCTTGGCGCTTTCCTTGGCGCGTGGCTTGGAGCTTGGTTGGGCGTTTGGCTTGGCGCTTTTCTTAACGTGTGGTTGGCGCGTAGCTTGGCACTTGGCTTGACGCTTAGAATGGCGCTTGGCTTGCCGCTTGGCTTGGCGCTCTCCTTGGCTCGTGGCTTGGCGCTTGGCTTGGCGCTTTTTTTGGCGCTTGGCTTGGCGCTTAGCTTTGCGCGTGGATTGGCGCTTGGCTTGGCGCTTTTCTTGACGCGTAGCCTGATGCGTGGCTTGTCGCTTGGCTTGGCGCTCTCTTTGGCGCCTGGCTTGGCGCTTGGCTTGGCGCATGGATTGGCGCTTGGCTTCGCGCACTCCTTGGCGCGTGGATTGGCGCTTGGATGGACGCGTGGTTTGGCGCTTGGCTTGGCGCTCGGCTTGGCGCTTTTCTTGGCGCGTGGCTTGACGCTTGGATTGGCGCTTTTCTTGGCGCGTAGCTTGGCACTGGGCTTGACGCTTAGCATGGCGCTTGGCTTGGCGCTTTTCTTGGCGCGTGGCTTGGAGCGTGGCTTGTCGCTTGCCTTGGTGTTCTCCTTGGCGCTTATCTTGGCGTTTGGCTTGGCGGTTGGCTTGGCGCTGTTCTTGGCGCGTGGCTTGGCGCTTGGTTGGGCACTTGGCTTGGCAGTTGGCTTGGCGTGGCGCTTTTCTTGGCGCGTGGCTTGGCACTTGGCTTTTTCGCTTGGCTTGGCGCTTGGCTTGGCGCTGTTCTTGGCGCGTGGCTTGGCGCTTGGTTGGGCACTTGGCTTGGCAGTTGGCTTGGCGTGGCGCTTTTCTTGGCGCGTGGCTTGGCACTTGGCCTGCCGCTTGGCTTGGCGCTTTTTTTGGCGCTTTTTCTGGCGCGTGGCTTAGCGCTTGGCTTGGCCGTTGGCTTGGCGCTTGGCTTGGCGCTTGGCTTGGCGCATGGCTTGGCGCTTTCCTTGGCGCGTGGCTTAGCGCTTGGCTGGGCGCTTGGCTTGGCGATTGGCTTGGCGCTTGGCTTGGTGCTTGGCTTGGCGCTTGGCTTGGCGCTTGGCTTGGCGCTGGCTTGGCGCTTGGCTTGGTGCTTGGCTTGGCGCTTTTTGTGGCGCGTGGCTTTGCGCGTGGTTTGGCGCTTGGCTTGGCGATTGGCATGGCGCTCTTTTTGGCGCGTGGCTTGTCGCTTGGCTGGACGCTTGGCTTGGCGCTTGGCTTGGCGCTGGCTTGGCGTTTGGCTTGGTGCTTGGCTTGGCGCTTTTTGTGGCGCGTGGCTTTGCGCGTGGTTTGGCGCGTGGCTTGGCGCTTGGCTGGACGCTTGGCTTGGCGCTTGGCTTGGCGCTGGCTTGGCGCTTGGCTGGACGCTTGGCTTGGCGCTTGGCTTGGGGCTGGCTTGGCGCTTGGCTTGGTGCTTGGCTTGGTGCTTTTCTTGGCGCGTGGCTGGGCGCTTGGCTTGTCGCTTGGCTTGGCGTGTGGCTTGGCGCTTAGCTTGGCGTGTGGCTTGTCGCTTGGCTTGGCGCTCTCCTTGGCGCTTACCTTGGCGCTTTTCTTAGCGCTTGGCTTGGCGCTTTTCTTGGTGTTTTTCTTGGCGCGTAACATGGAGCTTGGCTTGGCGCTTGGCTTGGCGCTGGCTTGGCGCTTTTTTTGGCGCTTGGATTGTCGCTTAGCTTGGCGCTCTCCTTGGCGCTTAGCTCGGCGCTTGGCTTAGCGCTTGGCTTGGAGCTTTTCTTGGTGTTTTTCTTGGCGCGTAACATGGAGCTTGGCTTGGCGCTTGGCTTGGCGTGTGGCTTGGCGCTTAGCTTGGCGCTTGGCTTGTCGCTTGGCTTGGCGCTCTCCTTGGCGCTTAGCTCGCCGCTTGGCTTAGCGCTTGGCTTGGCGCTTTTCATTGTGTCTTTCGTGGCGCGTAACATGGAGCTTGGCTTGGCGCTTGGCTTGGCTCTTGGTTTGGCGCTTGGCTTGGCGCTGGGCTTTGCGCTGTTCTTAGCGCGTGGTTTGGTGCTTGGCTTGCAGCTTAGCCTGGCGCTTGGCTTGGCGCTTTTCTTTGCGCTTTTCTTGGCGTGTAACTTGGTGCTTAACTTGGCGTTTGGCTTGGCGCTTGGTTTGGCGCATGACTTGGCGCTCTCCTTGGAGCGTGGCTTGGCGCTTGGCTTGGCGCTTGGCTTGGCGCTTGGCTTGGCGCTTTTCTTGGCGCGTGACTTGCCGCGTGGCTTAACGCTTGGCTTTGCACTTTTCTTAGCGAGTGGTTTGGCGCGTGGCTTGGCGCTTGGCTGTGCGCTTGGCTTGGCGCTTGTCCTGGCGCATAGCTTGACGCTCTCTTTGGCGCGTGGCTTGGCACTTGGGTGGACGCGTGGTTTGGCGCTTGGCTTAGTGCTTGGCTTGGCGCTTGACTTGGCGCTTGGCTTGGCGCTTGGGTTAACGTTTTTCTTGGCGCGCGGTTTGGCGCGTGGCTTGGCGCTTGGCTTTGCGCTTTTTTTAGCGCGTGGTTTGGCGCGTGGCTTGGCGCTTGGCTGGGCGCTTGGCTTGGCGCTTGGCTTGGCGCTTGGCTTGGCGCTTGGCTTGGCGCTTGGCTGGGCGTTTGGCTTGGCGCTTGGCTTGGCGCTTGGCTTGGCGCATGGCTTGGCGCCCTCTTTGGCGCGTGGCTTGGCGCTTGGCTAGGCGCTTGGCTTGGCGTTTGGTTTGGCGCTTTTCTTGGCGGGTGGCTTGACACTTGGCTTGGCGCTTGGCTTGGCGCTTGGCCTGGCGCATAGCTTGACGCTCTCCTTGGCGCGTGGCTTGGCGCTTGGCCGGACGCGTGGTTTGGTGCTTGGCTTGGCGCTTGGCTTGGCGCCTGGCTTGGCGCTTGGCTTGGCGCTGTTCTTGGCGCGTGGCTTGGCGCTTGGCTGGGCACTTGGCTTGGCACTTGGCTTTGCGTTTAACTTGGCGCTCGGCTTGGCGCTTTTCTTGGCTCGTGGTTTGGCACTTGGCTTGCCGCTTGGCTTGGCGCTTGGCTTGGCGCTTTTCTTTTAGATTTTCTTGGCGCGTGGCTCGTCGCTTGGCTGGGCACTTGGCTTGGCGCCTGGCTTGGCGCTTGGCTTGGCGCTTGGCTTGGTGCTTTTCTTTTCGATTTTCTTGGCGCGTGGCTCGTCGCTTGGCTTGGCGCTTGGCTTGGCGCCTGGCTTGGCGCTTGGCTTGGCGCTGTTCTTGGCGCGTGGCTTGGCGCTTGGCTGGGCACTTGGCTTGGCACTTGGCTTTGCGTTTAACTTGGCGCTCGGCTTGGCGCTTTTCTTGGCGCGTGGTTTGGCACTTGGCTTGCCGCTTGGCTTGGCGCTTGGCTTGGCGCTTTTCTTGGCGATTTTCTTGGCGCGTGGCTTGGCGCTTGGCTGGGCACTTGGCTTGGCACTTGGCCTTGCGTTTAACTTGGCGCTCGGCTTGGGGCTTTTCTTGGCGCGTGGTTTGGCACTTGGCTTGCCGCTTGGCTTGGCGCTTGGCTTGGCGCTTTTCTTGGCAATTTTCTTGGCGCGTGGCTTGGCACTTGGCTTCGCGCTTGGCTTGGCGCTTGGCCTGGCGCATAGCTTGACGCTCTCCATGGCGCGTGGCTTAGCGCATGGCTGGACGCTTGGCTTGGCGCTTGGCTTGGCACTTGGCTTCGCGTTTGGCTTGGCGCTTGGCTTGGCGCATGGCTTGGCGCTCTTCTTGGCGCGTGACTTGGCGCGTGGCTTAACGCTTGGCTTTGCACTTTTTTTAGCGCGTGCTTTGGCGGGTGGCTTGGCGCTTGGCTGGGCGCTTGGCTTGGCGCTTGGCCTGGCGCATAGCTTGACGCTCTCCTTGGCGCGTGGCTTGGCGCTTGGGTGGACGTTTGCCTTGGCGCTTGGCTTAGTGCTTGGCTTGGCGCTTGGCTTGGCGCTTGGCTTGGCGCTTGGCTTGGCTCTTGGCTTAACGTTTTTCTTGGCGCGTGGCTTAGCGCGTGGCTTGGCGCTTGGCTTTGCGCTTTTCTTAGCGCGTGGTTTGGCGCGTGGCTTGCCGCTTGGCTGGGTGCTTGGCTTGGCGCTTGGCTTGGCGCTTGGCTTGACGCTTGACTGGGCGTTTGGCTTAGCGTTTGTCTCGGCGCTTGGCTTGGCGCTTTTCTTTTCGCGTGGCTTGGCGCGTAACTTGGCGCTTGGCTGGGCGCTTGGCTTGGCGCTTCGCTTGGCGCTTGGTTTGACGCTTTTTTTTGGCGAGTGGCTTAACGCATGGCTTGGCGCTCTCCTTGGCGCGTGACTTGGCGCGTGGCTTAACGCTTGGCTTTGCACTTTTTTTAGCGCGTGTTTTGGCGGGTGGCTTGGCGCTTGGCTGGGCGCTTGGCTTGGCGCTTGGCCTGGCGCATAGCTTGACGCTCTCCTTGGCGCGTGGCTTGGCGCTTGGGTGGACGTTTGCCTTGGCGCGTGGCTTAGCGCGTGGCTTGGCGCTTGGCTTGGCGCTTGGCTTTGCGCTTTTCTTAGCGCGTGGTTTGGCGCGTGGCTTGGCGCTTGGCTTGGCGCTGGGCTTGGCGCATGGCGTGGCGCTTTTTTTGGTGCGTGGCTTGGCGCTTCTTTTGGCGCGTGGCCTGTCGCTTGGCTTGGCGCAAGGCGTGGCGCTTTTTTTGGCGCGTGGCTTGGCGTTTGGCTTGGCGCTTGGCTCCTTGCTTGGCTTGGCGCTTGACTTGGCGCTTGGCTTGGCGCTTGGCTTGGCGCCTTTCTTGGCGCGTGGCTTAGAGCTTGGATTGGCGTTTCGCTTGGAGCTTGGCTTGGCTTTTTTCTTGGCGCTTGGCATGGCGCTTGGCTTGGCGCATGGCGTGGCGCTTTTCTTGAATCGTGGCTTGGCGCTTGGCTTGGCGCATAGCGTGGCGCTTTTCTTGGCGCGTGGCTTGGCGCTTGGCTTGGCGTTTGGCTTGGCGCTTGGCTTGGCGCTCTCCTTGGCGCGTGGCTTGGCGCTTGGCTTGGCGCTTGGCTTGGCGCTTTTCTTGACGCGTGGTTTGGCACGTATCTTGTCGCTTGGCTTGGCGCTCTCCTTGGTGCATGGGGTGGCGCTTTTCTTGGCGCGTGGCTTGGCACTTGGCCTATTGATTGGCTTGACGTTTGGCTTCTCGCATGCCATGGCGCTTTCCTTGGCGCGTGGCTTGGAACTTGGTTGGGCGTTTGGCTTGGCGCTTTTCTTAAGGTGTGGTTGGCGCGTAGCTTGGCACTTGGCTTGACGCTTAGAATGGCGCTTGGCCTGCCGCTTGGTTTGGTGCTCTCTTTGGCTCGCGGCTTAGCGCATGGCGTGGCGTTTTTTTTGCGCGTGGCTTGGCGCTTAGATTGGCGCTTGGCTTGGCGCTTTTCTTGGCGCGTGGCCTGACGCGTGGCTTGTCGCTTGGCTTGGTGCTCTTCTTGGCGCTTAGCTTGGCGTTTGGCTTGGCGCTTGGCTTGGCGTTTTTCTTGGCGCTGTTCTTGGCGCGTTGCTTGGCGCTTGGCTTGGCGCTTAGCTTGACGCTTAGCTTGGCGCTGTTCTTGGCGCGTGGCTTGGCGCTTGGCTGGGCACTTAGCTTGGCACTTGACTTGGCGTGGCGCTTTTTTGGCGTGTGGCTTGGCACTTGGCTTGCCGCTTGGCTTGGCGCTTGGCTTGGCGCTTGGCGTGGCGCCTGTCCTGGCGCATGGCTTGGCGCTTTCCTTGGCGTTTGGCTAGGTGCTTGGCTTGGCGCTTGGCTTGGCGCGTAGCTTGTCGCTTGGCTTGGCGCTCTTCTTGGCGCGTGGTTTGGCGCTTAGCTTGGAGCGTGGCTTGGCGTTTGGCTTGGCGCTTGGCTTGGCTTTTTTTTTGGCGAGTGGCTTAACGCGTGGCTTTTCGCTTAACTTGGCGTTCTCTTTTTCGCGTGGCTTGGCGCTTAGCTTGGCGCGTGGCTTGGCGCTTGGCTTGGCGCTTGCTTTGGCGCTTTTTTTAGCTCGTGGCTGGGCGCTTGGGTTGGCGTTTTTCTTGGCGCGTGGCTTGGCGCGTGGCTTGTCGCTTGGCTTGGCGCTCTCCTTGCCGCGTGGCTTGGCGCTTAGCTTGGCGCGTGGCTTGGCGCTTGGCTTGGCGCTTGGTTTGGCGCTTTCTTTAGCGCGTGGCTGGGCGCTTGGTTTGGCGCTTGGCTTGGCGCCTGGCTTGGCGCTTGGCTTGGCGCTTGGGTTGGCGAATGGCTTGGCGCTTCCCTTGGCAAGTGGCTTTTTGCTTGGCCGGGCGCTTAGCTTGACGCTTGGCTTGGCGCTTTTCTTGGCGCGTGGCTTGTCGCTTGGCTTCGCGCTTTTCTTGGCGCGTGGCTTGGCGCTTGGCTGGACGCTTGGCATGGCGCTTTTCTTAGCGCGTGGTTTGGTGTTTGGCTAGCAGCTTGGCTTGGCGCTTGGCTTGGCGCTTTTCTTGGCGCTTTTCTTGGCGCGTAACTTAGTGCTTGGCTTGGCGTTTGGCTTGGCGCTTGCCTTGGCGCTTGGCTTGGAGCTCTCCTTGGCGTGTGGCTTGTCGCTTGGCTTCGCGATTTTCTTGGCGCGTGGCTTGGCACTTGGCTTGGCGCTTGGCTTGGCGCTTGGCATGGCGCATAACTTGACGTTCTCCTTGGCGCGTGGCTTGGCGCTTGGCTGGACGCTTGGATTGGCGCTTGGCTTGGCGCTTGGCTTGGCGCTTGGCTTGTCGCTTGGCTTGGCGCTTGGCTTGGCGCTTTTCTTGGCGCGTGGCTTAGCGCGTGGCTTGGCGCTTGGCTTAATGCTTTTGTAACGTTTCGCTTGTGATTCTAAATTCTAAAAATACTTGAAACGTATTGGGAATTTAATTCGCCCCTTTATCAAGCGTTTGCATCTCAAGACCGCGCTAGGAAGCGATAGCGCGGGCCGGTAGCCGATGCGCAGGAAGCCACATTTGCACGTAGGAGTGTTTCCCCCGCTATCTAAGTGGGGAGCACGAGCGCCGACAAGGAGCCGCTGAAACGTATAAAAAGGAACGCCCGACAGCTCCTAAACAGATTCTGTCCCGAGTCCTCTCCTGAACTCCTCCTAATCTACCCGGAGCGATCACTCGTTTGCTTTGGTGTGGTTACTGTCTTAGCAAAGGAGAAATCGCCTAAATAAGAGTTCTTGCGGGTTTGGTATGGTTACTGTCTGCCTGCAAGAACACCCGATAACCTAGAGATCCTTATCTAGCCCGTCCGCCGTCCGAGAATTGAGCGCGCATAACATTTGCGTCCTCGAAGGCCGTATTTCGAACGTATTAATTTTCCTGAATTTTAAAGCACTAAGAAGCCGTCAACATCCCGTCACCACCAGGTTGAAGATCGTGTGATAAGAGACCTACCTGCAGACGTCGCCGCCAACACTCCGGAGCTATCCCAGAAGCTTCTCGAAATAAATCTCCGCGCTGCTACGATCCGGATAGAGCCGCCTATTTGCCCGAACATCAAAATATTTGGGAGTCCGACTACGGCACATTTCCGAGCTACGGACGCCGCCAAATCGTTCGGCGGCCCCGGTCTAATTCAGCACACCGGACGCAAACTTCTACCGTTTTTTTTTTCGTCGTCAGGTACCTCTTTAAAACACAATAAATAATCCGAAGTGTTCGCAGCGTTTGTTACAAACAAACAATCGCTTATCACGACTGGGGCATTCGATCAACGACCTCCGCCGACCGATAAGGGGCCGCTGCGCGGACAGTCGACTCCGCGACATCTCCGTGGACGACGACGCGCGCTTCGAAGGCGTCCTCAACGTGCCTGCCCTTCACCTGGACAATTTGGGTTGCGGTGCTGCCGGCGAGCCCGAGCAACCCCCTGTTGGCGCGACAACCCTATATAATGTAACCTGCAGTATGCAATATTATTTCCATTTTTAATGTACATAGTTAAAGACAGTATATTTTATTTTCATCATTTATCCTGTGTTATTTATTGATCTATGCATTATTCGAGCAATCTGGACGTAATCTCCGACTTTGAGCATATCCGAGGCAATAAGGCCATTTAAAATATTCCAAATAAAGGCGGGCCGTTACACTTTTCTTGGCGCTTTTCTTGGCGCGTAACTTGGCGCTTGGCTTGGCGCTTGGCTTGGCGCTTGGCATGGTGCATAGCTTGACGTTCTCCTTGGCGCGTGGCTTGGCGTTTGGCTAAACGCTTGGCTTGGCGCTTGGCTGGACGCTTGGCTTGGCGCTTGGCTTGGCGTTTGGCTTAGCGCTTGGCTTGGCGTGTTTCTTGGCGCGTCGCTTGGCGCTTGGCTGGGCGCTTGGCTTGGCGCTTGGCTTGGAGCTTGGCTTGGCGCTTGGCTTGTTGCTTGGCTTGGCGTGTTTCTTGGCGCGTCGCTTGGCGCTTGGCTGGACGCTTGGCTTGGCGCTTGGCCTGGCGTTTGGCTTAGCGCTTGGCTTGGCGTGTTTCTTGGCGCGTCGCTTGGCGATTGGCTGGGCGCTTGGCTTGGCGCTCTCCTTGGCGCGTAGCTTAACGCTAGGCTGGGCGCTTGGCTTGGCGCATGGCTTGGCGCCTGGCTTGGCGCTTTTCTTGGCGCGTGGCTTGCTGCTTGGCTTCCCGCTTTTCTTGACGCGTGGCTTGGCGCTTGGTTTGGCACTTGGCTAAGCGTGTGTCCTGGCGCATAGCTTGACGCTCTCCTTGGCGCGTGGATTGGCGCTTGGATGGACGCGTGGTTTGGCGCTTGATTAGGCGCCTGGTTTGGCGCTTGTCTTGGCGCATGTCTTTTCGCTCTCCTTAGCGTTTGGATTGGCGCTTTTCTTGGCGCGTGGTTTAGTGCGTGGCTTGGCGCTTGGATTTGCGCTTCTCTTATCCCGTAATTTGGCGCGTGGCTTGGCGTTTAGCTAAACGCTTGGCTTGGCGCTTGGCTGGACGCTTGGCTTGGCGCTTGGCTTGGCGCTTGGCTTGGCGCTTGGCTTGGCGTGTTTCTTGGCGCGTCGCTTGGCGCTTGGCTGGGCGCTCGACTTGGCGCTTGGCTTGGCGCTTGGCTTGGCGCTTGGCTTGGCGCATGGCTTGGCGCTTTTCTTGGCGCGTTGCTTGTTGCTTATCTTCGCGCTTTTCTTGGCGCGTGGCTTGGCACTTGGTTTGGCACTTGGCTTAGCGCATGTCCTGGCGCATAGCTTGACGCTCTCGTTGGCGCGTGGATTGGCGCTTGGATGGACGCGTGGTTTGGCGCTTGGCTTGGCGCTTTTCTTGGCGCATTGCTTGTTGCTTGGCTTCGCGCTTTTCTTGGCGCGTGGCTTGGCACTTGGTTTGGCACTTGGCTTAGCGCCTGTCCTGGCGCATAGCTTGACGCTCTCCTTGGCGCGTGGATTGGCGCTTGGATGGACGCGTGGTTTGGCGCTTGGCTTGGCGCTCGGCTTGGCGCTTTTCTTGGCGCGTGGCTTGACGTTTGGTTTGGCGCTTTTCTTGGCGCGTAGCTTGGCACTTGGCTTGACGCTTAGCATGGCGCTTGGCTTGGCGCTTTTCTTGGCGCGTGGCCTGTCGCTTGGCTTGGCGCATGGCGTGGCGCTCTTCTTGGCGCGTGGCTTGGCGCTTGGCTTGGCGTTTGGTTTGGCGCTTGGCTTGGCGCTTTTCTTGGCGCGTGGCTTGGCGCGTGGTTTGTCGCTTGGCTTGGCGCTCACTTTGGCGGGTGGCTTGGCGCTTATTTTAGCGCGTGGTTTGGCGCTTGGCTTGGCGCATTTCTTGGCGCGTGACTTGGAGCGCGGCTTGTCGCTTGGCTTGGTGTTCCCCTTGGCGCTTAGCTTGGCGTTTGGCTTGGCGGTTGGCTTGGCGTTTTTCTTGGCACGTGGCTTGGCGCTTGGCTTTTTCGCTTGGCTTGGCGCTTGGCTTGGCGCTTGGCTTGGCGCTGTGCTTGGCGCGTGGCTTGGCGCTTGGCTTGGCACTTGGCTTGCCGCTCGGTTTGGCGCTTGGCTTGGCGCTGTTCTTGGCGCGTGGCTTGGCGCCTGTCGTGGAGCATGGCTTGGCGCTCTCCTTGGCGTTTGGCTTGTCGCTTGGCTTGGCGCTCTCCTTGGCGCGTGGTTTGGCGCTTAGCTTGGAGCGTGTCTTGGCGCTTGGCTTGGCGCTTAGCCTGGGGCATTTCTTGGCGCGTGGCTTGGCGCGTGGCTTGTCGCTTGGCGCTCTCCTTAGCGCGTGGCTTGGCGCTTAGCTTGGCGCGTGGCTTGTCGCTTGGCTTTGCGCCCTCCTTGGCGCGTGGCTTAACGTTCTCCATGGAGCGTGGATTGGCCGTTGGCTTGGCGCTTGGCTTGGCGCTTTTCTTGGCGCGTGGCTTGTTGCTTGGCTTAGCGCAGTTTTTGGCGCGTGGCTTGGCACTTAGCTTGGCGCGTGGCTTGACGCTTGACTGGGCGTTTGGTTTAGCGTTTGTGTCGGCGCTTGGCTTGGCGCTTCGCTTGGCGCTTCGCTTGGCGCTTGGCTTGGCGCTTGGCTTCGTGCTTTTCTTGGCGCGTGGCTTGGCGCTTGGCTGGACGCTTGGCATGGCGCTTTTCTTAGCGCGTGGTTTAGTGCTTGGCTTGGCGCTTGGCTTGGTGCTTTCCTTGGCGCTTTCCTTGGCGGGTAACTTGGCGCTTGGCTGGACGCTTGGCTTGTCGCTTGGCTTGGCGCTTGGCTGGGCGTTTGGCTTAGCGTTTGTCTCGGCGCTTGGCTTGGCGCTTTTCTTGGCGCCTGGATTGGCACTTGGCTTGGCGTTTGGCTTGGCGCTTGGCTGGACGCTTGGCATGGCGCTTTTCTTAGCGCGTGGTTTAGTGCTTGGCTTGCCGCTTGGCTTGGCGCTTGGCTTGGTGCTTTCCTTGGCGCTTTCCTTGGCGCGTACCTTGGCGCTTGGCTGAACGCTTGGCTTGTCGCTTGGTTTGGCGCTTGGCTGGGCGTTTGGCTTAGCGTTTGTCTCGGCGCTTGGCTTGGCGCTTTTCTTGGCGCCTGGCTTGGCACTTGGCTTGGCGTTTGGCTTGGCGCTTGGCTTGGCGCGTGGCTTGGCGCTTGGCTTGGCCAATCTTTTGGCGCGTGGTTTGGCGCTCTCTTTTGGCGCGTGACTTGGCGCTTAGCTTAACGCTGTTCTTGGCGCGTGGTTTGGCGTTTGGCTGGGCGCTTGGCTTGGCGCTTTTCTTGGCGCCTGGCTTGGCACTTGGCTTGGCGTTTGGCTTGGCGCTTGGCTTGGCGCGTGGCTTGTCGCTTGGCTTGGCGCTCTCTTTTGGCGCGTGACTTGGCGCTTAGCTTAACGCTGTTCTTGGCGCGTGGTTTGGCGTTTGGCTGGGCGCTTGGCTTGGCGCTTGGCTTAGCGCTTTTCTTGTCGCGTGGCTTGTCGCTTGGCTTCGCGCTCTCCTTGGCGCGTGGCTTGGTGCTTGGCTTGGCGCATGGCGTGGCGCTTTTCTTGGCGCGTGGCTTGGCACTTGGCTTGGCGTTTGGCTTGGCGCTTGGCTTGGCGCTTTTCATGGCGCGTGGCCTGTCGTTTGGCGTGGCGCATGGCGTGGCGCTTTTCTTGGCGCGTGGCTTGGCGCTTGGCTTGGCGTTTGGCTTGGCGCTTGGCTTGGCGCGTGGCTTGTCGTTTGGCTTGGCGCTCTCCTTGGCGTGTAGTTTGGTGCTTGGCTTGGCGCATGGCGTGGCGCTTTTCTTAGCGCGTGGCTTGGCACTTGGCTTGGCGTTTGGCTTGGCGCTTGGCTTGGCGCTTTTCTTGGCGCGTGGCCTGTCGCTTGGCTTGGCGCATGGCGTGGCGCTTTTCTTGGCGCGTGGCTTGGCGCTTGGTTTGGCGTTTGGCTTGGCGCTTTTCTTGGCGCGTGGCCTGTCGCTTGGCTTGGCGCATGGCGTGGCGCTTTTCTTGGCGCGTGGCTTGGCGCTTGGCTTGGCGTTTGGCTTGGCGCTTGGCTTGGCGCGTGGCTTGTCGTTTGGCTTGGCGCTCTCCTTGGCGTGTAGTTTGGTGCTTGGCTTGGCGCATGGCGTGGCGCTTTTCTTAGCGCGTGGCTTGGCACTTGGCTTGGCGTTTGGCTTGGCGCTTGGCTTGGCGCTTTTCTTGGCGCGTGGCCTGTCGCTTGGCTTGGCGCATGGCGTGGCGCTTTTCTTGGCGCGTGGCTTGGCGCTTGGTTTGGCGTTTGGCTTGGCGCGTGGCTTGGCGCGTGGCTTGTTGTTTGGCTTGGCGCTCTCCTTGGCGCGTGGCTTGGCGCTTGGCTTAGCGCTTTCCTTGGCGCGTGGCTTGGCGCTTGGCTTAGCGCTTTCCTTGGCACTTGGCTTGGCGTTTGGCTTGGCGCTTGGCTTGGCGCTTTTCTTGGCGCGTGGCCTGTCGCTTGGCTTGGCGCATGGCGTGGCGCTTTTCTTGGCGCGTGGCTTGGCGCTTGGTTTGGCGTTTGGCTTGGCGCGTGGCTTGGCGCGTGGCTTGTTGTTTGGCTTGGCGCTCTCCTTGGCGCGTGGCTGGGCGTTTGGCTTAGCGTTTGTCTCGGCGCTTGGCTTGGCGCTTTTCTTGGCGCCTGGCTTGGCACTTGGCTTGGCGTTTGGCTTGGCGCTTGGCTTGGCGCGTGGCTTGTCGCTTGGCTTGGCGCTCTCTTTTGGCGCGTGACTTGGCGCTTAGCTTAACGCTGTTCTTGGCGCGTGGTTTGGCGTTTGGCTGGGCGCTTGGCTTGGCGCTTGGCTTAGCGCTTTTCTTGTCGCGTGGCTTGTCGCTTGGCTTCGCGCTCTCCTTGGCGCGTGGCTTGGTGCTTGGCTTGGCGCATGGCGTGGCGCTTTTCTTGGCGCGTGGCTTGGCACTTGGCTTGGCGTTTGGCTTGGCGCTTGGCTTGGCGCTTTTCATGGCGCGTGGCCTGTCGTTTGGCGTGGCGCATGGCGTGGCGCTTTTCTTGGCGCGTGGCTTGGCGCTTGGCTTGGCGTTTGGCTTGGCGCTTGGCTTGGCGCGTGGCTTGTCGTTTGGCTTGGCGCTCTCCTTGGCGTGTAGTTTGGTGCTTGGCTTGGCGCATGGCGTGGCGCTTTTCTTAGCGCGTGGCTTGGCACTTGGCTTGGCGTTTGGCTTGGCGCTTGGCTTGGCGCTTTTCTTGGCGCGTGGCCTGTCGCTTGGCTTGGCGCATGGCGTGGCGCTTTTCTTGGCGCGTGGCTTGGCGCTTGGTTTGGCGTTTGGCTTGGCGCGTGGCTTGGCGCGTGGCTTGTTGTTTGGCTTGGCGCTCTCCTTGGCGCGTGGCTTGGCGCTTGGCTTAGCGCTTTCCTTGGCGCGTGGCTTGGCGCTTGGTTGGGCGTTTGGCTTGGCGCTTTTCTTAACGTGTGGTTGGCGCGTAGCTTGGCACTTGGCTTGACGCTTAGAATGGCGCTTGGCTTGGCGCTTGGCTGGTCGCTTGGCTTGGCGCTTGGCTTGTCTCTTGGCTTCGCGCTTTTCTTGGCGCGTGGCTTGGCACTTGGCTTGGCGCTTGGCTTGGCGCTTGGCCTGGCGCATAGCTTGACGCTCTCCTTGGCGCGTGGCTTGGCGCTTTTTTTGGCGCGTGGTTTGGCACTTGGCTTGCCGCTTGGCTTGGCGCTTGGTTTGGCGCTTGGTTTGGCGCTTGTCTTGGCGCATGCCTTGGCGCTCTCTTTAGCGTTTGGCTTGGCGCTTGGCTAGGCGCTTGGCTTGGCGCTCGGTCTGGCGCTTTTCTTGGCGCGTGGCTTGTCGCTTGGCTTGGCGCTTTTCTTGGTGCGTAGCTTGGCACTTGGCTTGACGCTTAGTATGGCGCTTGGCTTGGCGCATGGCTTGGCGCTCTCCTTAGCGCGTGGCTTGGCGCTTGACTTGGCGCTTTTCTTGGCGCGTGGCTTGGCGCTTGTAATATAAAGGCCTCACGTTGCGGGTCAATTGTAATATTAAGCCTCAGTTGAGGTGTCAATTGTAATATAATGGCCCCAGTTGCGGTGCCAATTACTTATTTTTATTACAAATTAAAATGATATAACTTACCTCACAAACGTCAATATTTGACATACAAATATTGTTCAGTTATATCTTTCTAATTATTCTAAAGATTGCTCCGTTTAGTCAGTACAGCTAAAAGAATACTCTTTATACTCAGCTGAATGGTGCTTCTTAATAACAAGTATAACTGATTGTTTAACTATTTGATTAATATAAAGTAATTTTATAGTCATTTTCAGGTCTTTTACTGATATTCTAAATATCTTAATGACATTCAGATATGTTTATTGACTTTTCAATGACGTAAGGATAGTCAAGTATGTTTAGGATAACTTTTAATCAATATTTAAAACCCAAAATCCCTAATTTACATTCCCAATCTTAAATTAAATCAAATGTTAGAATTTCTAAATATAATGGCCTAAAATCGCCGAGTACTCAGAACACTATTATAATTTAGATAATTAATAGTAATTCTTAGTTCTAAATTGAACAGAGATGCCTGAGAGGCTGCTTCAGGATTCCGTTACTTTGCGCTGATTCTATCCGTCAAGCACGTAAACAAGACTGTGTTTACGTTTTAAACCAATGTAGTCAATGGTACTTGAACGGACGACAGTAAAAACCACCCTTGGAGCACAGCCTCATGCCCCATAAATATTATGGCTTAGAAAGGGTAGTGAATGAATCAAACATTAAATGCAGATTAATTTTATTATGAAAATAGACTAGTATTTATACAAATTAAAAATGCTTAACGCAGTAACAATATCAAAGTTCATATATACAATTTAATAGGACAAAGTGTTTAAATTACAAAACAGCAGATAAGCAATTTGTGCAGTTTTTATTTCCTGATAGAGCGAAGGTCGCCCGTTGAACTTACTACTGTAGGTCGCAATTATGCAAGGAGTGCAGAATTGCATTTTCCTGGTCTTTAACTCGTATGATTGCGTAATAACACTGGCTTTTAAATTACGAATACTGTTTCGTAAATTTGAACTGAAATATATAGTTTTTAATCTAATTTAAACATATTAAATTTAGTAATTATGATTGCAACATTAAATAAATGGGAATTGCATTTAAAAGATATGCAACTGGATTTCGTAAATTTTAGAAAATTTATGTGTGTTTAAATCAAGTTTAAACATATTGCCAATTTTAAGCCGAAGAAAAAGAAAAGGAAAACTATATTGTTTCTTCCACATTAAGGGTTTTTAAAGGATATTCTTCTACGGATGACTGGCGTTGTTTGGATTGAGGCTTTCTTCGATTGATCCTTTTCCGAATGTAGTAGAAGGCTCCTATTAGAATAGCCCCTCCTAATAGGCTGCCTGTGATCCCGCTGGATAGATAGGAGTGGTGGCGGATGGTTTTCCAAGTTATGTCTTTTAGGTGCTGCTGTGAAGTTTGTAGATCCTCGAAGTGGTCTGACTGTTTTAAAACTGGCTCCTCTGCAATTTCTGAAAAGGAGTTGGGTGTTATTGTGTTGGTAAAGTTGATGCTGACGGCCTTGGAATATCCTGCGAGGATGTTGAATTTCTTGCTATGCCTGGGGGTTAACGTATTCTTTGTAGTTTGTATGATGCAGTCTGACGAGATCTGAATCACACCTGTTGTGTTGACAGTGACTTCTTCCCTATTGCCACTACAAGTGATAGCTATTCGGGTTGGCTTGTTGACTACAAACATCCAGGTGTTTTCCATGTATAGTTGTTTCCAAATAATGGACTGGATCTGATGTCTTCGTAGACTGCACTGACTAATTTCTGTTCGATGATATATGTCATCAATGATGCAATTTGGGTTATTTTCAATTCCTTTCACGACTGTTGGACTGCAGATATACGTGTTTGGAGTAATTTGGAGATTTTCTTTGAATTCCTCATCTGTCTCTTGGAAGTACATTTGTAAGTTGTAATCCACAGCGAAGATCCCTTTTGGTACGTCGATCACCCAATAGGACCCATTGTTAATTTGGAGAGGAATTGGAGTCACCTTGATTAAGGTATATTCGGTTTTTTCGACTATGATGAAGTATCCTTGGACGTTGATGTATATGTCATCATGTCCGATGTCGACCTTCAGGATTGGAGTCGGTAAAATTTCTAAATTTGGCTAGAGTTTACTGGTTGCATTTGCGAGGATTTGCTTGATTTGGGCAGGTGTTATTAACTCGTAAAAATTACCTTGTTGGAAATGAACGTTCAAAATGTTTGTGTGGTAATTGCACAGTTCACTAATAACATTTGTGGCGACTTGATAGACACTGATGATGTGGATATTTAATCGGTTGGAGTCGGTTGCCTTATACCACTTGTCCATGTTGTTGATCGCCCTGATTCCTTGGTTCAGCTTCTCTTGGAAATGTTCCAGCTTCTGATCGATTCGTTCTTCGGTCTCATTAAATCTTGAAAGTGCTGACAGCAAGAATTTGGATTGTTGACTGTCCATTTTTATTAACTCCTGTTGATTTTTGTCGAGTCTATCAATATCTTGATAGACTTCGTCATTTACTCCGAAAATTGACGTAAGTACAGTCCCAAGCACTCCTCGTTTTTTCTCTTCTTGTTATGATATCTTCCATGCCAGTTTTAATCCATTCCATATGCCTTTTTTGTTCGAGAAGATGATGCACCAATGTCTTGCATAACGTGTCTTCGGACAGTTCTTTCGCAGAGTTGCAGAGGTCGTCGAATTTGTCCACCATGTCGGTAACTGTTTCGAAGTCTTCTTCGATCTTCCCTCTCTCGAACTGGATTTCGATCCTGAATGTTCCTCGTTCAATCTTCCCGTGTCCAATATGCTCTACATAGTACCCGCTGTCTGGTTTTTGTATGTTGAATTCTGCCTTACTCAGTGTATTGTGGTAAGGAGAGTAAATATGAGTAGAAGCATTTTCCATTTGGACCGGGTAGGTGCCTTTGGTACTGGGAATGATTGTGTGTGGGTGTTGTTGGCCGAAATTTTCTCTTCAGGCTCTGGTTCCTGCGATTCTTCGTTAGTTGGTAATGGAATGATACTGCCTATGGAACGTTTTAATTGATGTCCTCCTGATTTCTGGATGGTTACTACTCGTACTGATCCATCGGTTGCAGGATGAATGTCGGTAACTCTCGCTAAGGGCCATTTACTAGGATTAATGTTTTCTTCTTTGATTAGCACTAGGTCACCAACTTTGATATTCTCCACCGGTTTCTTCCATTTGTTTCTTTGCTGTAATCCATGAAGGTAGTCTGAACTCCATGATTTCCAAAAATCTTGCTTGATTTTTTGGATCAATCTCCAGCGATTTGACAAATTTGTTGATATTGGTGTGCTGATTGGGTCCGGTGGTGAGATTATCTCTCTTCCTATCAGGAAATGGCCTGGTGTCAATGCAGTGGTATCTTCAATATTGTTGCCTTGTGGGCACAGAGGACGTGAGTTTAAGCAGGCTTCTATTTGGCAAAGCAAAGTTGTTAATTCTTCAAACGTTAGAGTAGCGTTGCCAATGGTTCTCTTCAGATGATGCTTCATTGATTTTACTCCTGCTTCCCAGATTCCTCCGAAGTGTGGGGCTACTGGGGGGATGAAGTGCCATTGAGTACCAATGGTGGATAAATTTTCTTGGATAACTGGGCCTTCCATTGCTTGACGGATTTCCTTGTCCAAGACCTTTCTTGCTCCAACGAAATTCGTTCCGTTGTCGCTATAAAGATGTGCACAGCGTCCTCTTCGGGCGATGAACCTCCTGAAGACTGCTAGGAAGCTGTTAGTTGTCATGTCGCTGACGGCTTCTAAGTGTATTGCTTTGGTTGACAGACAGACAAAAACAGCAATGTATCCCTTGGATGAAGAATGCCCTCTTCCTTTAGATGTTCGGATTTGTATTGGACCGGCATAGTCCACTCCGGAATGGAAGAATGGCGGGGTTGAATTAACTCTTGTTGGTGGAAGATTCCCCATTAATTGCTGGGCTGCCTCTGCCTTGAATCGGATGCATCGAAAGCATTTCTTGATGCTGGAACTGACGGCTTTCTTTGCGTTGATGATCCAATATTTTCTTCGGACATAGGACAGTGTGAGTTGAGCGCCACCGTGTAAGGTGCGTAAATGTGCCTCATGGATTATTAATTTGGAAATATGATTGGAATAAGGAAGGATAATTGGGTGTTTTTCGTGGTAGGATAAGTTGGAATTTTCTAGCCTTGCTCCAACACGTATGATTCCATGTTGATTGATGAATGGATTGAGATTTGCGAGTTTGTTGTTGGAGTCCACACATTTTCTCTTTTGGATTTGAGATCCTGTTGCCTTCAAAATAGGATCACTTCTTTGGACGGCCTTGATGAGTGTGAGGATGGTGTCTTCCATTTCTTTAACTGATAGACATCCTGGTTGAATGGGAAGACGCCTACATTTGTTGATGAATCTTCGGCAGTATGACACGACTCGTACCATTCTTGTCAGAGACGAGAAGCGATGAATAATCTCGTTCTCGTCTTGATGAACTGTAGCTTGATGCACAGTGTAACTTTTTGCTTCTTCATTGGTTGTGGCGGTGTCTGGTTGACACGGCCATAACTCTTTGTTAATTAACCAGCTTGGTCCCTCCCACCATAGTGTATGTTCCTTTAATTTTCCTGGACTAGTACCTCTGGAGATGACGTCTGCAGGATTTTCTTCTGACTTGACGTGGTTCCAATGTTGAGCCGGAATCAGGTGGTTGATTTCGGCTACGCGATTTGCGACGAATGTCTTCCATCTTACTGGATCTCCCTTTATCCATCCTAGTGTGACCATGGAATCGGTCCAGGCGAAGATAGATACCTTCGGAATGTCCAGTGCCGTGATTACCCGTTGTAATAGATTAGAAAGTAGTACTGCTGCGCAGAGTTCTAGTCTGGGTAGGGTTGCCTTTGCTCGAGCTGGTGCCACCTTGGATTTGGCTATTAATAATGATACCTTGGATTGGCCTGATGACGTGATGACTCTAGTGTAGACCACGGCTCCAATAGCTCTTTCGGAGGCGTCACAGAATCCGTTCAGTTCTAATTGAGCTTCCTTTTTGGTAAAAAGCCACCTTGGTAAAGTAATTTCTTCTACTGATTTGAGTTGAGATTTAAATGCTTCCCATTTACCTTGGATACTTTCTGAGACTGGGTCGTCCCACTTGACGTTTTTGAGCCATAGCTCTTGGAAGAGCAGTTTAGCAGTGATGATGATGGGTGCTAACCAACCCAAAGGGTCGAAAATTTTAGCGACTTCGGATAATATGCTGCGTTTTGTGGATCCCTTTTGCTTCACATCCACCTTGAAGCAAAACACGTCTTCATATGGAGACCAGTGAACGCCCAATGACTTCTTTAAGCCGTCCTCACTTATTTCGCGGTAGGTTTGCTCCTTCAATTCTTCGGGTAGTTCTTGTATGATGGCTAATTCATTACTGCACCATTTATGTAGGGTAAAACCTCCACGTTTTAATAAGGAAATTAACTGACCTTGCTGCTTGATTGCTTCTTCTAAAGTGTCGGCTCCGGAGAGTACATCGTCCACATAGAAATCTCTCTTCACAACTTCCGCTGCTAATGGAAAGGAAGATTTTTCGTCCTCTGCTAATTGGTGCAAGGTTCGGATGGCCAGATAGGGAGCTGATGCGGTTCCATAAGTGACGGTGCATAACCTGTATTCCCTGATTGGCTGTGATTGATCGAATCTCCATAAGATTCGTTGATACTCCTGGTCTTGGCTGTCCATCTTGATTTGTCGGTACATTTTCTCAATGTCCGCAGAGAAGACGACCTTGTGAGTTCTCCATCGGAGTAGAATGTCGACCAGTTCTTGCTGAAGTTTCGGTCCAGCATACATGACTTCGTTTAAGGATTTTCCATAAGATGCCTTGTTCGAAGCGTCGAAGACGACACGGAGCTTCGTTGATGAACTTGCTTCTCGAATTACACCGTGGTGTGGGATATAATACTTGCCATTGTTTTCTTGTTTTTCTTCTACTCTTTCCATATGTCCTAGATCCAGATATTCTTGCATGAATTCCTTGTATTGGATTTCTAGATCTTGGTCTTGTCTCAGCTTCTTTTCCAGATGTAGTAATCTTGCCAATGCCGAGGGTTTGGATTTTCCCATGCTCACTGGAGTTTGCTTAAATGGAATCTTGACTATGTATCTTCCATCCTGGTCTCGCTGCACTGTGTCTGTGAATTTATTTTCACATACCTGGTCGTTTGGGGAAATTTTCCGTTGAGTGAGGACTTCTTCTATGTTCCAGAATTTTTGTAACTGCTCATCTTCTTCGATTTTGGCAACCATGGTGTTGACTTTAATGATTTCGTTATGTTGTCTTCCAATGGTTCCAGATAAGATCCAGCCCAGCTCAGTATTTTGTCCTAAGATGCCATCCTTTGTTTTAGTGATTCCTTCTAGGATTAATTTTGAATATTCTTCGGCTCCTAGAATTATGTCTATGGGGTCAGGTTGGTTGAAGGTTGGATCGGCGATAAAAATATTGCTCCAGGAAT